>CM038676.1:663266560-663628576 GCA_021605205.1 Aegilops longissima
AATATAAGGTTTGAGTAAATTCCTTCGAAGAGCATATCTGGCATTCATCTCATAGCCAGTTAAATACAGTCGTCGATTTGATATATAACTTTTACATATCTTGGGGAAAAGACAAGATAACTTAGACCAAAAATTTGAAAGTTTATTTAAAGAATACCAAAACTTGCGGATAAGTATTCAGGTTTGAATAATAAAATTGATCTAGCTTTACATAAGCTAGAGGAAGCAAAAACAAGACAGAATACAGTTTGCAAGAATAGCGATTATATTAAAGAGGAAGTGTTGTCAATAGGCCGTTACTTAAGTAAAGGCAAAGAGTCACTCCACGCACTGATACAAGACAAGATATACTTGAAATTAAAAAGTTGGTGCAAGAGGTTAAAACTTTGATTATCTCATAATTTTATGACTGAATATACTCAAGCATTAAACGAAGTAGCAAAATACCTGTCACCTCCTGTCGGATTCTCCGATCACGACTCCCCAAAGGAAGATTCCAAAGTAATAATAAGACAAAATAACACAATCATCCAACTACTAATTCAAGTATTAGATAAGCTAAAAAGTGTTCAAAGCAACAAAGAAATTGTGTTATCATCATCTGGAATAGTTGCCTCTACTAGAAATATTAATTCAGAAAAATGGGCGTATCTAAAGGCTTCCTTAGAAGAGACAAAACCCTCCAATTAGAAGGCAAGATTCAAGACCTCTGGCCATGAAGCATAGATTATCATGCAAAGCTGATGATATTGATAGCATTGAAGAAGTTATAGATATACAAAGAGATCTAGAAAGATATCAAAAAGATACCCTGAGAAAAATAAAGCCGCAGCAAGTATACCACATGGGTATGTTTGAAAGTAAAAGTGGTCTATATAGAATATCCAGAGAAGTAGAATTAAGTGTGTTAACACACCCAGTAGATTTAAAATTGTAAGCAAAAATATTGAAAATGAACTAAAATATTGTGGTTATAAATATATTCATCAAGGTATGTATATCATAGGAGTCAAAGGTATGACAAGAAAGAAATTAGGTGCAAAGGTTTTAATAACATTATTAGATAGAAGATGGGAATCAGTAGACAAAGCAGCATTAGGATTTTTGGAAGGAGACATGAATGAAAATAGATTAATAACCTATATAGCTCCAGACCTAATGATGCCTGTAAAAGAATTTATTGAAAAATGAGTTTTGGTTTCCAAACTAAAGGTTATGAAGATTTTAAAGGAACAAATTTGCTAGTAAGCATAGAATTTATAGGAAGGCTCACTAATAGAAGTAGCTCCAGATATAGAGTGAATGTGAATGACGTAATTGATAGCATGCAATCAAAAGGTATTAAATTTATGAATCCTCTTAAAATTGGCTCTGAAGAAAGAGCAGGAGAAGAATGGAAGATAGGAGATCTAATAGAGAAAAAGGAATTAAAGCAACCTGAAAATTACATAAGCTATCAAAATTGTGAAGGAAGTAGCAGTATTCGATTTATGAACTATAAAGCTGCTTCAATAGAAGACTCTGAATCATTTATGTCAGAATCAGAAATTAATGATGATAAGAATAAAGGTATATCTGAATGTATGGAAAAGGCTAATTTAGATGACGAAATAATTCATTGGGAAAAGAAGCTAAAGCATATTGAATGGGAATATAGTCATTCTATGACAAAGGATTGGCCAAAAATTAGAGAAAGAGAACTATTTATCATTAGAGAAATTGCAAGGTTAAAGAAACTAAAAAACCATAAAATGTCTGCCACTAGTAGTTCAAGCATGGAAGATAAAATTATAGCATCCGCAGAAAGAAAAGCAAATGCTATTATTAATAAAAATTCTATCAATAATAATAATAATAAAGATAAGAATATTATTCAAAAAAAAGAAATTGTTAGTGAAGAAGAGCAATGGGATATCAATAATAAGTTATTATTAGAAAGTTATGAGGAAGAAGAGGAATTAATAAAAGAAATGTGGTTAGAAGATGAAAGGTATGATGATTCGGAACAAAATAGTGATTTCTATAACTCACTAGATGATGTGGGACTACATAATTTAGACAATGCAATGGAAGCCATGGAAGTAGAAAGTAGTGGTAAAGAAGAAGGGATATGGAGAATCATCTGTAAAAAGAGAAGGAGAAAGAGAGAGACCTACCAGGACAGCTGGACAATGGCCTCCAGAAAAAGATGATTATCAACCTACATATATCCCAGGACAATATAGATACATGGGTACTAAAAGAAGAGATTTTGAAAAACCAGTGCAATTCCAAAATTATAAAATGATGGTGCTATATTAAACCTAGCAGCTCATGATCCAATAGATTGGCGAATATAATTAGCATATGGAAAGGTTTAATAGTACAAAATATATACAAAATCAGTATAGCATAGGCACTAAGGTAGAAGATATGTTAACATATCTTGAAACATTTTAGGAGAATCTGTAAAAGTTCTTTGGGAACAATGGGTAGAATCATACCTAGTCAATATGAAGAATTAAAAAGGGCAGGAAGTAACCTAATAACTGCGAATGTTATCTCAAATATGATCATAGCAGAAGATCCAGAATTAGGTCATACCTCATTGCAAAATGAAAGGTTAAGAGAAATAGAAAAATTAACATTAACTAGTTGGAAAGGTATTAAAGAATTTTCCCAGCATTATTTGTATAATGCTACTACTGCTAAACAAGGTTTTAATGTAGGCGTAGTAGAAAGATATTTTAATAAGTTGCCTGACCCCCTAGGGTCAATAATATTTGAAGAATATAAAAGGAAACGGCGGGAAACGTGGTAAATATATCTCAAGCTGTAACATTTGTTTTCAAACAATTAAGAAAGGTGTGTACTAGTATTCAAGCCCAAAGATCTATGAAGAAATCAGATTATAATTTTTGCAATAACATAGTCCAAATACCACTTACATATGGAGAAGAAAGGCATAGGAAAAACAAATATTATAAACCACAAAGGAGAGATAATAGAAATTTTAGAACAAAGAAAAGATATTTCTTAAGAAGGTCAGACAATAAAGCCCCATTCTTGCATAAAAGAAATGTAAGAAGATATAATCCCAAGAAAACCTATGATAAAACATGCAGGTGTTTCATATGTAACTCTCCTGATCATCTAAGTAGAACATGCCCTAATAAAGACCAGAAAAGATACTCTAGCAAATATGAAGAACAAGAGAGTGTTAATTATAGATAGCGTTAATGAAAATATATTAGTATGTGATGATGAAATAAAAGACGATGAGTCAATATATTCAATTATAGAAACAGATGAAGTAGAAAATGAGGCTCCAGAATATGAATCAAGTGAAGATGAAATAGACCTAATAGATGATTTAGCCGGTTTAAAAATTGAAATGATGAACCAAGTAGATTGTGAACATGATTGGATTAGAGGAAAAGGTGATTATAACATAAAATGTGCTTTCTGTATATATTACCCAAGCCAAGATAATAGGTTCACTTGTAGCTTGTGTTTAAAACAAGCATGTGCCTCATGTCTAAAAGCCAATAATCAAAAATGGAGACAAGAGATAGAATTGGAACCCGAAGAGCGAATATTATCCAGTAGGGTTAGAAATTTAGAAAATAGAATAAATAAGCTAGAAGCAGAGCTAGAAAAACTTAAAGATGAGTTAGAAAATAGTAAAGAGGAAAATGATAATGTTCCAAAAAACACAGAAATGAAAGAGCAAATGATAACGGTAAGGGATAAAAAAGGAGACAAATTAATACAATTGAAAGATGCAATTACTAGTTTTGGAAACAAATATATTGTTCGATTACCATTCAAAGAAGTGTTAGGAATAAGGATCCCAGTTAAGATTGTTCTGAAGCCAAATATTTCATATAAAATACTGGCACTATTAGATACTGGTTGCACTAAAAATATCATCCATGATAAATATTTTATGAGATGTCCCGAAATAGTTGAAACTATAGATGATAATAAAGCTGAAGTATCTACCGATATGTCAGGAATAAAGAAGATCCATAATCAGCTAGCATATAATATTGAAGCTTATATAAATGGCACAAAATATATAATAGATGAAATTACAATAAGAGATTTGTCAGTAATAAATGATGACATGATAATAGGGTTAAGATTTTTACAACAATCTTTACAGACCACAATCATACATGAAGAGGGTGTAACATTTATCCCTTATCAAGATAATGTTCCATACATATCTGAAATACGAAAACAAAGAAAGTCCTTGCAAAATGTAGAAATATCTAATTTAGATGATGAATATAGCACAAGTCCAGATCCTTGAATTCTGTAAAGACGAAGAACTTAGTGAGACCATAGAAGAATATCATATAGAAAATACATGTACAGAATGCATTGGGTTGCAATCATTCTCTCCAAATTGGTATAGAGATATAAAATCTAAAAAGGATATAGATAAGATTGTGCAAAGACTAGAAAGCATACAAATTATTGGAGAAATACCAATGAAGCATTGGGATAAGAACTCTATAGTTTGCAAAATAAACATCATAAATCCAGATTATATAATTAAGTCAGGACCAATAGAAGCTACTCCTAAAGATATCGAAGAGTTCAAAATGCATATTGAAGAGTTATTAAAGTTAAAAGCTATAAGAGAAAGCAGAAGCCCTCATCGATCTGCTGCTTTTATAGTTAGAAATCATGCTGAAGAAGTTAGAGGTAAATCTAGAATGGTAATTAACTTTAAAAGGCTTAATGATAATACAGTTGACGATGCATACAATATACCCAATAAGCAGGAATGGATTAATAGAATACAAGGAAGTAAATATTTCTCCAAATTCGATTTAAAGGCAGGATTTTGGCAAGTAAAAATGGCTGAAGAATCTATTCCATGGACAGCATTTACTTGTCCACAAGGCCATTATGAATGGCTAGTAATGCCATTAGGCCTAAAAAATGCACCTGCACTATTTCAAAGAAAGATGCAAAATATATTTAATGAGAATCAAGCATTTATATTAGTATTGTTGGGGAACGTAGCAGAAATTCAAAATTTTCCTACGTGTCACCAAGATCTATCTATGGAGAAACTAGCAACGAGGGAAGGAGAGTGCATCTACATACCCTTGTAGATCGTTAAGCGGAAGCGTTCATGTGAACGGGGTTGAAGGAGTCGTACTGTCGTGATTCAAATCACCGGAGATCCTAGTGCGAGCAGACGGCACCTCCGCGTTCAACACACGTACAGCCGGTGGCGTCTCCCATGCCTTGATCCAGCAAGGAGAGAGGAGAGGTTGAGGAAGACTCCATCCAATAGAAGCACAACGGCGTGGTGGTGGTGGAGGCGTGGCAATCCCGCAGGGCTTCGCCAAGCACCAAGGGAGAGGAGGAGGAGGAGGCAGGGCTGCACCAAGAGGAGAGAACTCATGTGTGGCAGCCCCAAACCTCAACTATATATAGGGGAAGGGGCTGCGCCCCTTTAGGGTTTCCCACCCCAGGGGTGCGGCCAGCCCTAGATCCCATCTAGGGGCGGCCAGAGGGGAGGAGTGCCTCCCAAGTCAAGTGGAGGCCCTCCCCTAGGGTTTCCCCCCTCCCATGCGCATGGGCCTTGGGGGCTGGTTCCTTGGCCCATTATGGCTAGGGCGCCCCCTACAGCCCATGCTACTGTATTGGACGTGGTGGAACAATTTCCGGACCTCCGGACCCCTCGAATCCTCCGGAACCTTCAGAAGCTTCCGATACAATACCGAAAAAACCCGAACTTTTTCCGGAACCCGAACAACAACTTTCCATATATAAATCTTTACCTCCGGACCATTCCGGAACTCCTCGTGACGTCCGGGATCTCATCCGGGACTCCGAACAACATTCGGTAACCACATACAAACTTCCTTTATAACCCTAGCATCATCGAACCTTAAGTGTGTAGACCCTACGGGTTCGGGAATCATGCAGACATGAACGAGACGTTCTCCGGTCAATAACCAACAGCGGGATCTGGATACCCATGTTGGCTCCCACATGTTCCACGATGATCTCATCGGATGAACCACGATGTCAAGGACTCAATCGATCCCGTATACAATTCCCTTTGTCTAGCGGTATTGCACTTGCCCGAGATTCGATCGTCGGTATCCCGATACCTTGTTCAATCTCGTTACCGGCAAGTCTCTTTACTCGTTCCGCAACACATCATCCCGTGATCAACCCCTTGGTCACATTGTGCACATTATGATGATGTCCTACCGAGTGGGCCCAGAGATACCTCTCCGTTTACGAGTGACAAATCCCGATCTTGATCCGTGTCAACCCAATGGTCACTTTCGGAGATACCTGTAGTGCACCTTTATAGTCACCCAGTTACGTTGTGACGTTTGATACACCCAAAGCACTCCTACGGTATCCGGGAATTGCACGATCTCATGGTCTAAGGAAAAGATACTTGACATTAGAAAAGCTTTAGCATACGAACTACACGATCTTTGTGCTAGGCTTAGGATTGGGTCTTGTCCATCACATCATTCTCCTAATGATGTGATCCCGTTATCAATGACATCCAATGTCCATGGTCAGGAAACCGTAACCATCTATTGATCAACGAGCTAGTTAACTAGAGGCTTACTAGGGACATGGTGTTGTCTATGTATCCACACATGTATCGCTGTTTCCGGTCAATACAATTATAGCATGAATAATAAACGATTATCATGAACAAGGAAATATAATAATAACTAATTTATTATTGCCTCTAGGGCATATTTCCAACAGTCTCCCACTTGCACTAGAGTCAATAATCTAGTTCACATCGCCATGTGATTAACACTGATAAGTCACATCGCCATGTGACCAACATCCAAAGAGTTTACTAGTGTCTTAAACTAGTTCACATCACCATGTGATTAAGTCTCAATGAGTTCGGGGTTTGATCATGTTTTGCTTGTGAGAGAGGTTTTAGTCAGCGGTGCGAACCTTTCAGATCCGTGTGTACTTCGCAATTCTCTATGTCATATTGTAAATGCTGCTTTCACGCTCCACTTGGAGCTATTCCAAATGGTTGCTCCACTATCGTATCCGGTTTGCTTCTCGAGTCACTCGGATAGGTGTTAAAGCTTGCATCGGCGTAACCCTTTACGCCGAACTCTTTATCACCTCCATAATCGAGAAACATGTCCTTATTCCTCTAAGGATAATTTTGACCGCTATCTGGTGATCCACTCCTTGATCACCTTTGTACTCTCTTGCCGATATGTAGCAAGGCACACATCGGTGCAGTACACAGCATAGCATACTATAGAGCCTACGTCTGAAGCATAGGGGACGACCTTCGTCCTTTCTCTCTTTTCTGCCGTGGTCGAGCTTTAACTCTTAACTTCATACCTTACATCTCAGGCAAGAACTCCTTCTTTGACTGATCCATCTTGAACACCTTCAAGATCATGTCAAGGTATGTGCTCATTTGAAAGTACTATTGAGCGTTTTTGATCTATCCTCATAGATCTTGATGCTCAATGTTCAAGTAGCTTAATCCAGGTTTTCACTTGAAAACACTTTAACCCTATATGCTTTGAGAAAATTCTACATCATTTCGATCACCAATATGTCAACAACATATACTCATCAGAAATTCTATAGTGCTCCCACTCACTTCTTTGGAAATACAAGTTTCTCATAAACTTTGTATAAACCCAAAATCTTTGATCATCTCATCAAAGCGCACATTCCAACTCCGAGATGCTTACTCCAGTCCTTAGAAGGATCGCTGGAGCTAGCATACCTTTTAGCATCCTTAGGATCGACAAAACTTTCTGATTGCATCACATACAACCTTTCCTTACGAAAACTGGTAAGGATACTCATTTTGACATCCATCTGCCAGATTTCATAAATGCAGCTTGTGCTAACATGATTCCGACGGACTTAAGCATCGCTACGGATGAGAAAATCTCATCGTAGTCAACTCCTTGAACTTGTGAAAAACTCTTCGCCACAAGTCAAGCTTCATAGACGGTGACATTACCGTCCACGTCCGTCTTCTTCTTAAAGACCCATTTATTTCAATGGCTTGCCGATCATCGGGCAAGTCCACCAAAGTCCATGCTTTGTTATGATATATGGATCCTACCTCGGATTTCATGGTTTCTAACCATTTGTCGGAATTTGGGCCCACCATCGCTTCTCCATAGCTCGTAGGTTCATTGTTGTCTAGCAACATGACCTTCAAGACATGATTACTGTACCACTCTGAAGTAGTACGCATCCTTGTCACCCTACGAGGTACGTCAGTGACTTGATCCGAAACTTCATGATCACTATCATAAGCTTCTACTTCAATTGGTGTAGGTGCCACGGGAACAACTTCCTGTGCCCTGCTACACACTTGTTGAAGTGACGGTTCAATGACCTCATCAAGTCTCCACCATCCTCCCACTCAACTTTTCGAGACGAACTTTTCCTCGAGAAAGGACCCGATTCAAGAAACAATCCCTATTGCTTTCGGATCTGAATTAGGAGGTATACCCAACCGTTTTGGGTGTCCTATGAAGATGCATTTTGTCCGCTTTGGGTTCGAGCTTATCAACCTGAAACTTTTCCACATAAGCGTCGCAGCCCCAAACTTTTAAGAAATGACAGCTTAGGTTTCTCTAAACCATAGTTCATACGGTGTCATCTTAACGGAATTATGTGGTGCCCTATTAAAGTGAGTGCGGTTGTCTCTAATGCCTAACCCATGAACGATAGTGGTAATTCGATAAGAGACATCATGGTACGCACCATATCCAATAGGGTGCAACTATGATGCTCGGACACACCATCACACTATGGTGTTCCAGGCGGTATTAATTGTGAAACAATTTGCACAATGTCTTAATTGTGTGCCAAAGCTTGTAACTCAGATATTCATCTCTATGATCATATCATAGACATTCTATCCTCTTGTCACGATGATCTTCAACTTCACTCTGAAATTACTTGAACCATTCAATAATTCAGACTTGTGTTTCATCAAGTAAATACACTCAGTATCTACTCGAATCATCCGTGAAGTAAGAACATAACGATATTCATTGCATGCCTCAGCACTCATTGGACTGCACACATCAAAACGTGTCACTTCAACAAGTTGCTATCTTGTTCCATCTTACTGAAACCGAGGCTTTTCAGTCATCTTGCCCATGTGGTATGATTTGCATATCTCAAGTGATTCAAAATCAAGTGAGCCCAAACGATCCATCTGCATGGAGTTTCATTATGCGTATACACCAATAGACATGGTTTGCATGTCTCAAACTTTTCAAAAACGAGTGAGTCCAAAGATCCATCAACATGGAGCTTCTTCATGCGTTAACACCAATATGACTTACATGGCGTGCCACAAGTAAGTGGTACTATCATTACTATCTTATACTTTTGGCATGAAAATGTGTATCACTACGATCGAGATTCAATAAACCATTCCTTTAGGTGCAAGACCATTGAAGGTATTATTCAAATAAATAGAGTAACCATTATTCTCCTTAAATGAATAACCGTATTGCGATAGACATAATCCAATCATGTCTATGCTCAACGCAAACACCAAATAATAATTTTAGGCTTAACTCCAATCTCGATGGTAGAGGGAGCGTGCGATGCTTGATCACATCAACCTTGGAAATACTTCCAACACATATCGTCGGCTCACCTTTATCTAGTCTCCGTTTATTCCGTAGCTTTTATTTCGAGTTACTAACACTTAGCAACCGAACCGGTATCTAATACCCTGGTGCTACTAGGAGTACTAGTAAAGTACACATTAACATAATGTATATCAAATATACTTCTATTGACCTTGCCAGCCTTCTTATCTACCAAGTATCTAGGGTAATTCTGCTCCAGTGGTTGTTCCCCTTATTACAGAAGCACTTAGTCTCGGGTTTGGGTTCAACCTTGGGTTTCTTCACTGGAGCAGCAACTGATTTGCCGTTTCATGAAGTGTCCCTTCTTGTCCTTGCCCTTCTTGAAACTAGTGGTTTCACCAACCATCAACAATTGATGCTCCTTCTTGATTTCTACTTTCGCGGTGTCAAACATCGCGAATACTTCAAGGATCATCATATCTATCCCTGATATGTTATAGTTCATCACGAAGCTCTAGCAGCTTGGTGGCAATGACTTTGGAGAAACATCACTATCTCATCAGGAAGATCAACTCCCACTCGATTCAAGTGATTGTTGCACTCAGACAATCTGAGCACAAGCTCAACGATTGAGCTTTTCTCCCTTAGTTTGCAGGCTAAGAAAATCGCCGGAGGTCTTATACCTCTTGACGTGAGCACGAGCCTGAAATCCCAATTTCAGCCTTCGAAACATCTCATATGTTCATGACGTTTCAAAACGTCTTCGGTGCCTCAACTCTAAACCGTTTAACTGAACTATCACGTAGTTATCAAAACGTGTATGTACGATGTTCGTAACATCCACAAACGACGTTTGGGGTTCAACACACTGAGCAGTGCATTAAGGACATAAGCTTTCTACTGTCCGCATAATCGCTACTGTCAACTTTCAACTATATTTTCTCTAGGAACATATCTAAACAGTGGAACTAAAGCGCGAGCTCACGACATAATTTGCAAAGATCTTTTGACTATGTTCAGGATAATTAAGTTCATCTTATGAACTCCCACTCAGATAGACATCCCTCTGGTCATCTAAGTGATTACATGATCCGAGTCAACTAGGCCGTGTCCGATCATCACGTGAGACGGACTAGTCATCATCGGTGAACATCTTCATGTTGATCGTATCTACTATACGACTCATGCTCGACCTTTCGGTCTCCGTGTTCGAGGCCATGTCTGCACATGCTAGGCTCGTCAAGTTAACCCCAAGTGTTTTTGCTGTGTAAATCTGTCTTACACCGTTGTATGTGAACGTAAGAATCCATCACCCGATCATCACGTGGTGCTTAGAAGCGACGAACTGTAGCAACGGTGCACAGTCAGGGGAGAACACTTCTTGAAATTTGTATAAGGGATCATCTTATTTACTACCGTCGTTCTAAGTAAACAAGATGCATAAACATAATAAACATCACATGCAATTATATAGTGACATGATATGGCCAATATCATTTTGCTCCTTTTGATCTCCATCTTCGGGGCTCCGTGATCATCATCGTCACCGGCATGACACCATGATCTCCATCATCATGATCTCCATCATCGTGTCTTCATGAAGTTGTCTCGCCAACTATTACTTCTACTACTATGGCTACCGGTTAGCAATAAAGTAAAGTAATTACATGGCGTTGTTCAATGACACGCAGGTCATACAATGAATAAAGACAACTCCTATGGCTCCTGCCGGTTGTCATATTCATCGACATGCAAGTCGTGAATCCTATTACAAGAACATGATCAATCTCATACATCACATATCATTCATCACATTCTTCTTGGCCATATCACATCACATAGCATACCCTGCAAAAACAAGTTAGACGTCCTCTAATTGTTGTTTGCATGTTTTACGTGGCTGCTATGGGTTTCTAGCAAGAACGTTTCTTACCTCACGCAAAACCACAACGTGATATGCCAATTGCTATTTACCCTTCATAAGGACCCTTTTCATCGAATCCGTTCCGACTAAAGTGGGAGGCGGCACCGCTAGCCACCTTATGCACCAAGTGCATGTCAGTCGGTGGAACCTGTCTCACGTAAGAGTACGTGTAAGGTCGGTCCGGGCCGCTTCATCCCACAATACCGTCGAAACAAGATTGGACTAGTAACGGTAAGCATATTGAACAACATCAACGCCCACAACTACTTTGTGTTCTACTCGTGCAAAGAATCTACGCAATAGACCTAGCTCATGATGCCCTGTTGGGGAACGTAGCAGAAATTCAAAATTTTCCTACGTGTCACCAAGATCTATCTATGGAGAAACTAGCAACGAGGGAAGGAGAGTGCATCTACATACCCTTGTAGATCGTTAAGCGGAAGCGTTCATGTGAACGGGGTTGAAGGAGTCGTACTCGTCGTGATTCAAATCACCGGAGATCCTAGTGCCGAACGGACGGCACCTCCGCGTTCAACACACGTACAGCCCGGTGACGTCTCCCATGCCTTGATCCAGCAAGGAGAGAGGGAGAGGTTGAGGAAGACTCCATCCAATAGCAGCACAACGGCGTGGTGGTGGTGGAGGAGCGTGGCAATCCCGCAGGGCTTCGCCAAGCACCAAGGGAGAGGAGGAGGAGGAGAGGCAGGGCTGCACCAAGAGGGAGAGAACTCATGTGTATGGCAGCCCCAAACCTCAACTATATATAGGGGGAAGGGGGGGCTGCGCCCCCTTTAGGGTTTCCCACCCCCAGAGGGTGCGGCCAGCCCTAGATCCCATCTAGGGGCGGCCAAGAGGGAGGAGTGCCTCCCAAGTCAAGTGGAGGCCCTCCCTTAGGTTTCCCCCCTCCCATGCGCATGGGCCTTGGGGGCTGGTTCCTTGGCCCATTATGGCTAGGGCGCCCCTACAGCCCATGCTACTGTATTGGACGTGGTGGAACAATTTCCGGACCTCCGGACCCCTCCGAATCCTCCGGAACCTTTCGAAGCTTCCGATACAATACCGAAAAAACCCGAACTTTTCCGGAACCCGAACAACAACTTTCCATATATAAATCTTTACCTCCGGACCATTCCGGAACTCCTCGTGACGTCCGGGATCTCATCCGGGACTCCGAACAACATTCGGTAACCACATACAAACTTCCTTTATAACCCTAGCGTCATCGAACCTTAAGTGTGTAGACCCTACGGGTTCGGGAATCATGCAGACATGACCGAGACGTTCTCCGGTCAATAACCAACAGCGGGATCTGGATACCCATGTTGGCTCCCACATGTTCCACGATGATCTCATCGGATGAACCACGATGTCAAGGACTCAATCGATCCCGTATACAATTCCCTTTGTCTAGCGGTATTGCACTTGCCGAGATTCGATCGTCGGTATCCCGATACCTTGTTCAATCTCGTTACGGCAAGTCTCTTTACTCGTTCCGCAACACATCATCCGTGATCAACCCCTTGGTCACATTGTGCACATTATGATGATGTCCTACCGAGTGGGCCCAGAGATACCTCTCCGTTTACACGAGTGACAAATCCCGATCTTGATCCGTGTCAACCCAATGGTCACTTTCGGAGATACCTGTAGTGCACCTTTATAGTCACCCGATTACGTTGTGACGTTTGATACACCCAAAGCACTCCTACGGTATCCGGAATTGCACGATCTCATGGTCTAAGGAAAAGATACTTGACATTAGAAAAGCTTTAGCATACGAACTACACGATCTTTGTGCTAGGCTTAGGATTGGGTCTTGTCCATCACATCATTCTCCTAATGATGTGATCCGTTATCAATGACATCCAATGTCCATGGTCAGGAAACCGTAACCATCTATTGATCAACGAGCTAGTTAACTAGAGGCTTACTAGGGACATGGTGTTGTCTATGTATCCACACATGTATCGCTGTTTCCGGTCAATACAATTATAGCATGAATAATAAACGATTATCATGAACAAGGAAATATAATAATAACTAATTTATTATTGCCTCTAGGGCATATTTCCAACAAGTATACGTAGATGATTTGTTAGTATTCTCAAAATCATACAAAGAGCATATAGCCCATCTTGAAGTGTTCTTTCGAAAGGTAGAACAAAATGGGCTCATACTATCTAAAAAGAAGATGGAAATTTGCAAAGAGAAAATAAATTTTCTTAGTCATGAAATAGGAGAAGGAAAGATATATCTACAAGAACATATTGCAAAGAAAATACTAGAGTTTCCTGATAATATGAGTGATAAAAGGTTTTACAACAGTTCTTAGGAATTGTAAACTACAGCGAAACTATATAGATAACTTAGCAAAGCTAGCAGGACCTTTATATGCTAAATTAAGAAAAATGGTCAAAGATACTTCAATTCGAAGATATAAAATTAGTAAAGGCCATCAAGGAAAAGGTCAAGAATTTAAAACCCTAGAATTGCCTCTAGAAGACAATTATTTTATAATTGAGACAGATGCATCTAAGGTAGGATGGGGTGCGATACTAAAACAAAAGCCCAATAAATACTCTCCAAAGGCAGGCGAAAAAATATGCAGATATGCTTCAGGAAGTTACAAATTAAAGACGGTAAATAATATTGATAGAGAAATTCTTGCAGTGGTAAATGCAATAAATGCATTTAGGTTATATCTAGGATTTAAAGAATTTACAGTACGAACAGACTGTGAAGCCATATGCCGATACTACAATAAAATTAATAGTAAGAAAAGCTCAACCAGAAGATGGGTCTTATTTGAAGACACCATAGCTGGGAATGGTTATAAAGTTATTTTTGAGCATATTAAAGGGAAGGATAATACCTTACCTGACATATTTTCTCGTGCATCAAATTTGCAGGAATGAAGAGAGGATTATTCGCCAACAAGGATGAATATCTCTTCTTTGGAGAAGAAAATAGGCTGAAAATGTTTCAGCCAAATACATTCAATTTTAAGCCAAAATCCCATATTAAGCTCGATGAAGCCCAAAGATGCATATTGGATAACTTTTGGTTCCAATATGCTCGTAAAAGAGACGAACAAGGGTATTTTTTATCAATTCTCAACAGTTTGGCTGAATATTTTAATGAATTAAACAAAAATGTGCCAAAGCCAGCAAAGGTTGAAATACCAAAAGGAGAAACTCTATATCTCATATTCGATGGAAATAAACCTGGCATATATTTGGAATGGGAAAATATTATGATTGAAAAACTAGATGCAAAAAGAAATGGAGGAGATTTAACATTCAAAAGATATTACAGTATAGATGAGGCCTTACTTTGGGCAAGAAAGGTATTAGGACCAGATTATTATATTGACCCAAAGGCCAAAGACTATATCCAAATGAAAAGAGGCATACCTGCTTCACCAACTCCCACAAAGGGGAGGCATCAAGCTCAAAAATATAAAGAAGGAAGAATCCCCAAAATATAAGACATACCAAGAATGCCTTCTAAAGGGCTTGACCCTTTAGACAGTGAATACATGGATCAAGAAATGGATAAAAGGTTTGAAGAATTTTCAAAGATAATAAAGAAAGAATTAAAGGAGGAAATATTAAAAGAATTAAGGCAAGAAATGGATGAAAAATTTGAAGAAATAAAGAAAGAATGTGATGAAAATTTGATTTCAATCTGTTAAATGATGAGGATCATATGGACATAGCAGGGCATGGGCAGCGGCCTGAATAAAGACCAAATTGCATATATTGATATTGCTATCAATTATTGGGCGGAGGACCTATACCCGACCCGAATATTGATAGAAATTCCCATAATAGATCCTTTAAATAATTATAAGGTATTATCAATTATATGGGCAGGGAGGACCCCCCCTGTAAAAAAAAAAAAATTAAAAAAAATAATAAAAAAAATAAGTAATAATAATAATAAGCAATGTCTAATATTTAAACAAGTTAAATTAAATTTAAATTAAATAAATGAGCAGTGTTGAATATTTAAGCAGCCTTGGCATGTATGTACGCATACACTGACACAAGGATTCCTAAGGAAGAGCTACATATCTGAAGGCATGAAGAAGTGCATCGCTGGCAAGCGAAGAAGAAAAGAAGAGCCAGCCAATTATTCACCGAGAGACAATGCCACGTGAAGAAAGCAAATATTCCTGAAGATTGAAGCTTGTCGGCACTCTCTCACATTTTTCTATATTATTAGAAGGACACGTGTGTACCCTAGTAGGACACGTGTGCATACTACCGTGTGTAAAATAAGTGAAGGAAGGCTCCCGAAGGCCTCCCTTGCAGCCACCCCTCGCGGCTATAAAAGGAGACGCTGGGCTCAAAGACACAACACACAAGAAAAGGGAGAGCACGAAGCACTCAGAGCATCACTCTCCACCAGAGCACCACTTCCTTCATAGTCTATCCACCACCACTACTAGTAGAATAGCCAAGAAGGCGCTTAGTTCGCCAAGAGTTTGAAGGTAATTTCCTAGTTGTGTGTAATCCCTTCGGGGCATCCCGAAAGGGAAAGCCATATGTAAATTATGTTGTTGAAATGATGTAGTTTCTTGATTTCACTTGGTATTTTTACTTATGAATTTATGGGACGAGTTCTTATGCTAGGGATCCTATAGGAGAAACCTCTGCGTGTGTAGTTCTCTGTGTAGCCCAGGCGGCGTTTGAATGAGAACCTTGTGGTCGAGAGAAGTGTTCCTTCGGTGGAACTGCCTGGGAAGGCGATAGGAATTTACCCCATAAATTTGCAATTAAAACTGCTAAGTGAACGTAACTAGCTACATCTGATGCAACATAATGAAAAATATGGTGAGTACCGAGTAGGATTTTACACTTCAAGCACTTTACCGTCATTTAATTGTTGGCCTCGCCAGCCTCTAAATAGATCCTGCATTAAATATATAATAAAGTTAGAACGTGAAGGTAATCATATTGAATTAAATATTGCTGTGAATAGTGGAATACTATTTCAAATAGTGTATTCAATAGTGGAGCACTATTGTGAATAGTGCCCTACCTAGTGAATAGTAAATACTATTCAAGATAAAAAGCATACCTGTCTACCACTTCTACCTAATCCCAAATTAACCTAATCAATATCTTAATTAATATTGATTAGAAAGTGTTAGAATAAAATTTAGATTCCCTATATATATATATATATCCGAGAACCTCGTTTCTTATTATCTAGTCTAGCAGTGGTCCTGGATGGCGCCCTCAAGAATGTGTTGCCAAGTTAACATTATTGAGACTTATATCAACTCTACTAGCAGTGGTTGAACCTGATGTACTACCTCGTTTCTTATTATTTATTTAGTCTCTAGTGCTGGGTGTGTATGATGTTACTGATGCTGCGTTTCGACTATGCATATATATCTCTAACCATGCTTTTGCTTTGTAAGATGTAACCCTCCATGATATCTGCTCGGCTAGTTGGTAGTATCAGGTTCAACCATGATGCTGTTGTTCCTCCTGTGAGTCACACTTGTTCCTCATGTTAGATCACAACCTGAGCATTATCAGCTGGAACGTCCGGGGGTTGAATTGCCCGCCCGGACCTTCGCAGCTAGCGTTGTCCATGAGATGGTTGCTGCTTCCTCCTGTAACTTTTTATGCATATAGGAATCCAAACTCCAGATGTTGGATGCTGCCTACCTGGGAGGTTTTAGGTTGAAAGGTCTTGCCCAGAGGCCGGCAAAGGCATCGCTTTGCTGTGGAATGAGGACCCTCAGACATTCAAGCGTGGTTACCCTCGTATACTTTTGCGTTTTCTCGAAAATAAAATTATCTTACTGTATATGTTACATCAAGCAACACGTGTTTTCAAGCCTTGAATTGCCTTCTGTCAGTTGAATTAACAATATAGAGCGCTTGCAAGATTAAACTTGCAGTAGATGCAACAACATAAGTTGAGTCTCAAACTTGTGACCTTAAGGCGCCAACAAAATTGACACACGAGCTTGGCTTACGCTTGTTTTGACTTTTGACCAAACAAATGATTTGCAGAAAGAAACGAATGGTTATGTTTGTTTTTACCAAGAGCCCAAGTGTAACACTGAAAGAGAAAATGAATTTATACCTGATACTATCAGCAGCGCCAGCACGTGATGAGTCCAGGCCATCATTTGTTCCTTATGATGATGGCTTTTTATCAGGCTCATCAGTATGTCCATCCTTTGCCTTCTTTGCAGGACTAACTGGAGGACCTTTTGCTAATTCTGCTCTGACAGTCGCTTCAGGTTCTTTTTTTTAGAACGACGAGAAGCAGTTTTATCACTGTTGATACCCCACCCCATTGCTAGAAACTTTGCCATCTTCAACAGCAGGATGACTTTCTTTACAGCAGGAGGCTCCACTAAAGCAGTTGGCTTAATTAGCTAGCTCTCGACCCATATCTCTTGCACTGTTCATTTAAAGATTTCACGAGTTCAGATTTGTATCTGATTAGCCCACTACTGTAAACAAGGTAAGAAGATAACTTTCACAACTTTATCATGTCGCATGCATGAAAGATACTGAATAACAAAAGGCCAACCTGAAGCTTCTTGTGATCTCCATCCCCTTTCTGCAGCTCAAGTATATGGAACTAATAAATTCCCAATTTATTCGCCTGTGGGCACGAGGAGAAATAACCATAGGTCTGTCCGGATCTCAAGACTATTTTTATCATTTACTTAGATAAAATCACAAGAGTATTCCTCGATCTCACTGAAAGTAGCCTCATCTCCAACCTTCTTGCACCTCTCATCATATGTGGCCGCAAGGGATTGGCCCTGAATACAGTATTGATCAAGAAATGTGAGATCTATGCAAATGGTTATAAGAACTACTCCCTCCGTCCCATAATATAAGACGCTTTTTTACACTAGTGTAGTATCAAAAAACGTCTTACATTATGGGACGGAACGGAGGGAGTACAAAGGATTGTCATTACTTTAATTAAAATGCCATAATACAACAAGAGGCATTATTATAGGATAGTTAAAAGCACAACTCACAAACTATCCTTCTGGCTGTTACTATAATATGTATATAACTTGTGATTCCACCAAAACAACAAGCTGGATACCGTGTGCTGTTCCAAGAGCATGCAATAACCGGAGAGGCTTCATTGAACTTCGCTTCAAGTGCATTTTGTTCCTCTTTGCTAAGCTAGCCAACCAGATGTTTCTCCAATGCTGGGGCCTTAGGTTTTGGTGGTTCAGTCTGTGTAGTATCATGGTCAAAGCGAATTACAGGCCTTCGAGTTCGAGGCGGGGGCTTCACAGATGAAGGAGGCATTGCTCTACTTGCAAACCCTACAACAAGTATGCAACAAAAACCAGATCAGTGACAAGGTGTTTTCGTTTTCTCATTAGTTAGTGCTCCAAAGAATGAACAGAACAGTTTCTTCAGATAAATACCAGCGCTTTGATGGGGAGCCGGGGCACTAGGATTTTCTGCAAACTGGACAGTAGGGGGGTAGTGAAGTACCCTCCGCCCAAATACTATCTGGTAATACATCAGAGGAAGAGGTCGTCGCTGCTCTCGGAAATTCTCCATTAAGTAGACGGCAAAACAGAAGTCCTTGAAAGACAGCATCCCATCCTTGTCCTCCTCTATAAGTGGACAAATCCCACACCTTCTCTATAAGTGGATAGGGGCATAAATTTTAGAAACTTATTGGCAAGAAATAAAAAGAAGCAATATCCAGAGAGAATTTATATCTGCAGCTTGTTCATCAACAATACCATAAGTAGCAAACAGAAATACTAGCAATACAAGTTTGTGGTGGCCACTAAACTCCAATAATACAATGTCAGGTAAATATAAAAGAGAAACACATCTTTCACTATCGAGAAACACTAGGATATGGATGCTAGGATAAAACATGATCAATTATGTCAACTCAATTTGCATCTAGCAAAAGAAAGTACCTGAGTAGGTTATACAATACAGATTCATTACCTCTTGGCAACATCCAACTTAAAAAAATTCCTTGCCTCTTCACCAGTGATCTTCCTGTCTCAATCTCTGTCTACCTTGATAAACACAATCGTATATTAATCTCCTGACATGTGCTTGAGTGATCTTGAGTTTTAGATTTGTAGGAATTTGTCTGCGCTTCTCCAATCTGCGCTCCACGAACTTAAACTGGCTCAACTCGGCGAACATCGCTCTCATCCCAAAGAAAGATGGGGCGGAATGCATTTCGGATTTCCGTCCCATTAGCCTCATCCACGCCATCGCGAAGATCATTGCCAAGATGATGGCTAACCGGCTGGCTCCTCACATGCATGAACTTGTCTCCAACGCCCAGAGTGCCTTCATAAAAAAGAGAAGCATCCATGACAATTTTATGTATGTCAGAAACTTGGCAAGAAAGTTTCATCGCAACCGCTCCCTGACGCTCTTGTTCAAACTAGACATCAAAAAGGCGTTTGACTCTGTACGTTGGGACTTCCTCATGAACCTGCTGAAACACCTTGGCTTCCCGGACAGATTTTGCGACTGGGTTTCAACTTTGCTCTCTACCGCCACTTCGAGGGTGTTGATCAATGGAGTTCTGGGTGATCCGATGAAGCATGGATGTGACCCTCGCCAGGGGGACCCGTTGTCCCCTCTTCTCTTTGTCCTGGCTATCGATCCGCTCCACCACCTCCTCTGCAAGGCCACGGTCAAAGGGCACCTACACCCTCTCTGTGGTGGATCTTCACCGTCCGGGCCTTGCTCTACGCCGACGATGCCGCCATCTTTGTGAAGCCCATTAAGGAAGACGTCCAATTCCTTGCTGCTACCCTAGCCTCTTTTGGAGCGGTGTCTGGCCTTGTCACTAATTGTGCCAAAAGTTTGGTTGCTCCCATCCGATGTGACAACATCAACCTTGACGATGTTCTTCATGCTTTTCCGGCAGTGCGCACCTCATTCCCTATGCGCTACCTTGGACTTCCCTTATCCTTCAAGCGCCTCAAGCGAATCCACTTCCAGTATCTTGAGGATAAAATTGCAGGCAAGCTCCCTCCCTGGCAGGGAAGACATGTGGCCTCTGCTGGCCGTGCAGTCCTTGTAAAGGTTGTCCTTACCGCCATTGCTATCTATCATCTCAAGCCTCTCGACATCCCAGTGGAGGTCCTCAAGAAAATCGATAGTATTCGCCGTGCATATCTTTGGGCGGGCTCGGATAAGGTATCCGGAGGAAAATGTAAGGTTAACTGGAAGCTCGTCTGCAAGCCCAAGGACAAGGGTGGACTCGGAGTGCTTAATCTGGATAAGTTTGCTAAGGCTTTGCGGCTCCGATGGCTATGGTTCGAATGGACTGGCAAGAGCAAGCCATGGATTGGCATGGGGACGTCGTGCACGGAGGAAGATCGCCATTTCTTTGCGGCTGCTACTATGGTCACTGTTGGAAATGGACGAACTGCACAATTTTGGAACTCGTCGTTGCTCAACGGCTTACGCCCCCGTGACATCGCGCCGAACCTCTTTGCCCTCTCTCGCAAGAAGAACTCCTCGATCCAGCAAGCCATGGCCAACAATCTTTGGATCACTTATATTGATGGCACCAACGGTCTGTCCCTCGCACTATCATCGGTGGCCCTAGTGGAAGAGGTGGAAGATTCGATTATTTGGAAGTTCACTAAGGATGGGATATATTCTGCTTCCTCGGCATATAAGGCTCAATATGAAGGTCTGACATCCTCTGATCTTGTGCAGTCCGTGTGGAGGGCGTGGGCTCCCCCGAGGTGCAAATTTTTTGCCTGGCTAGTTCTTCAAAATAGGATCTGGACATCAGACCGCTTGATCCGTCGTGGCTGGCCCAACTGCGGATTGTGCCCTCTCTGTAAGCATGCACAGGAGTCCGCTGCTCACCTACTCTTCCAATGCCGCTTCACATTGCGCATTTGGAACGACATCCTACCGTGGCTTGGAATGCACCACATCTCTACTACTTCATGGTCGGCGAGCGCTTCGGTCAAAGGATGGTGGAACGGTAACCTTCAGATTCGTCTCGGCTCCCCCAAAGCCCTTGCCTCATTGATGATGCTCATCTCATGGGAGATTTGGTTCGAGAGAAACGCTAGAGTCTTCCGCAACGTGGTGGTCCCTTCGGTGGTCATCATTAACAAGATCAAGCATGAGGTGTCGCTCTGGGTTTTGGCGGGTGCCAAGCACTTGGGTATTGTAATGCCGCGAGAGTAGTTTTTCTTTGGTTCTGGAGTGCTAAGGCAAAATATTTTCCTCCGCTTCGGCGGTGACCCGAAGGTGTGCTGAGGTAAAATTGTTGGCGGGGCGCTCATGTTGCGGAAAACCCTTGTGTTCCTTTCGTTCCATATGACCCACAATACTCTTCGTGGTGTCGGAACCGGTTGGACTTGCCCACCATTGCCTTCCTATTCATGGTGCAGGCCGCAATGGATATACTACAATCTCTACTTCTAATGAAGCAGTTGGTGAATAGTCCGTCGGTTATTTTTTGCTGGTTATTTTTCGTCTCATCACTTTCGTTAGTTTTATTTCGTTGGTTTTATTTCGTCTCCCTCCCACCTGCCTTTTCGCTTCACCGCCTGCATAAACCCATCAGATTAGTTACCATATAAAAAATAAATCACAATCAATCAAGTATTGATGGACCACCCACATAAACCCATCAGATTAGTTACCATATAAAAAATAAATCACAATCAATCAAGTATTGATCGGATATTTCCTTATATTGATGTGATTTTCCCTTTTCATCATCAATCATATCTACTGCCTAAAAAAATGCGTAGCTTTCCTTTTCCTGTCAATCGACCGCGTCCCATCTCCCTACGTCCGCCCTTGTTGCTCTGCCTCCCGCACAAAAAAAAACCTCTTGTTTGACCTCCCCCAAACGTCGCACGATGAAAAAACCCAGCCGCCTGCTTCCCCTCCTCTCGACCGCTCCATACGTCCAGATCGCAGCCCCATCCCCATCCTCCTCTCACGTCACGGCGGCCGATGGACTGCCGCCACCACCCTCCTACTCTCTTGCCGCCGCCATCCTCCCGCTCGCTCGCCGCCGCTGTCGCCACCAATCCCGGCGAAGGCGCCGTTGCTGCTATGTCGCCTCCTTTCCCCATCCAAGCCTGACCATGGCAACGGCGCCCTCTCATGTGTCCCGCGGTGAGGTTTAGGGAGGCGCGACCACAATCCAGTAGGGATCTCACCGCGGACCCGTCCGCTGGGATGGGTGTTGCCTCCGTTGCGAATGGGATCGAAGGGAGGGACTACTTCGCCGTCAAGGTCGGCGAGGCAGCGGACGATTGGGAGCCCGGTTGTGAACGTGGGAGTTCATCCCCATGGAGGCGGCGGCCGTGGAGATTGGATGTGAAGCAACCCCACTTGCCGGTGGTGAAGGCTTGTCGTCCATGTGCTCCTTTCTTCTCCCAGTATCCCCATTCCTTGCCTCCCATTACAAAAGCAAGCATGAACGAGAGCAGGGGCTGATTTTCATCAATTCATTTCTCATATTTTTAGTTGCTTTTTTGAGATTATACAAGATGCTCCCGATCTGTTTTGTCAAATTACTTGGATCGTCTTATGGAATTGACAGCCATCGTATTTTTCACCTCATGTTATTTCTTAATCCTTGTCCCACTAGGCATCCACTACATGTTTGGTAATGACGTGATGTTGAGGCGGCTAGGAGAAGCTCAGCAGCCAGATCAAGGGCTATTGAGATGGATCTGGGAGCCAAGCAGTAGTTCTTCTGTTAAATTTTGGTTATTATCTTTTCTATTGTTACGATTGTGGGATGGTTGATTTTGACTCGGTGTAACATTTACATTTGTTTCCCCAGCTTGTTGGCGTAGATGCGTGGCACTGCGGCAACTAATCAAGAGCGAGGGCAGTGCACATCAGAGCTACGCTGAATGTAGCGAGCCAACCACGAATTGGGTATGTTCACACGAGGGATGGGAGAGGAGAGGAACATTAACATTTTTCATGATTTGGATGAAAATTTCAGTTCGTAGTTTCTCCGTACGTGGCAACACACTAGCGGTACTCATGGGCTTAGGATGAAAGTAGCGCCAGCAGAATCAATAGGTTGGATGGGAAGGTGGTTGTTGCCCTTGTCCCTTGGTGCTAGCCTACTGTGACGGCCTCACTAACTTGCTCATTGCGAATACGAATTCGTGGGGTCGCGAGTTGCTGCGGATTTGTTTTTATCACTTTTTACAATATTTATTGATGTATCCCTAACTCATCGAGTCATTTTTAGCTTCAATTTCCCATATACGCCAGCCTAAATATCCCATGGTCAGAATATTTGCATGGTTAGTGGACATTGTCCCTTTCTTTCGTATTCAGTGATGGATGAAAAGTCAGAAATGACAATTCTGCTGTATTATTCAAATCGAACTAATGTTTAGTATTTTATATTGCGGATAGAAATAATTTTATCTGCTTGATTTAGGAAGTGCACATAGGTATGTCAACATATTTTGTAGCTCTTTCAGATGTAAAAGCATATGTTGCATAAGAAATTATTATCTTTGAAGCATACTCACATTTCACTAAGAAATAGGGGGAGGTTCAGACTTCAGAGCAATGATAACAAGGTTTGTTCCTCACTCTTTTGTTGGAATTTTAGTTCCAAGTTAACATGATTTCTTATCCGCTTCATAAGTCATGCATTTGCTTAATTAGGTGATAACTGATAAGTAGAGCAAAAAAAGATTGATCATGTTATTGTGGGGTTTGTTTAAACTCCAGCATAAGGAATTCTGGTTTAAGAAAAAAGACTTTTGGCTTCTTTAATTACAAATTGATTGCAACATCGTGTTAGTATGTGATTTCTCACATCTGGTTATAATATTTGTGAAGACGTGCATTGCACGTGCACTTAGAAGCGGGCCCGTTGCCCGCGCCGGACGGCACCGACGCCGACCCGGGCCACCTCCTCCGCGTATCCTTGGAGCTGTGGGCTGTGGCTAAACGATTTACATGAAATTAATTCCCTCAATTCTGGTGGCAAATATAATACACATAATCCATATTGTTATGCACTAGCGTGTGTGTGTGAAATAGATGAATTATGGTCCCGTACCCAATAAGATGGATATGTGTGTGTGTTAGAGAGAGGGGGAGGGGGAGAGAGTGAGAAAGAGGGAGGGAGAGAGAGTGTGTGTGAGGATTTGATGGTAGAAAAGGTCGCCAATGTCGTAATATTGAACTCTTAAAGTTAATGTCGCCCTTTTAATTTTGCACACCTGGTTGTGAAGACAGAATGTTTACATCTCTTTTAACTGGCTTTCCAGATGTCGTAATAAGCAGTTTCTAAGCTGCAGGAGTTCAACTCTGCTACGGCCTGTGTTGAGTCTGATTTAGGTCCTATTGCTGTCATTGAAGCAGTCTGATTTAGGTCTTGGCAGCTCTTTAGTGGGGATTTTTGCATTTGGAAGCCAGACAAGGCAGTCTGATCTTTTCACAATTCGCTTAAGCTAGGCACGGTCAACTCAGAGAATTGACAAGCGAAATGAACCAACGGAAACAAATAGCAATGATTACTACAGCAAAAGGACATACTCACTGCAGCCGCAAACAAGCCGCAAGTCAAAAGGAAACAGATAAGCGATTATACTACAGTAAAAGAAATCACAGGGGAAAACAAAAAATGACGAATCAAAAGATAAACGTCAGCGCATCAAGGAATATGAGGAGCAGCATATATATAACCAAAGAGACGACAATGACAAACCAACCAGGGTAGCCCTCCAAAAACTGGTACACACGGAATCATCATCACCATCTAACAATCGCTGCAAAAACTGGTACGTACTACGCTAGTCTTCCAAAACTGAGAACCACATTATCATCATCATCATCATCATCATCATCATCAACCCCCTACAACCAAAACCCTACCACCTCCACGACACTCTCAGAACATGGAACTGATGGAGAATCCAAATCTAGAAACCTTACCCAGCTGCACTCGTACACAGGCCCCGGCTCCGAAATCATCCGCCGATGGCGCACGGCTGCTGAGACCGCCCCTGTGGTGTCGACCTTGGCCTTGACGGTAGTGCTGTCGCCCAGCTTTGCACAAACAGCAGCGCACACCGTTGCCTCCTCTTTAGAGCGCAAGTAGGTCAGCTCAAGGCCACCAGCTACCACTTGGCTGAGCCCACCGTCAAACAGCGAAAGCTTCAATCTGTCCCTCCGTTCCAAAATAGATGACCCAACTTTGTACTAAAGTTAGTATAAAGTTGAGTCATCTATTTTGGAACGGAGGGAGTAACAGATAAGCATATACAACCTGAATATAATCAAGAATACAGGAAAGTCACATCTCAAGTAAAAACGAGTACAGATGAAACATTAAGCAATGTACAACTGCAGAACCATGAGTTGGAAATAATCCCAAATATCAAGTAAAATGAAGTGTTTCCTTCAGGAAATATATTTAACAATTCTGCAGAATTATGGTTTTCATATCAGTAGAGAAGGTCATGCAGTAAGGACCAAGCAATAACACTATATGAGGGAAAGCAAATTACATCAATGGAGATGGTTTTAACATCAAAAGACAATTATTAGTAAAGCTAGGACAAAGAACATCGCAAGGCACGGGGTCCAAAAAAGCTAAATGCCAAGGGAGAGTTTCAAGCCTTACTCTGAGAAGTTAACAGCCATTTGCCCCACCATGAAAGAACCACTGCACATATTAAGTGTCCTGCTAGAAGAGAAAAAGGTTCTATTATGATAATTCCAATGTTCAGGATAGCGGTAACTTGTAGCTGCTCGGTCGGGTGAGGGGTAGGGATTAATCAGGGGATCAGCATAGTAACTGACTTTAATGGTAACCCATTTATCGGTAGGTTAATTAGGGCCATGCCTACATATCTTACCTGCATAGGAACATGCAATATACTAAATGCCTAAACATGCTATTTTACACAGTGAATTTAACAAGGATCACACAAGACTCCACACTAGCATCCCATATAATCCTTGAAAGAAGTAGCATTTGCAGCACTAGAAGCAGCTGAAGATTGCTACGTACAGTATCAGCAAATAGCCAAATACTACATTAGACTAGCAGCAGCAGCAGCAGCAGCATATAGGCACTGTTTGCCTTTCAGTTTCATTCGAAACATCAAATCAGCCTCAGTCGCATAGCCTAGCAGTTGGGTGGGGATTGATCGGTACCTTCCAGATGCAGGAACAGGAGTGAGAAAGAGAGCGGCCAGCCTCCCCAGCGCGCGCAGCAGAGGTGCCCTGGGCCTGCACATCGCCTCCACGGTCTCCTCCGGTCGAGATCCGCCTCCCAGCGACTGTTGTCGCGCGCTACGGGTTGCAAGCAAACAGGCAGATCAGAGGCAGACGAAACGGATCAGGGGTCGCGAGGAAGACAGGAACCGGTTCTTGTTATGAACTACTTTCCAATAAGGGAGCAGATACAGTTATCTCATCAAGTTCTACTTTTCTCCCACTCACTTCTTTCGAGAGAAACTCTTTTTCTAGAAAGGATCCATCTTAGCAACGAATGTTTTGCCTTTAGATCTGTGATAGAAGGTGTACCCAACAGTTTCCTTTGGGTATTCTATGAAGACGCACTTCTCCGATTTGGGTCCGAGCTTATCAGGTTGAAACCTTTTCATATAAGCATCGCAACTCCAAGCTTTAAGAAACGACAGTTCAGGTTTACTGCTAAACCATAGTTCATACGGTGTCATCTCAACGGATTTAGATGGTGCCCTATTAAACGTGAATGCAGCTGTCTCTAATGCATAACCCCAAAACGATAGTGGTAAATCGGTAAGATACATCATAGATCGCACCATATCCAATAAAGTGCGGTTACGACGTTCGGACACACCATTATGTTGTGGTGTTCCATGTGGCGTGAGCTGTGAAACTATTCCACTTTGTTTTAATTGAAGACCAAACTCGTAACTCAAATATTCATCTCCACGATCAGATCGCAGAAACTTTTTCTTGTTACGATGATTTTCCACTTTACTCTGAAATTCTTTGAACTTTTCAACTATTTCAGACTTATGTTTCATCAAGAAGATATACGCATATCTGCTCAAATCATATGTGAAGGTCAGAAAATAATGATACTTGTCGCGAGCCTTAATATTCATCGGACCACATACATCAGTATGTATGATTTCCAACAAATCTGTTGCTCGCTCCATTGTTCCGGAGAACGGAGTCTTAGTCATCTTGCCCATGAGGCATGGTTCGCAAGCATCAAGTGATTCCAAAAGTCCATTAGCATGGAGTTTCTTCATGCGCTTTACACCATTATGACCTAAGCGGCAGTGCCACAAACAAGTTGCACTATCATTATTAACTTTGCATCTTTTGGTTTCAATATTATGAATATGTGTATCACTACGATCGAGATCCAACAAACTATTTTCATTGGGTGTATAACCATCGAAGGTTTTATTCATGTAAACAGAATAACAATTATTCTTTAACTTTAAATGAATAACCGTTTTGCAATAAACATGATCAAATCATATTCATGCTCAACGCAAATGCCAAATAACATTTATTTAGGTTTAACACTAATCCCGAAGGTATAGGGAGTGTGTGATGATGATCATATCAATCTTGGAACTACTTCCAACACTCATCGTCACTTCCTCTTCAACTAGTCTCTGTTTATTCTGTAACTCCTGTTTCGAGTTACTAATCTTAGTAACAGAACGAGTATCAAATACTCAGGGGCTACTATAAACACTAGTAAGGCACACATCAATAACCTGTATATCAAATATACTCTTGTTCACTTTGCCATCCTTCTTATCCACCAAATATTCAGGGTATTTCTGCTTCCAGTGATCATTTCCTTTGCAGTGTAAGCACTCAGTTTCAGGCTTTGGTCCAGCATTGGGCTTCTTCGCGGGAGTGACAACTTACTTGTCATTCTACTTGAAGTTCCCTTTCTTTCCCTTTGCCCTTTTTTTGAAACTAGTGTTCTTGTCAATCATCAACACTTGATTCTCTTTCTACCTTCGTCGATTTCAACATCACGAAGAGCTCGGGAATCGTTTTCATCATCCCTTGCATACTATAGTTCATCACGAAGTTCTAGTAACTTAGTGATGGTGACTAGAGAATTCTGT
The DNA here is from genome assembly GCA_021605205.1 of Aegilops longissima. Taxonomy (NCBI): domain Eukaryota; kingdom Viridiplantae; phylum Streptophyta; class Magnoliopsida; order Poales; family Poaceae; genus Aegilops; species Aegilops longissima. Next base: position 663,295,200 of record CM038676.1, read on the forward strand.
CAATCACTATCTTATCTGGAAGATTAACTCCCACTTGATTCAAGCGATTGAAGTACCCAGACAATCTGAGCACATGCTCACTAGTTGAGCGATTCTCCTCCATCTTTTAGCTATAGAACTTGTTGGAGACTTCATATCTCTCAACTCGGGTATTTGCTTGAAATATTAACTTCAACTCCTGGAACATCTCATATGGTCCATGACGTTCAAAACGTCTTTGAAGTCCCGATTCTAAGCCGTTAAGTATGGTGCACTAAACTATCAAGTAGTCATCATATTGAGCTAGCCAAACATTCATAACGTCTGCATTTGCTCCTGCAATAGGTTTGTCACCTAGCGGTGCATTAAGAACATAATTCTTCTGTGCAGCAATGAGGATAAACCTTAGATCGCGGATCCAATCCACAACATTGGTACTAACATTTCTGAATACAATTTTCTCTAGGAACACATATAAAAACACAGGGAAGCAAAAAACATAGGGAAGCAACAACGCGAGCTATTGATCTACAACATAATTTGCAAAATACTACCAGGACTAAGTTCATGATAAATTTAAGTTCAATTAATCATATTACTTAAGAACTCCCACTTAGATAGACATCCCTCTAATCTTCTAAGTGATCACGTGATCCATATCAACTAAACCACGTCCGATCATCACGTGAGATGGAGTAGTTTCAATGGTGAACATCAATATGTTGATCATATCTACTATATGATTCACGCTCGACCTTTCGGTCTCCGTGTTCTAAGGCCATATCTGTATATGCTAGGCTCGTCAAGTTTAACCTGAGTATTCCGCGTGTGCAACTGTTTTGCACCCGTTGTATTTGAACGTAGAGCCTATCACACCCGATCATCACGTGGTGTCTCAAAGACGAAGAACTTTCATAACGGTGCATACTCGGGAGAACACTTCTTGATATTTTTAGTGAGAGATCATCTTAAAATGCTACCGTCAATCAAAGCAAGATAAGATGCATAAAGGATAAACATCACATGCAATCAATATAAGTGATATGATATGGCCATCATCATCTTGTGCTTGTGATCTCCATCTCAAGCACCATCGTGATCACCATCGCCACCGCGCGACACCTTGATCTCCATCGTAGCATCGTTGTCGCCTCGTCAACTATTGCTTCTCGACTATCGCTACCGCTTAGTGATAAAGTAAAGCAATTACAGAGCGTTGCATTTCATACAATAAAGCGACAACCATATGGCTCCTGCCAGTTGCCGATAACTTCGGTTACAAAACATGATCATCTCATACAATAAAATATAGCATCACGTCTTGACCATATCACATCACAACATGCCCTGCAAAAACAAGTTAGACGTCCTCTACTTTGTTGTTGCAAATTTTACGTGGCTGCTACGGGCTGAGCAAGAACCGTTCTTACCTACGCATCAAAACCAAAACGATAGTTTGTCAAGTTGGTGATGTTTTAACCTTCGCAAGGACCGGGCGTAGCCACACTCGGTTCAACTAAAGTGAGAGAGACAGACACCCGCCAGTCACCTTTAAGCAACGAGTGCTCGCAGCGTTGAAACCAGTCTCGCGTAAGCGTACGCGTAATGTCGGTCCGGGCCGCTTCATCTCACAATACCGCCGAACCAAAGTATGACATGCTGGTAAGCAGTATGACTTATATCGCCCACAACTCACTTGTGTTCTACTCGTGCATATAACATCAACGCATAAAACCAGGCTCTGATACCACTGTTGGGGAACGTAGTAATTTCAAAAAAAATTCCTACGCACACGCAAGATCATGGTGATGGCATAGCAACGAGAGGGAAGAGTGTATGTCCACGTACCCTCGTAGACCATAAGCGGAAGCTTTATGACAACGCGGTTGATGTAGTCGTACGTCTTCACGATCCGACCGATCCAAGTACCGAACGTACGGCACCTCCGAGTTCAGCACACGTTCAGCTCGATGACGATCCCCGGACTCCGATCCAGCAAAGTGTCGGGGATGAGTTCCGTCAAGACGACGGCGTGGTGACGATGATGATGCTCTATCGCACGAGGTTTCGCCTAAACTCCGCGACGATATGACCGAGGTGGAATATGGTGGAAGGGGGCACCGCACACGGCTAAGGAACGATCCGTAGATCAACTTGTGTCTTATGGGGTGCCCCCCCTGCCCCCGTATATAAAGGAGGGAGGGGGAGGTGCGGCCGGCCCCAAGGCGTGCGCTGGAGGAGTCCTACTCCCACGGGAGTAGGACTCCCCTCTGCCTTGTTGGAGAAGGAAAGGGCGAGGGAAAGAGGAAGGGGCGCCCCTCTCCTTGTCCTATTCGGACTAGGGGGGGGCGCGCGCCTGCCCTGGCCGCCCTCCTCTTCTCCCTCATGGCCCACTAAGGCCCATTATCCCCGGGAGGGTTCCGGTAACCCCGGTGTTCTAAGAAAATCCGATTTCACCCGGAACCATTCCGATATCCAAATATAGGCTTCCAATATATCAATCTTTATGTGTCGACCATTTCGAGACTCCTCGTCATGTCCGTGATCACATCCGGGACTCCGAACAAACTTCGGTACATCAAAACTTATAAACTCATAATAAACTGTCATCGTAACGTTAAGCGCGCGGACCCTACGGGTTCGAGAACTATGTAGACATGACCTAGAACTATTCTCGGTCAATAACCAATAGCGGAACCTGGATGCCCATATTGGTTCCTACATATACTATGAAGATCTTTATCGGTCAAACCGCATAACGACATACGTTGTTCCCTTTGTCATCGGTATGTTACTTGCCCGAGATTCGATCGTCGGTATCCAATACCTAGTTCAATCTCGTTACTGGCAAGTCTCTTTACTCGTTCCGTAATACATCATCTCGTAGCTAACTTATTAGTTGCAATGCTTGCAAGGCTTATGTGATGTGTATTACCGAGAGGGCCCAGAGATACCTCTCCGACAATCGGAGTGACAAAACCTAATCTCAAAATCGCCAACCCAACATGTACCTTTGGAGACACCTGTAGTACTCCTTTATAATCATCCGATTACGTTGTGACGTTTGGTAGCACCCAAAGTGTTCCTCCGGTAAACGGGAGTTGCATAATCTCATAGTTACATGAACATGTATAAGTCATGAAGAAAGCAATAGCAATATACTAAACGATCAAGTGCTAGGCTAACGGAATGGGTCATGTCAATCACATCATTCTCCTAATGATGTGATCCCATTAATCAAATAACAACACATGTCTATGGTTAGGAAACATAACCATCTTTGATTAATGAGCTAGTTAAGTAGAGGCATACTAGTGACTATATGTTTGTCTATGTATTCACACATGTATCATGTTTCCGGTTAATACAATTCTAGCATGAATAGTAAACATTTATCATGAAATAAGGAAATAAATAATAACTTTATTATTGCCTCTAGGGCATATTTCCTTCATCGATGTCCTCGGGTTACGCGTTGTCCTCACATGTCTCTTGCTCCGGCATTGATGAGTAGAGGTCTTCTACTTGTCCGCCTTCATGGCCGGGCCCTTGCGGGTCATGTTCATCATCGCCTCGTCGATGGTCGTCGTCGAACTTGGGGGAGACACTCCGCCGAACAACTTCCGTGCACTGACGTATGCTGGCTCCTCAAATGGTCGGCGACTCCTTGAACACGTAATCGATGTTGAGTTCGACGATCCATGATGAAGGATGGCCGTAGGCGGAGCGAAGGAGGCCGGTGGTCGGTGGAGTGCCGCAACAATTGTTGGGTGCATAAAAGTACCTTTCATCAGGTTAGCATATAGATTACCTAGTCAGTTATAGTTTTTATTTTGAAATGAATTGAACGTCTTATATTTAGACACAGAGGAAGTACTCCCTCCGTGCCGAGTGATTTCGGATAGCCAAACAAGTCTCTCTATATTATTCATTTTTTCATAAGTCTGGTTAACAAATTGTTTTCTTTAATCCCTAATTAAGTGGTATTGAATGGGTCAAAATGATCAAGGACTTTTTTTTTGCGGGCAATCCAGAGAGCTTTTATTCAAATAAGAGCATTCCTAGGACAGTCAGCCATGAGGCTGGTCACTAGGAAGCTAGGAGTTACATCCATCCAACAGTCGGTCACATTCAGAGTGCAAGCATGCTTAGCACAGAGATGCGCCGGTAGGTTTGCTGATCTACTAATATGCTGAATACCAAAGGAAATGAAGTGATTACTAAGCTCTCCTATTTCTAGCAGAATCGGAGCCACAATTGAACGGGAACTGTGGCGAGTGTTCCAGAGTGTCACTAACTCCGCGCAGTCAATTTCCATTATCACATGCGAGATGCCTCGAAGAGTGGCGAATAAGACCCCGTCTCGCAGAGATAAAGCTTCCATAATCAGGGGGTCTGAAATCCCCATATATGGCTTGCACCAAGAACCTAACAGAGCCGATGAGGATCGGGCGACACCACCTGCGCCGCCTCTCCCCTCAGCAAAGTTCAGTGCACCGTCCGTCGTGATTTTTACCGTAGTATCATCAGGAGGTCTCCAACCATAGCCGGGTAGCGTAACCGCTGCCTTACGCGGAAGTTGAAGAAGTGCAAGGGCCTCCTTGATCGCTCTAATTGTCGATGTTGGATCCCTTCCCTCTTCGCCATGCTTGATACGATTTCGAGAGTGCCATATGGACCACATTACGGTGGTGATTTTGGCTCGGTCATCATCAGAGAAACGGGGATCACATGTGATGTCGCGAGCCCATGAGTCAGGATGGAGTCAGGGCAGCCTGATGTCAAACCAACACTAGTAGAAAAAGGGGCTTTCGTCCAGGGCAGTTTAGCCCATTAGTCCCGGTTCAATCCAGAACCGGGACCAATGGAGCTATTTGCCCCGGTTCGTGAGCCCAGGGGGCCGGCCGGGCCACGTGGGCCATTGGTCCCGGTTCGTCCGGACATTTTGGTCCCGGTTGGTGGGACGAACCGGGACCAATGGTCCTGGCTCTGGCCCACCACTATTGGTCCCGGTTCGTGGCATGAACCGGGACCAAAACTTCCTTTGTCCCGGCTCATGCCACGAACCGGGACCAATAGTGTTGTTTATATATACCCTCGCTCATGAGCGAGCACTCCATTGCTCTGTTTTTCTCTTGCCGCGAGGGGGCATTGTGGTGCTCTAGCTCACCTCCTATGCACATGAGGTGTTCGATGAAATGCCCGAGCCACACTACTTAAGCTTTCTCCTCTCCAAGCTCGACCTCCAACCTCCATTTTCCTCAATATTTGTCTAGGTTTAGCGGTCCGTCACGCCCGTCCCGTCTTCACCGCCGCCGATCACCGCGCCGATCTCATCGCCAAGACCACCGTGGTGAGCCTCTTGTTCTTATCTTCTTCTCGAAAGGAAAAATATTCTTACTTGTATTATTTTCTTACTTTTATTATTGCATCTTATATAGTGCGATGGTTTTGGTATCCGCCCCCGTCGGCCCTCGTCCTGTCTATGATTCGGATGTGGTATATATTATCTTTTCATAACTATTGGTTCATTTATTGTTTATGAAAATTATGCCGACCAACGTGACATAGATTTTATTTATCTAGGAGGTTGTTGAACCGGAAATTCCAACCGACCCTATTGTCGAGAGGTTAAATTTAGTTGAAGAAGAAAACAATTTCTTGAATGAAAAAATAAAAAAACTTGAGGAGGAGAAGATGATATTGTAGTTGCATGTTGCGGATGTCGTCGATGATCACAAGATCAAGATGGATGTAATGCGCTTGAAGATGAGAAAGATTAGAAAATATGCCATTCATACCGAGGCTTGGTATCATTATGCCGTTGGATCAGTTGTTACCTTGGTTGCGATTATGATCGTATTTGTTTTCACATTGAAATGTTTTACATAGTTTCAATGTATGGTTTAATTAATTTAGATGCTCTGCAGAGCTTTATGTTGTTAGATGAGAACTATGTATGTACTTTGGTTTTTATGTGATGATGAACTTCTATTAATTTGGTCACTTAATTATCTATTCATGATGTTCTGTAATGATTTTTGACACACTTAATTATATATAATGCACGCAGATGAACCGGCAATGGATGTACGGTGACAGACACACCTCCGAGTACATTAAGGGCGTGCATGCTTTTCTCGAAGTGGCTGAGGCAAACAAGCAGAATGGTTTTATGTGTTGTCCATGCCCTATATGTGGGAATCTGAAGTCTTACTCGACCGGAAAATCCTTCACACCCACCTGCTTTACAAGGGTTTCATGCCACACTATAATGTTTGGACGAGGCACGGAGAAATAGGGGTTATGATGGAAGACGGCGAGGAAGAAGAGTACGATGACAACTATGAGCCCCTGAATACGGTGATGCTCTGAACATCAAGATGCACAGACGATGTGCACGATGGTGCTGCAACGGGCTAAGCTGCTGAAGATCAAGAGGAACCAGACGATGTGCCCCATGATGATGATCTCCGCGGGTCATTGTCGATGCAAGGACACAATGCGAAAGTCAAAAGGAGAAGCTGAAGTTCGATCGCATGTTAGAGGATCACAAAAAGGGTTGTACCCCAATTGCGAAGATGGCAACACAAAGCTCGGTACCGCACTCGAATTGCTGCGATGGAAGGCAGAGAATGTTGTGCTCGATAAAGGATTTGAGAAGCTACTGAAAATAATGAAGAAGAAGCTTCCAAAGGATAACGAATTGCCCGACGGTACATACGCAGCAAAGAAGGTCGTATGCCCTCTAGGATTGGAGGTGGAGAAGATACATGCATGCCCTAATGACTGCATCCTCTACCGTGGTGCCTACAAGGATCTGAACGCATGTCCGGTATGCGGTGCATTGCGGTATAAGATCGAGACGAGATGACCACGGTGATGTTGACGGCGAGCCTCCGGAGAAGAGCGTTCTGCGAAGGTGATGTGGTATGCTCCTATAATACCACGGTTGAAACGTCTATTCAGAAACGGAGAGCATGCCAAGTTGATGCGATGGCACAGTGAGGACCTTAAGAAAGGCGGAAGTTGAGAGCACCCACGACGGGTCGCATGATGGAGAAAAATCGAGAGAAAGTCTTGGGATGAGTTTGTAAAGGACCCAAGGGCGTATGGTTTGCTTTAAGCGCGGATGGCATTAATCCTTTCGGGAGCGAGCAGCAATCACAGCACCTGGCCCGTGACTCTATGTATGTATAACCTTCCTCCTTGGATGTGCATGAAGCGGAAGTTCATTATGATGCCAGTTCTCATCCAAGGCCCTAAGCAACCCAGAACGACATTGATGTGTACCTAAGGCCATTAGTTGAAGAACTTTTACAGCGGTGGAATGGAAGCGGTGTACGACGTGGGATGAGCACAAAAGGAGGAATTTGACCTAAAGGCGTTGCTGTTCATGACCATCAATGATTGGCCCGCTCTCGGTAACCTTTCGGGACAGACAAACAAGGGATACCACGATGCACGCACTGTTTACTTGACACCGATAGTATATACCGGGAAGCTGCGGGAAGAATGTGTACACAGGCCATCGTCGATTTCTTCCGACCAACCATCAATGTCGAAAGAAAGGCAAGCATTTCAAAAGCGAGGCAGATCACCGGAAGAAGCCCGCCATGCGCATCGGTGATCACGCATTTGCTATGGTCAATGATTTACACGTAATCTTTGGAAAGGGTCCGGCGGACTAGCTGTTCGAATGACGCTGAGAATCACGCACCCATGTTGAAGAAGAAATCTATATTTTGGGACCTACCCTCTGGAAAGACCTAGAGGTCCGCTCTTGATCGACGTGATGCACGTGACGAAGAACCTTTGCGTGAACCTGCTAGGCTTCTTGGGCGTGTATGGGAAGACAAAAGATACACACGAGGCACGAGAGGACCTGCAACGCTTGCACGAAAAAGAGGGCATGCCTCGAAGCAGTATGAAGGTCCTGCCAGCTACGCTCTACGAAAGAAGAGAAAGAAATATTCTTTCAATGCCTGCTCGATATGAAGGTCCCGACGGCTTCTCGTCGAATATAAAGGGAATAATAAATATGCGGAGAAAAGTTCCAGAACCTAAAGTCTCATGACTGCCACGTGATTATGATGCAACTGCTTCCGGTTGCATTGAGGGGCTTCTACCGAAAGCGTCCGATTAGCCATTGTGAAGCTATGTGCATTCCTCAATGCAATATCTCGAAGGTGATCGATCCAGAAATCGTACCAACGCTAAGGAGTGATGTGGCGCAATGTCTTGTCGGTTTCGAGCTGGTGTTCCCGCCATCCTTCTTCAATATCATGACGCACGTCCTAGTTCATCTAGTCGACGAGATTGTCATTCGGGGCCCGTATTTCTACACAATATGTACCCTTTGAGAGGTTCATGGAGTCCTAAAGAAATATGTTCAGAATCGTGCTAGGCCGAAGGAAGCATCTCCATGGGCCATCAAACAGAGGATGTCATCGGGTTTTGTGTTGACTTCATTCCTGGCCTTAATAAGATAGGTCTCCCTAAATCGCGGTATGAGGGGAGACTGACCGAAAAGGCACGCTTGGAAGAGACTCAATAATATGCAGGACGGATATTCTTGGTCTCAAGCACACTACACAGTTCTCTGAGAACTCTACCTTGGTGACCCGTATGTCGATGAACACAAGAACAGTCTGAGCTCCAAACACCCGAGCGGTCGACGATCGGATTACATGTGAACACATCAGGACTTTCAGCAGTTGGTTGGAAACACGTCTTAGAGGTGACAACACTGTTTGTGATGAGTTGTACTTGTTGTCCAGGGGACCATCTTCGACTGTAATGATTTGGAAAGGATACGAGATAAATGGGAATACATTTTACGATTGACCAAGATGAAAAGAGCACCAACCAAAACAGCGGTGTCGCTTTGATGCAGCAACCGACAAGAGAAATGACACATATTATGGTTACATAGTAGACATATGGGAACTTGACTACGGAGTAGATTTTAAGGTCCCTTTGTTTAAGTGCAAGTGGGTCAATCTGTCAGGAGGCGGGGTGCAGGTAGACCCACGATGCGGAATGACAACAGTGGATCTGAAAAATCTTGGGTACACCGACGAACCGTTCGTCCTAGCCAATGATGTGGCACAGGTTATCTATGTGAAGGACATGTCTACCAGACCGAGGAAAAGAAAAGATAAGGAAGCGAATACATCATACAATGAGCCAAAGCGCCACATAGTTCTTTCGGGAAAAAGGGACATCCCAGGAGTGGAGGGCAAGACAGACATGTCTGCAGAAGAGTATGAAAAGTTTCATGAAATTCCCCCTTCAAAGTCAAGGCTGACCCAAGCATCCTGATAAACGATGAAGATTATCCATGGTTACGGTAGCAATAAGCAAACGACACAAGCGAAGAAAAAGTGAAGACTTTCTCCGCAACTATTATGATGATACCATGCCAACTTTGTAACACACAGTATGATACCATTGTCCGTTTTGTTCATGAACATGCTATGCCAACTTTTTCAGAGTTCATTTGAAAACTATGAATTTGAAAACCTCGCCAACCAAGGGCGCTCACACCGGTTTATAAGCCCGTCCCTCTCGCCTTGTTGAGCTCACAAACTTGTGATTCACACAAATTTCAAAGAATTCAAATTTTATAAAACTAATGGCACAAACAGAAAGTTTATAATTGTTCTAAAACAAATGGCACCAACAGAAAGTTTATAATTTTGCTGACCTAAAAGCAAAAAGAATTAAAAAATAAAGCAAAAACCAAAAGAAAATAAATAATGCAGAAAACAAAACAAAAAACTTGAAAAAAATAATAGTAGCAACAATAAGCATTTTGTTGTAAGTAGAAACAAAATAAAATAAATAAAGCAACAAACAAAACAAAAAAAGTGTTTTCAATTTTAAAACTAATGGCACAAACAGAAAGTTTATATTTTTCTAAAACTAAAAGCACTAATAGAAAGTTTATAATTTTGCTGACCTAAAAGCAAAAAGAATTAAAAATAAAGCAAAAACCAAAAGAAAATAAATAATGCAGAAAACAAAACAAAAAACTTGAAAAAAATAAAAATAGCAACAATAAGTATTTTGTTGTAAGTAGAAACAAAATAAAATAAATAAAGCAACAAAGAAAACAAAAAAGTGTTTTCAAATTTTAAAACTAATGGCACTAATAGAAAGTTTATATTTTTCTAAAACTAAAAGCAAAAAGAAATAAAATATAAAGCAAAAAAGTTCCACTCATCGGGCCCCCACGGCCTGAATACGACTAGAAACCCTATGGGCCAGGATTCAGGCTCGCGGAAGGCCCAGCAGGCCTGAGCAGAGATGGCGAGTTAGGCCCAAAGCCTGCTTTAGAGAGGAGCTCGAGAGGGAGCCGCACCGCACCTTATAAACTGGTGTGGCTCCTCTCAACTAGCGAGTGGGACTAAACATTTGGCGCGGGGCAGCACATGGCCTTTGGTCCCGGTTGGTGGCACCAACCGGGACTAAAGGGGGGTTTAGTCCCGGTTGGTGCCACGACCGGGACTAATGCCCCTTTAGTCCCGACCTTTGGTCCCGGTTGGTGGCACCAACCGGGACTAAAGTGCATTAGTCCCGTTGGAGCCACGAACCGGGACTAATGCTCTTGCTATATAAGAAAACACTTGGGAAATTTCAGATTCATCGCGATTTGCCCCGACCGCTCTAACCTCCCCGACGCCGCCAGCTGCGCCGACGCCGCGCCGCCGCCGTCGCCGTCCGCCGCCGTCGTCACCATCGCCGTCGCCGCGCCCGTTATCGCCGCCGTCGTCCACCATCGCCGTCGCCCGCCGCCGTCGTCGCCGCCGTCTGCCCCGCCGCCGTCGTCGCCGCCACCGCATCTGCCCTAACGCCGTCGCCCTGCCTCGTCGTCGCCGTCCCGCCCGTCGCCGCGCGCCTCGCCGTCGCCGCCCCTGCCTCCGCGACCTCGCCGTCGTCCAACGCCTCCCCGACCTCGCCGTCGCCTCCGCCTCCCCGACCTCGCATTCGCCTCCTCGCGTCAGCCCCTGCCCTGCCCCGCGCGCGCCACCTCTGCATCAGGCCGGCCCCGACATCGCCGTTGCCGCGCCCCCTGAGTGAGCCCCAGCGCACCTGCCCCCCCCCCCGCCCGCCGCCATGATGTTTTTTGTTCATAGATGTGATGCTTTTTTCATAAATGTTCATGTATATATATTGATGTATGGATATATGTATGATGCTTTTTTGCATATGTGTTGATCTAATGTTTTTTTTCTGCATATATATATGATGTTTTTTTGTTCATAGATGATCATATGAATTTTTTTGTTCATAGATATGATCATATATATGATGTATGCATGGATCGATGTGGATGGAATATGATGTTTTTTTGTTCATAGAATATGATGTTTTTTTATTCATAGATTTTATTTTGTTCATGAGAGAGGCGGGGACGTCGAGGAAGTTGTACTGTTTAGAGTTAGGGTCGTCGAGGAAGAAGGAAAATAAGGAAAAAGAATAAAAGAGGAAGAAGGAAGAAGGAGAAGAAGAAGGAGAAGAAGAGGAGAAAAAAATAAGAAGAGGAAGTAGAAGAAAAAAGGAGAAGAAGAAGGAACAGAGGAGAAGAAGAAAAAATAGAATATTCCTTCTTCTTCTCCTCTCTTTTTTTCTTCTATTTTTTCTTCTTCTTTCTTCTTCTTCTCTTTTTTCTTCTTCTCATTTCTTCTTGTTCTTCTTCTTCTTCTTCTTCTTCTTCTTCTTCTTCTTCTTCTTTTTATCCGGAACGAGGGTGTCGAGGATCGCTGAGGGGTCGACGGTCGGGAACTAGGCTAGAGGGTCGCGAGGGTCACAGAGGGGTCGAGGGTCGTCGAGGCGGTCGAGGGTCAATGTTTTGAGGGTCGAGGTCGTCGAGGCGGTCGAGGTTCGAGGCACAAGGGTTTGAGGTTCGAGGGTTCTAGGGTCGAGGTTCGAGGGTTCTAGGGTTTGGGGTCGAGGGTCATCGAGGGCCGAGGGTTCGAGGGTCGAGGGGTCGAGGTTCGAGGGTCGAAGGTTCGAGGTTCTAGGGTCGAGGGTCGAGGGTCGAGGATTCGAGGGTTCTAGGGTCGATGGTTCGAGTGTTCAAGGGTCGTCGAGGGGCCGAGGATTCGAGGGTCGAGGGTCGTCGGGGGGTCGAGGATCACCGAAGGGTCGAGAGGTTGCCTATTGTCAAAGTATTGAAGAAACCCATGGCTTCATCATTAGCCGGAAGTAACCGGGGCATTTTAATTAGGTTAGTGTAGAGGAAAAAGTAAAATAAGGAAAAGGAAGAAAAGAGGAAGAAGGAAGAAGGAAGAAGAAGAAGAAAAAGAATGAGAGGAAAAAGAAGAAAAAGAAGAGGAGAAGAAGAAAGGAATAGAGGAGAAGAAGAAAAATAGATTTTTTTTTCTATTTTTTCTTCTTCTCCTCTATTCTTTTCTTCTTCTCCTCTTTTTTTTTCTTCTTTTTTTTCTTCTTCTTCTTCCTTCTTCCTTCTTCCTATTTTCTTCCTTTTCCTTATTTTCCTTTCTCGAGGGATAAGAAGAAAAAGAAGAGGAGAAGAAGAAAGAAGGAATAGAGGAGAAAGAAGAAACTTTGACACGAGGGGGGGTACCGATACCCCCTTCCCGATAACATTATTTTCCCATGTATATGTATGTTGCGCCGTTGTCGATATAACGAGGGTGTCGAGGATCGCCGAGGGTCGAGGGTCGGGAACTAGGGTAGAGGGTCGAGGGTCGTTAAGGGGTCAAGGGTCAAAGGTTTTGAGGTCGAGGTTCCTATAGTGTCAAAGTATTGAAGAAATCCATGGCTTCATCATTAGCGGAGTAACCATGGCATGATGGTGCAGAAGTCCTCAAAGTTGTTTCGGAATGGAGTCCGGATAGGATAATTTGCCTTTTGCTGAACTTTGTACCAAAAAGCTAATTATCCTATCTCGGGACTCCGTCCAAAACAACTTTGGAGAGCTTCGCATCATCATGCACTGTCACTTTCGCCTAATGATGAAGACATGGTTTTGTTGAATCCTTTGACACTAGGCAACCTCCCGACCCTCGGCGATCTTCGACCCTTGACCTCGACCGCTCGGCGATCCACGACCCTCTACCCCATCATGGGCGTCGATGCCCACGTCACTTGTGGGACATAGATGTACTGTTCAACGCCGACCCCTCCCGATAGCTTCAACACGTGGGGGGTCGATATTATGTACCCCTCCTAGCTTGAAGCATTCTCGAGGCCACCCCTAACCCTTGAAGCGTTGTCGAGGCCACCCCAAACCCTAGAGAAGCAGCGTCGAGGCCACTAATATGATTCCTTATTGTGATTAGCTAGCTAGTTCTACGTTGGCACTAATATATCCATATCTGTCATGTTTGAATAATAATTGCTATCACGGATGCTGAAAATTGCCACCTTATGGCGCAATGGAGCAATTTGAAGGTCAAGGCGGCTGTTGGCTCTGTTTATCCTACTAAACCCGACTCAACTTTTCACTGCCGGCCGATTCCAGAAGGATATGCTAAGGTGATGGTCGATGAAATAACGGAGGATTTGAGGACCTCGGCTTGACCACCCTACGGTGAAGGGAGTATCGGCTGGGTTACGCTCAAGACTCCATGCCTATGGCGGAAGGATCTCATCAACCTTCGAACTGGGCGCCTCCGCCTCCTCCTCCTCCTCCGCGAGTCGGGCAATCCGCCTCCTCCCGCCTCCTCCTCCGCGAGTGGCGATCAGGGCACTCGGCGGCTCCTTCTCCGCGCGTGGCGGCACTCCGTCTCCTTCTCCGCTTTGCACCGGCGCGTCCGGCAGCCAGCCTCCTCCTTCTCCGCCTCGTCGGCAAGGGCGGAAGAGACCCGCCGCCCGCTCCGGCGGCTCCGCGCGTCGTAGTCCTTCTCCTCCGCCTCGTAAGCAAGGAAAGAAGACATCCGCTCCGTCTGCTCTGCCGGCGTCTAGCAGTACAGCCAAAGGCGGGAGGAGATCTGATTCGGTCCTTCTCTGAAGACTCGGAGAAGTTACCGTCTGAGAGGAGCGAGGAGGAAACGCGAAGATCGCGCAGACCGAAGTGGATGACTGGTTTCAAGGGTTGAAAGCAAAGAGACATCCACCTCCGGAGGAGAAGGTAGATCCGGTCAAAGCGAAGCGCACTCGCTGCCCCGACAAAACCACCCAAGTCTCCGCGAAAGGCAACTATGAGCGCATTATTGGAAAGGCATTTGCCGAAGCGGAGAGATCGGGAAGTACTGTCAGTGATCAAAGGATGAAAGAACGACGAGCTGGGAAACAAATTGCGCAGCTCGGTGAACAAGCGAAGCAATCGTGCCCCCCGCTCAAGGTGCCTGCTAGCGACATCGTCGATCCGAGGATGGTGCCCGGTTATGGCAATCCTGCAGATTACCTGCCCGACGATGTACATTATGATTTCTTGGAGGTGCAGATACAAAGATACGAGTACGGGAAGCCTCTCGTCAAAGATGAAAGCTCTCTAACAACGATGATGCGAAGATTGCATGATTGGTACATGAAAACCTGCAAAGAGTCGAGGAGGAATACTTTGTATGTGAGAGTTAAAGGAGCATGACCTCCTTGGAATTGAACTGTTGCCTATTCCATTTGAGGAGTTCTATCAGTTTTCAATCAATTGGCCCTCGATAAAGCAACGGTCACCTGCTACTGTCTGTAAGTAGTACTACTTCTGTCATTAAGTATCTCTATATAACTCAGCTCTTTCATTGCATGTATTTATAAATATCCTCACTATATTATGCAGATTGAAGATCGCAGAAATGAAGAAAAAACAAGTGGGTGATATTGGGTTCATTAACACATATCTCATAGATGCAAATGAGGTTAAATATCGTGCCGCTGAAACCGAGGCCAACTTGCTACGATCGTTGGAAATAAATGAACACAAAAATATAATACTCTTTCCTTACAACTACACGTGAGTGTTACTGTCTTGTGGCATATTCGGTTTCCCTTATTTAGTCCAGGTTATAGTAATGTAATATTGATGAGTTATGCATGCATGCGCAGGTTCCACTATATTCTCCTAGAGATTAAGCTTGAGCAGGGAGTAGTAACTGTCTTAGACTCGAGACGAAAAGATCCCAAGGAGTATGCGGAAATGACTGAAATGCTCGAAGTAAGTTAAATCGATCATTATCCACCATATCAGCAACTTTGTTCATTTCTGATATCAAGTAATTGTTTTCTTTGTATGGCAGGGCTTGAGGAAAATTCACCAAAAAGCTCGGGACTACCGAAGAAGCTGCAATTTAGACACCAAAGTAAGTACTATATAGTAGCATATTCCACGCGCATCTCCTAGTGATTCAAGCGCTAGTTTCATCAATACCATTTAGCATGTGCTTGCTAATTATCAGTTTGATTGACCTCTGTTTCTTGTAAAGTGGTTGTGGCAGGAACAAGGGAATGATTTCTGTGGATACTACGTTTGCGAGTCCATCCGCCACACGACCTGTGAGAGGGCTACTCCGACAAACAATTTGAAGTGCGTAAATAAAAATATTCACAATTTTATTTTATTACCATCATTTGTGTTGAGTTTCATTCATTCATGTATATATATATATATATATATATATATATATATATATATATATATATATATATATATATATATATATATATATATTGACCCCTTTCTTAAAATTAGATGTTTGAGCGGGATGAACTCCTAGCACCAGATCGCATGCGAGCAATTCAAGAGGAATTGGCGGCATTCTTTCTTGACCATGTGATCGCTGAAGGCGAGGAATACTATGTGGACCACGCGTCCGTATTGTAAAAGATAATTATTGTATATATGTAGCGGTAGTGTCGGATAGATATACGAGAACTTGTTGTTCGACCAATCTCTCGGAGAAGGAGAGGTGGTCGATATCACTTCTCTCTGTATGCATATATGTTCATGACGATCTTCTGTTTGCTTAATTACTAGCTAGCTAGCATGTCTAGTTAGTCCTCTCTATAGGTATGTATAGTACGCTAAGGGGTTTTGTTTTAGGAACAGACGGCGGTGTTTTGCTGACGCCTAGGTTTTCCAAAAAAAGCGGATTCGGAGCACTTACAGCGCTACCCGGGTCGACCAAGCACGGACAAAAGAAAGGACACTTTTCTCTATTAATTAGCTAGCTATAGCACAATATATGAAACACCTAAATTAACCCCCCAAAACCCCCCAAACCCCCCCCCCCTTTTCAAAAAAAAACAAAACCAAAGCCAAAGAAATGCTGTGGCGTGGATGCCTATTTGTCCCGGTTGGTGCCACCAACGGGACCAAAGGCCCCTCTGCTGGGCTCGCGGACAGGCCACGTGGAGGCCCATCTGTCCCGGTTCTGGATAGAACAGGGACTAAAAAGCGAGGTATTAGTACCGACCCTTTAGTCCCGGTTCATGAACCGGGACTAAAGGCCCTCACCAACCGGGACTATAGGCCCTTTTTCTACTAGTGCAAGCACAGGCCTCGTCCCAGAATCGTTGCGCATGAGAGCAGTGAATAAGAGCATGCTCCAGATCCTCTCTCATCGCTAAGCAGACTTTGCATCGATTAATTGGTGCAATGTGACGATAGTTGAGAGTAGCTTCATCCGGAAGAATCCCACGAAGAACTCTCCACCAGAAAACCCTCACTTTCGGTATGACATTCAATTTCCACAAGGCCTTCCACAACTGATGATCGTCCACTGAGGTTCCGGTAGCCGTCCCTTCCTCCAGAGCCAAGCGCTCTTTATGAGTCATTAGAGCACGGTACGCTGTCTTCACCGTGTAGTTGCCTGATTTCTCGAATGCCCACGCAAATGAGTCCTCACCTCCCCCTTGCCTGATAGGAATGTTCAAAATGGCATCGGCGTCCGGGGCGACGAAAGTGTCCCTAACCACATCTTGCCGCCACGACCACGTGGTCGTATCAATAAGCTCATGCACCATTTGAATGGTGGTACTTGGCGGTTTGAAGATTGGTTTCATCGAGATCGTTCCAGCAATCCATTTGTCATTCCATACTGAGATCGTACTGCCATCTCCCACTCGAGCGATCAGCCCGGCCCCTAGAGCCTCCCTTCCGGCCAAGATTGCCTTCCAAGTGGCCGAGGCCGACTTTGGAGCAGATGCGTGCATAAAATCTCCGTCGGGGAAGTAGCGGCCCTTGAGCACTCTAGCACACAGCGATGTTGGGTTTGTCATTAATCGCCAACCCTGTTTGCCCAGCATGGCAAGATAAACTGATGTGGGTCACGGAACCCCATCCCTCCTTTGCACTTTGGTGTGGCCAACTCGTTCCAGGACACCCAATGCATAGATTTTTTATCCAGAGAACTGCTCCAGAAATATTTTTCCATAGGAGAAGTTAAGCTCTTGCAGACTTTCTTTGTTAGAAGGAAAGTGCTCATTGGATAGGTCGGGATAGCCTGGACGACCGATTTCAACAGAACCTCGCGGCCGACACAAGCTAGTAGTTTTTCTGACCATCCTTGAATTTTTCCACGGGCTCTCTCACTGATGTGTTCAAAAGTGCCGCTTGTGATGCGTCCCACAGCAGTTGGGAGGCCGAGATACTTTGCGCTGAAAGCTTCAACTTGGATATTCAGAGTTGACTTCAAAAGTTGCCTCAAAGAATCAGGTGTGTTAGAACTGAAATAGATAGCACTTTTTTCACGGTTTACACACTGACCTGAGGCCTCACCATAAATTGATAGAATGTCATTGAGACGGATAGCACTTGGGTTGCTTGCATTAATGAAGATCAGGCTATCGTCAGCAAAAAGTAAATGAGTTACCCAAGGTGATCTGTAGCTCACCCTTAAGCCTCTATCCACAACACCTCCATTGTAATACTTGAGCAATGAGGAAAATCCTTCTGCACAGAGAAGAAATAAAAACGGCGAAACTGGATCTCCTTGCCGAAACCCTCTTGAAGGCGTGAAAAAAGGCAGGAGCTCGCCATTAACCCGCACAGAGAACCGAACAGAAGAGACACATTTCAAAATAAGCCTTACAAAGGAAATATTGAAACCAAGCCTGATCAATATTGCTTCAAGGAAATGCCACTCGACACGGTCATATGCCTTCATCATGTCGAGCTTGACCGCACAAGAATAGTTTTTGCCTTTCTTCCTTCTCTTCATTGTGTGCACACTTTCATATGCAACTAGAACGTTATCAGTGATGAGTCGGCCAGGTACAAAAGCGCTTTGCTCCTCGCTAATAACGCTATCCATGATACCTCTCATTCGGTTAGTGATTGCCTTGGCCGCTATTTTATACAAGACCGAACAGAGAGCAATAGGGCGATATTGGGAGATCATTTGGGGGTGTCTAACCTTTGGTATAAGGGTGATGGATGTATCATTCAAACCAGATGGTAATTCACCTCCATTTAGGAAGTCCATAACTGCCTGGGCCACTGCCTCGCCCAACAGATCCCAATGTCTTTGGTAGAACCCAGCAGTGAAGCCATCCACCCCGGGAGCTTTTGATGGCGCCATTTGAAATAGCGCCGTTCTCACCTCTTCGGGAGTGTAGGGTTTTGTTAACTCCTCATTCATGGCCTCTGTCACTTTGACAGGAACATGAGATAACAGATTTCCCGCGTCCGAATAGCCCTGTGACTGGTATAGGTTTTGATAGAAGTTCTGCACTTCAGCCTTATCCTCGTCTTCGTTCGCGCACACAGATCCATCGACCCTCGTGAGTCCCTGTATTTTGTTCATGCGTTTCCGCTGGGAGGCTTGCGCTTGGAAGTATGACGTATTGCGATCCCCCTCTCGGAGCCAGGGGACGCGAGAGCGCTGCCGGAACCACACTTCTTCCCGGTGGAGTGCCTCTTTCAATTTCTGGACTATCCTTCTCTCTTCGTCTGATGGGCCCCTACCCATGGAATGACACCGGATGCGCTCGAGCTTCTTCTGAAGATTGCGGACGGTCCGTGTCAGAGAACCAAACTCCTTAGCTCCCCATGGAACTAAGGTATTCTGAAGTGTACCCAGTGCGTTGGATATACCACGCAGCCCTGGTGTATGTTGGATGCCTCGCCATGTATCAGCCACTAGGCGATCATAATCAGCATGCGTTTGCCAGACGTTCTCATATCGAAATTGTTTCTTGTTTGTTGACCTCTCTGACATACTTTTGTGAAACTCTGTCACAACAAAACAATGATCGGACTCGACAGACGGGAGATGCCTGACCCTTGTATGTTGGAATAATTGTCTGAACTCTTCGTTTGCAAAGGCTCAATCCAGCCTTGCCTTAACGTTTGCCTCTCCGGACTGGTGATTGTCCTAAGTATAAGCTGTGCCGGACCAACCCAAATCCTGGAAGGAAACCTCATCGACGACTTCCCTGAATGCTCGCATATTACTCTCGGACCGAGCAGTTCTGCTAAAATGCTCACACGCAAACAGGGTCTCGTTAAAATCACCAACACACATCCATGCTGAGTGTGGTAACTGGTGCAGATTGCGCAAAAAACGCCAACTGTGGTGGCGATCTTCCGCTCGCGGTGCTCCGTAAAAACCTGTGAAGCGCCACACCGAATTGTTTTGATCGTTGCTCCTAACAACAACATCAATATTTTTTTGACTGTAGTTTTTCAGATCCACAATGACATCCCGAGACCAAAATAGACCAATACCGCCACTAAGGCCAGCACTGTCCACAGCAAAGCATCCTCCGAAACCTAGAGAGTGCTTTAAAACCTCTACTCGTTTCGCTTTGATCTTTGTTTCCATTACAAAGAGTAGAGTGGGTCCTTCTTGCTTCACAATGCTGCGAAGCTCTCGAACTGCCTCGGGGTTCCCAAGCCCCCGGCAGTTCCAGCTCAAAGCACTCATTGGGACGGGCAGGACCGCGCCGCGGTCTCTGCCAAGTTTTCTGGGGTTGGACTGCATTGAAACAATGGGCGAATGGACCGGCCGAAAGGAAATGGGATCAAACACATAATCTACTACTCCCTCCCTTCCCCTTTTTTTTGAGGGAACTCCCTTCCCTAATCTATCTATAACACTAAGCTCCGTAAGTTTGGAGCCCTCTCATTCAGTTGAGATCTATAATTTGGAGTTGGATCACTGGATTTTGACCGGGTCTCTCAAGTTCTCTTATTCAATTCTTTTAATTTATCGTGCTCCTTAATTTTTAGGGCCTCATGGTCAATTGAGGTCTCCAATTTAGAATTAGGTCATTCAATTTTTGACCGGTTCAATGATTTCTCAAGTAGTTATCTTATTCAATTCTTATAATTAATTATGTTTCCTATTCACTATGCTCCATAATATTTAATTTACAATGTTCGCTAATTTCTTAGGCCTTATATCAACTGAGGTATCCAATTTAGAATTGAGTCATTGATTTTGACCCGGTCAATGATTTCCCAAGGAGCTCTCTTATTCAATTATTTTAATTTACTATGCTCCTTATTTTTAGGGCCTCGCAATCATCCGAGGTCACCAATGTAGAATCCGGTCACCCAAATTTGACCGGGTCAATAATTTCTTAATGAACTCTTTTATTTAATTCTTTTAATTTACTATG
Source organism: Aegilops longissima (assembly GCA_021605205.1). Classification (NCBI taxonomy): domain Eukaryota; kingdom Viridiplantae; phylum Streptophyta; class Magnoliopsida; order Poales; family Poaceae; genus Aegilops; species Aegilops longissima. Next base: position 663,315,714 of record CM038676.1, read on the forward strand.
CTCCTTAATTTTGAAGCTCTCTCATTCCATTGAGATATTCAATTTTGGATTTAGTTCATGATTTTGACCGGGTAATTGATTTTACAAATCAACCAGCATCAACTGAACTATAAAAATATATAACCCCGCACACCCCCTCACCACCTAGAAAAAATAAGCGCGAACATACAATGTTGTAGCATCAATATAGTACACGCAGTCATCGACGCAGAAATGTTTCTAACATAAATATGGGTTTATTAGCAGATAACACAGAATCACACCGCGGAAGCCCACCAAAACACCGCATTATGATAAAAGGAAAACACATTTCATCATCTTCCCCACTCGCCAAACCAAATACTCCCTCAGTTCCAAAATATAAGGTATATTAGTCTTTTGAAAAGTCAAAATTTGAAACTTTGACCAAGTTTAAAGCCCAAAAATCAACATCGACAATACTAAATAATTAAAATATGAAAATTCATTTCAGGATGAATCTAATGATAGCGATTTCACATCATAGATATTGATATATTTCTCTACAAAATTTGTTCAAACTTATAGAGGTTTGACTTAAAAATAATAATATACCTTATATTTTAAAACAAAGGGAGGAAAAGGAGTTATGAAAACCCAACAACACCAACGGCGCGGCAAAGTGTCCAACCCTTCTAGTATAAGATATTTTAGTTTTTTCTTGATTCGTATGTATCTAGACATATTTTAGTGTGTATGTTCATTCATTTCAGTATATATGTAGTCAATATTTTGAAATAACTAAAAGATCATATATTAGGGAACAGAGTGAGTACTCCTTAGAGTAACTCTAGCAGACCCCGCATTTTGCCGAACTGTAAACTGTGTTTGCAGGTCGCACGGGGGCGCTTATGCAGGCTGAAAATTGTGGCGGCAGAACAGAAACCGCAAACAAACCCGTAATTTTTTTTAAAAATTGTTTCGCGCGAGAAATTTAATCAGCAGCTCGCATAGATGGTTCTTCTTCGCATAGTAAGTTCGTACACTCCACATACATACATATTAAGGTCAGAGATGCTAGACTGGGCCTACGCTACCGCACCACTACAACAAAATTGAGCTCACCGGAGCTCCTGCGGTAGCTGCCCATCGGCGGCGATCAGTCGGAGTCGGAGTCGTTCTCGATGTAGAGCTTCGCTTGCTCCGCCTTCATCACACACAGGTCAGCCTCCTTCGATACCGTGACGCCCGTCTCGAGGAAGAGCCGCTCGTACTCGAGCTCGCGCCGGATGCGCTCTTCCATCTCCCGCTCCCTCGCCGACCGCTCGAGGATGACGCGCTCGAGGAGCTCCTCCTGCCCCTGGGGGAGGTAGTCCTCTGGCCCGATGACGCCTCGGCGTGGCGGCGCATCGGGCACGGCCTCCTTCGGCGGTCGTTAAATATGTGCCACATAAGCAAAGTTGTATTGGAGTGTGTGATGTTACTCCTAAGTTCCTCCCCATTGTGACCAGCCTTAAGCCGTTCACGGCGAGGTCATACTTGACGATTGGAGTTGGCATGTTCACGGAGCATGCCCACACCCGTCCCACCTTTTTCCCCTCTCTCCTTTTTCACATGTCCGACGAGGACTTCTCCGGCAGCAGCTTGGCCCCCTTCCTCCGTCCGGCAACGGCCACGAGAGCCTCGACTCTGGAGCTCACGCCCCGGCCTGCCCTTGCTCGCCCGCCCCGCATCCAGAGAGGGGAGAAGTTGCTCTGGCTGGGTGCAGGGCCTGCTTCGCTCGCGCCCCCTGACGGCACTCAATCTGGCTGCAGGGCTGATCCGGCTTTGACCCCCGAGTTCGTCTGCGTCTGCGTGATGTGCGTCATGTTGTGCTTGTGCTTGGAGTACGTAGGCCAGGAATGGGTCGCCCGGCGGACAAAAGGCGGGCGCGCGTCCGTTTGGGTCGGCACGTTGGGCCGATTTTGACCTAAGCAGACACGTGCAGACGAAATGGGTCGGCGCGTTGGGGTTGCTCTAAGAACTGGTTGGATTTTTCGTTAATGGGAAATTGGAAATCAACTGGAGGCCCAAAGTTTTAAAAGAAACGGTGTGTCTCATTTTTGAGCGAGGGATTCTAGGAAATATGGCGTTCCTAAAAGAATTAGTATAGTATAATCAAAAGTTCAGTGGTTGAAATCTTGAGCAACCTGGAGGTTCTGTTACTCAAACATGTCCTGACAGTTGGAGTGGTGAGGGGAGAGGAAGACTCCAAGGGGAAATCCAGATTGAGGGGCATATTGGGATCAATCACAATACGCACATGAAGTATGATCTGAACCCATCAAAGCGCAGCAGGTTTGCCAACCTTGGATATGCTTTTTTTTTTCATATATGGAAGTAATAGGTAATATGCTTAGACAAATATCACAACCAGCAGTAGCAGTGACGAAGGATCGAACTAAGCTAGATCACCCAAAGAGAACACTGATTATAACACCATTTAGATAAGTTTCTGTGAGGGTTAGCATCACATGATCCAGATTTCCTCCCTGCCACATTTATCTGGTTACTTTTGTTGGTCAGCAGCGCGCAGGAACAAAATCAATTTAGTAGTAACAAATTGACCTAGCCTACGATTCGCACCGCCGCTGTTTAGGCCGTGTCTCCTACCGGCGCCGGCCACCATGGTATGCCCCATACACTTTTGCTAGCCTAAATCCAGCGCAACCTTAGGGATCTCGCGCGCCTGCCGATTCCTTAGCTCAGATCCGGTCAGTTTCATGGGAGCCGAGACCGACCTGTCCTCGCTGTCGCTGGATCCGGGGACCCTAGGCAACGAAGATCAGCTAAGAGGCAGCGCCTCCTTTGTTTTACACATATGTGCCTTTTTCTCGTGTTTGATTTTTTTGATTTCATAGTACGCATCTGGGCCATTTGATTTTAGGACTGGATGTCCGCGATGCGAGAGTCGGTGTGGTTCGGTCGATTCCTAACCGAGTCACTCGAGTGGGATACCACGCCCCCGACAGCAGCCCTTGTTAGTTCACCCTCTAATAGTCTTGTGAATTGCTATCCACAATGTAGCCCTTAATGGTTGGAGATCTGCCACGATGTGGCTAAAACTATGAACTCAAGGCCAATTGTCGCAACTGTATGCGAACAAATGAAAAAATTATGCAAATGCGGCTACATCTAATGTTAGCTGTAGTTATGATAAATTGATGTCCCGTGATGCAATCTCAGCAGATGGTAAAGTTAGTTTGGAGCACATATATGCATTAGTATTTTAATCTTTGCAGAATTAGAACAATGCTTGCTACTCAGACCAAGTTCTTTTTAAGGTTACTGCATCTTGCTAATCAGGAAATCTAGCAGTGTTTAAAATGTTGGCTGCTGCTTCCTTTCCTAACCTTTCTAGCTGAATTGTATACATAATATTTCTTATAGAGTGTCATATAATGTTTCTTACATATAATATTGTTTTTTACTTGTTACATATAGTAGTTGGAAACCACATGTACAGCCTAACGTTATTAGTCAAGCTGGTCATATGATCAAAATAAGTGAGCATTTAGATATTTACCAAGTCATGTCGAGCGATTGACTAAATTCTAGCAGATGAGGCCCAATAAGGGTATCTCCAATGCTGAGTGCTTAACTAGGCGCTTATCGTGGGGGAAGAAAACTATTGCTTATCTAGGAGTGATGGTTTAATGTTGGAAATGCCCTAATGTTTGAATAACAGAAATGCAAGCAGACTTGTGGCAAGGCTGTGCCACTGAGTACTAGGAACTATTGCTCTGTAGGGGGGCAGATGTTCCAGTCAATGATGTGCATGCTTTCAGTATCGGGAAAACAACATTCATGTGTGGAATATGTTTGCTCCAAGTATGGGTTGCCCCTCACATGACATGCAAAATTAACGACCAGATGGCTGGGCCTACAGATTCCGGAGCAGAAACATGATCATCTTGACATTAGGGGAATCATGTGTGTTAGCAGTTGGCATGAGTAATGTAATACTACAGGCAATATGTGCCTTTTGGTTTTAGGAGTAACACCCTGTTGAGTTTAGCACATCAGAACTATAATTGTTGTTACATATATGTGCAATTTCCTGGCCAGCTTGCATTGTGTTTTGTCAATCTCAAAGATGGTACTGCTGTTGTTTGCTTTACTACTAGACAACAACATGCTTTCTAAAGGCGTTACTAGTGTCGTGGAATCTCCTTTGTTTCGCCATGTCTTGTTCCTTATATTTGAGTTGAATAAAACCATCACGGTTAGTTTCACTTGTAGGATTTTATTTGCTTCACTTAATATCTATTGTTGCCTGGTCTTGATGTTTATGGATGTATGTGGCAAAACGAGGAGGGATGTTTGTTCCACTGTATATTTCCTAATTGTAGCATTTGATGCATTTTGGGACTTAAATATTTAGTTGTAAGCACCCAGTCACTCAACATGTAGGTTACCAGACTGTACTGTAGTCCATGCTGGTCTTTAGAAAAATTCATCATGCATGCTGGTTTGAGAAACAGAGAACACATGCTTCTTTTGAGGGGGAAGATGCAAATATTACAGGGGCGCATGTGTAAATAGTTGACTGAATTGATCCAGTCCATTCCCTGTAGATCCAACGCCCCATGCAGTGCTGTAACACCGTATCACTCAATGGATGGGAGCACAGGATATTTCCCCCTCCAAGTTCCAAGGAAGAGGAAACACATACTCATCAGCACATTAAGCAGTATCTAATTATTTAATCTGAACGAGACTGACTCATCAGCAACAGATACGAAAGAGAGGGAGAGAGAAACTCTGACACACCGTATAAAAACAGTGACAACACTGGAAATACAATCAGCGGTAGGTACATACTACTATTCACAACATTCTTGGGTCATGATATGATAAGAAACTAGCTAGTAGTAAATATGATATAATATGTCTTAATTTGGTCCAATGTAAGACGACATACTTATTAACTTGATCACTTGAATGCTAGCAGCTTGATCCCCCGATGGACATGATGCTAACTCAACTCAAGGATTCTGCTGCCAGTTTTCCAATTAAAACTGCCCCCGCATATTCCAGGAAACGATTATAGTATACTGACCGCCGACGAAAGCGCCTGCAGATTCAGATGATATATTAATTGATACCGACGAGAAAACCAAACATTCATAGATAGGTAATGTAATAGATGTATTAATTGTCCAATAGAAGATTTGTAGTAGATACCAGCAGTGATCATCGGGCCTAGGTTTGATATGCTCAGAGAGTTGTTTCAGCAAAAGGATGTTTTTATCGCCTGTCCTGTCCTCAAGAACGTACTCCGCATTCCACGCGGACATCTGATCGTAGAGCTCCTCCTTCTTTACTTGGATGATAGCCAAGCGAATGAGAGCATCCTTCTTTTGATCGGGCGTGAGCTCCTGGGACTATAAAATAATAATAATGCATCTGATGTGATTATTTCTTCTTCTTTTTTCAGGTGCAGCTATATTAGTGTTACACGTTCTTATGGAAAAATAATCTCGAATAGATGAAGAAGATGAACCAAACATCATGCCTTTACGGATCTACTGTAGAACGGAACGGTTTGGAAATAGATTTGGGGGGTGGGAGAAAAAGGAGCTTTGTGAATTAGCTAGTAGGAGTAGCACGTACAATCCCTGCGCAAGGCAGCGGACGCCCAAAAGCCTCCGCCACTCTCGTTCCAAACCTCCTCGCCCAAAAAGCCATGGCCTGATCCTGATCTCTCCAATCCACGTGCCTGTCCGTATGGATGTTGTTATTTACATACACACACAATCAACCGACCGTATGATTATTGACTCCGTCTCCGGCCAGGGTTAGGAGAAATCAAAGACACGGAAGAGATATAGAATACGTACCTACCAAATTCAGGGAGGGAGGCAGGGTTAGGGTTCCTCGCTCGCTCGCCCGATCCTCTTCTTCTTTCCGCCGCCCTTCTCACAGATAGATCCACGTTTCTTTTCTACTTTTCTGCAATATGGTTTGAGAGCTCCTCAAGCCCAGCCCAGCCCATGCATGCAACCTTACTACTTTTGCTATTTTTTACGCTCTTTTTCTCTTTTCTTTTGATTTGAGGAATAGATAGAAGAGAAGCAATCGAGCCCAATTCTTACTTTTGATTTGAGCAATCGAGCCCAGTTCTTACTTTTGATTTGATGATGGGTTTCACTCAAACAAAAACTTTTGATGGGTTTCACTCCAAATTACAGATCAAAGCCCAGGACCTATCATGATTGATTGAAAAACTTTGCAAATTTCATCTAAAAAAATATTACAAAGTCATCAAGCTGAATTTGTTTAGGATCCAAAAAATTATCAACATCACATGTGGGGGTCAGGCGACTCGGCTTTGAGGATCCATCTGTGGTTATCTCGATCCCTGATCCATCGATGTTCACGAGGTAATAGGTGATTCGATGTCAAGCTTGCTCCCCATCCACGTAGGTGCCCCTCTGTTGTTTGGATTTCTCTCGTTCACTTCCACCATAGCCACTCTCACAGATCTCTTTGGGATGTCCAATCAACATAAAGGTCGTTCATGTGTCGTCTGCGTGCAATCGTAATGCACCCTCCAGTCGAGTCGACATGTCTTGCTGGTCTCTTCCAGGGTTCGGAGATGGCAGTGGAAGGTGTTGAACTCCTATTGAACAGAGTAGAAGTTATGGGAGGAGATGAAGCGAGGAGGGATTCTGTTTTTCTTTTTCTTTTCTGAACACGGGGAAGCAGGGACCGTAAGGTCCCTGAAGTTACTTCATTAATCAAAAGTGATAGTGTACAAAGAGGACCCTCATATAAACTAAATTACAGACATGTCCTCCCTTCTTACAAACAAGACCCTGGAAGAAAGACAAAAACACGACCCATTCTTGCTGCATCCAGCGACCTCGCGGGAGCTGCTGCTGCCAACATCTCCGGAATGTTCCTCTCCATCGTCGGGCATAGGATAGAAGGCCTCGTTCTGGAGGTTGGAACCAATATCTTGACTGGTCTATTGTCTAAGCGGCACCTTGTGTCATGGTATAATCATGAATGCCATGGGCTTGGTGTCCTTTAGTGTCATGTAGCGAATGGTAACCTAGGGTGACACAAAACTACCTTCAATTCATCAATATAATGTAGGCATGTATTTCGCATATAGTCATACGTGCTTATGGAGAAGAACTTACATGACATCTTTTGTCGTACCCTTCCGTGGTAGCGGGGTCCTAATGGAAACTAAGGGATATTAAGGCCTCCTTTTAATAGAGAACCGGAACAAAGCATTAGCACTTAGTGAGTACATGAATTCCTCAAACTACGGTAATCACCGAAAAGAATCCCAATTATTGTCACCTTGGGGTATGCGGATTATAACTCGTAATAGGTGTCTCCAACTTGCAAGATAGGATCAAGAACACACATATATTCATGAAAACATAATAGATTCAGATCTGAAATCATGGCACTCGGGCCCTAGTGACAAGCATTAAGCATAGCAAAGTCATAGCAACATCAATCTCAGAACATAGTGGATATTAGGGATCAAACCCTAACAAAACTAACTCGATTACATGGTAAATCTCATCCAACCCGTCACCGTCCATCAAGCCTATGATGGAATTACTCACTCCCGGCGGTGAGCATCATGAAATTGGTGATGAAGGAAGGTTGGTGATTATGATGGCGACGAATCCCCCTCTCCGGAGTCCCGAACGGACACCAGATCTGCCCTCCCGATGAAAAATAGGAGGTGGCGGCTCCGTATCGTAAAACGCGATGAATCCTTCTCTCTGATTTTTTTTCTCCCCGAATAGGGTTGTATAGAGTTGGAGTTGAGGTTGGAGGAGGTCCAGGGGGCCCACAAGCCCTCTAGGAACGCCCCCAGGCTTGTGGCCTCTGGTTAATTCTTGTGCCAGTATTTTTTATATATTTCAAAAATATTCTCCCTAAATTTTCAGGTCAATCCGAGAACTTTTATTTCTGCACAAAAATAACACTATGGCAATTCTGTTAAAAACATCGTCAGTCCGGGTTAGTTCCATTCAAATCATGCAAATTAGAGTCCAAAGCAAGGGCAAAAGAGTTTGGAAAAGTAGATATGATGGCGTATCACTACCCTACTAAGATACCTGGTGGTTTTCCGCATCATTAGTTAGGACACGAGTCACGTGCTGCGGTGGCCCGAGACCGACTCCATATCGGCTCATCAATCAACCCCTATGACATCACGCCGGGGCAAAAACCCACGTTTGTCTCCATCACATTCGTCTCAGATGGGGAAGGATGGGTCAACACCAACCCACCACCCGCTCCGACTCGCACTATCTTCTTCGAGACGCTCGCCTTCGTCATCAGCCTCTACGGTGACCTCAGACTCTGGTTCCACCAACCCAGCAAGCTAGAAATGCAGCATCTATAGAACCCACACCGACACCACCGGTCTCTGAATCGGAGGATGACAACACTCGCTCAACGATCCTCTCGGTCAAGGTGTGGATCACGATAGCTAGGCTGCGATGCTAGGTCGAGCCTACAACCCACCAACCCACCCTCGCATCTCATTTGGTTGTCATGGTATGCTCCAACTGCATTGATGACCATGATCCAGAGGACTGCATCTAGGACTACTTCCCCAACAATAACGCCTCTTTCGCAAGCCTTATCTCTCTTCTGGAAACATAAGCTGCCACTGACGATGCGGCAAAGCCCCGCCATAGGTTCATCAATGGGCGAAGACAAGCTACCACAGCCCATGACCCTTGAGAAAGCTCTCATGACCGCTCCGGGAGGCTCTAGAGGGAAAGATAACCGATCTTTGGCACCCCGCAGCTCTCCCATCATCGCCAACCCTAGTGGAGAAGGGCCCATGACCATTGTTCCACTGACTTCAGCACCATCGGCATCATCACTGATACGTCTCCAACGTATCTATAATTTTTGCTTGTTCTATGCTGTTATATTATCATTTTTTGGATGTTTTATAATCATTTTATAGCAACTTTATATCATTTTTGGGACTAACCTATTGACATAGTGCCCAGTGCCAGTTGCTGTTTTTTGCTTGTTTTTTTTACTTTGCAGAAAATCAATACCAAACGGAGTCCAAATGTAGCGAAACTTTTTGGAGATTTTTTCTGGACCAGAAGACACCTGTTGGCGCAAAGAAGTACCAGAGGGGGGCTCCGAGGGGAGCACAACACAACATGGCGCGCCTGGGGGCCCAGGCGCGCACAGGTGGGTTGCGGGCACCTCAACCGCCTCCCACACCACCTCTTTGCTCTATAAATACCACGAAAATCCAAAAACCCTAGGGGAGTCCGCAAAACACAATTCCAACCGCCGCAAGTTCCAGAACCACCAGATCCAATCTAGACACCATCACGGAGGGGTTCATCATCCTCATTGGTGCCTCTTCGATGATGTGTGAGTAGTTCATTGTAGACCTACGGGTCCATAGTAGTAGCTAGATGGCTTCGTCTCTCTCTTTTGATTCTGAATACAATGGTCTCTTGGAGATCTATTTGATGTAACTCTTTTTGTGGTGCGTTTGTTGGGATCCCATGAACTTTGAGTTTATGATCAGATCTATTTTGATCCATGAAAGTTATTTGAGTTTTCTCTTGATCTCTTATATGCATGATTACTTATAGCCTCGTATTTGTTCTTCGAATCTTTGGTTTAGTTAGGCCAACTAGATTGATTTTTCTTGCCATGGGAAGAGGTGCTTTGTGATGGGTTCGATCGTGCGGTATTCCTTCCCAGTGACAGAAGGGGCAGCAAGACACGTATTGACCGTTGCCATTAAGGATAACAAGATGGGGTATATTCCTACAAAAATAGATCTTGTCTACATCATGTCATTGTTCGTATTGCATTACTCCGTTTCTCCATGAACTTAATACACTAGATGCATGTTGGATAGCGGTTGATGTGTGGAGTAATAGTAGTAGATGCAGGCAGGAGTCGGTCTACTAATCTTGGGCGTGATGCCTATATAATGATCATTGCCTAGATATCGTCATCATTATTTGAAGTTTTATTAATTGCCCAACAGTAATTTGTTTACCCGCCGTATGCTATTTTTCTCGAGAGAAGCCACTAGTGAAATCTACGGCTCACGAGGTCTATTCTCCATCATATTGGCTTTGAGATCTTTTTTATTCGCTTTTATTTTCAGATCTATTATTCCCAAAACCCAAAAATACCTTGCTGCACTTTTTCTTTATTTATTCTATTTTGTTTTATTGCGAGAGCTATTTATCCAAAATCATACAAACCAATCTATCTTTTACCCAAGAGGGATGGACAACCCCTCTTTTGCGTCGGGTTGCAAGTATTTGTTCTTCGTGTGCAGGTATCGTTTACATAGTGTTGCTTGGCTCTCCTACTGGTTCGATAACCTTGGCTCCATAACTGAGGGAAATACCTACCTTCGATGTACTGCATCATCCCTTTCTCCTTGGGGAAAACACTTACACAGATATGATACAAGTAAGGATCATCAATCACCACCACCAATCATCATCCCATAAGCACCACCAACGGGGACGTCCCCTCGGTCTCCGCTACACCAACCATGATTCCCCCAATCATCGCAAACGAGGCAGTGGAGCTGCTACCACACCGGTGCCAGGAAATGATCCCACGGGAATGACAATGGAGGCCATCAGACGGGCCACCATGGCTGCCAGCATCAACTATGAAAGAGCAAGGAAGAGGCCCCTCGTACAACACGCCCGATGGAAGGAAACCATGCCAACGAGCAGCATCAGCTACCCCGGCGCGAGATCCGCTCGACAGCCGACGCCCTTGCGACTCCCGGCCGCAAGTCGCTCACGACTCCGACTAGATCGGAGAACTTGACTACGTATAGACACCAACTCACAACCTTCAAGCAATTGTGGTCCTAGAAGACAAACTTCATGCTACCCCATGCAACCCTGATATTCTATCTAAGCTCAAGACAGCATTGCATAATGTCACCAAGCTCCATGCAAATGTGAGTCAATCACGGCCCCGTCACGCAAACTCCGACAACATGCTCTCCGCCCCAGGGCGCCCTCGACAACATAACTACCAGGGCTCCCAGCCAAGGATGTTGGCGCCCCTCTCGTGGAAGAGCCTGGCGGTCTGCGACGAACGATCTCCCATTTTGCGGGGTACGACAACCGATCTCGACCATTGTAGGCTGGAACCAGACACCTGCACTGTGGCCTCCGCCCGTGTAGGAGCGCCTTGGCCATCAACCCGACCTCCGGGGACACATCAGAGCCTCGAAGAAGGAACATTGCGGGTATTTAAAAGTGTTCAGGAGTACCAAAAAACCAATTTCAAAACATGCTCATGAATTAAAAAAAGTTCAACATTTTTTAAAATTATTTCAAGATTTAAAAAGATGTACATGAAGTTGAAAAATTGATCACAAGCACAAAAGTTGTTAACGGATTTGAAAGAAATGTTCACAAATTTGAATATTTTTTAATTTTAAAAGTGTTCATGATTTTGAAAAATGTCCTCATACTTTTTGAAAAAATGATCACAAATTTGAATTATCTTTATGATTTAAAAATCATGGATTTTAAAGAAATGTTAACAAATACCAACTTTTTCACTAATTTGAAAAAAGGTTCGTGGATTTCAGGAAGTGTTCATAAATTGGAAAATCTTTCATGATTTAATTTTTTGTGAATTTTCTGAAAAGAATCCTGAATTTCAAAAATGTTCACAATTTGATAAATTCTCTAAATTTCAAGAACTCTTCATGAATTTTAAAATGTCCACGAATACTGAAAATGTTACAAATTTGAAAAAATATTTTGGATTTTGAAAATGTTCATGAATTTGAGTTAAGTTTCGGATAAAAATATCAATTTTAAAAGGTTCATGATTTGAAGAAATATTGTAAATTTCAAAATTGTTCACCAATTTGAAAAAGTGTTCCCATGTATCAAAAACTGTTTCTAATTTGAAGTCAAAGAATGATAAATATGAAAAGAAAGGGAAAAGAAAGAAAAGAACAAACAAAAAGGAAAATAACAAAAAAGATAAGAGAAAATAAAAACAAAAATAGAATAAATCGAAAGAAATAAAAAGGAACTTTTCCAAAACCGGAAATGGAGTCTTCTGGAAAAGTCTACTTGGGCCGGCATATGCGCCTTTGCTCCGCAAAGGTAGACCTATTAGGATTCGCAGTTCGACAGTTTGACGCTTAATGCATCATATAGGAAATTCCCTAATTCATGGTGTCGTAACGATAAGAGTTCAACCGAGGAGACCTCATCCCTAGCCATCCCTAGCGCTGAAGGTGTCGGTTCGCCCCCAGCACCAGCGCTGACGCCAAACAAGTCGGTTGGCCTAATAGCGCTCGCTTCACTAGGTGATTCGCTTGGTAGCCACATAAAAACAATGATTCAGATAAAAATCACTTTTGTTTTTTTACTGATAAAACAAAATATACATTTAAAATGTTCAATAATTTCAAAAAAATATGGTTCTGAAACAAATCACAAATTCATAAAATGTTAATGAATTTTAAATTTTGAAATCTAAAAAAGGTTCACGAACTTTGGAAAAAGTGATCGCATCTCAAAAAATAATTAATTCGAAAACATTTCTCGAAATTAAAAATGTTCACGAGTTTTGAAAATAGGTTATGAATTTTTAAAAGAAGTTATTGTCTTTAAAAATGGTGAATTACAAGAAAATAATAATAATAAATCAAGACAGAGAAATCCGGTCAGAAGTTTCTAGAAGCTTCACGAAACCGTGCAAGCTTAAGAACCCAAGTAGAAAGTACTTTCTACGTCCGGAATTAGTTGACACTTAGATAGATGTAGATGTATCTATCGAGCACCGAAAAATGTCTAGGCACATATTATAGAGCGTCAATGAATTCCGATCGGCTTACGCGGCTGCTTTTGGCTAGCAATGAAGAATCGATGTTGGACATCGGATCGCCTTGCACAGAGAGGTCTACCTCACCAGGATGCGTGCCCGTTCTGTGATCAAGAGGAAGAAACGATCAATTACATAATGCTTACGTGTGTCTTTGCTCGGAGCGCTTGGGCAGCCATCTGTGGCTCGCTGGGCAAACCTGAATGGACACCCTCGCCGAATGATGTGTTGACTGAATGGGCCGTCGGCAAGAAGGGAGTCAACAATGTGGGCATGAAAGATCTACGCACCATTTTCGCGCTTGTTTGGTGGGAGTTGTAGAAGCACCGGAATGCGATTGTCTTTGACGGAGCTCGGCCATCTATTGAGCAACTGTTGCAAAGAGTGCGATAAGAGGGTGTAGTCTGGTCCTCTGCGGGTCTACTAAAAGGGAATGTAACTCCCTTCTTTTATAGGGTAGAGAGATGGATGAGTGCTGAGGATTAGCATGTAACAGAATTCATGTAACCAACGATGGTGGCACTCTTTGCCTTTTCTTCTATAATATATGATACGCACACTCGTGCATATTCGAGAAAAAAAATGAATTCCAAAGTAGATGGTCCGGCGTGGGCGCTGTCTACCGAAACAACTCTAACCGGCGCTAAAGGTGTCATACTCTTTTTTTTAGACATAAATGTGTCATACTCAGCTCAACCGAGTATGCTTCATGGTCCAGGCCCAACCAAGTGAACTTTCTAGATTGGGCTTAGGCCACCCCAGGTATCCTGGGCCGATTCTTTGCCTTGGGTCCCGCTGTCAGTCTCTGTTAATTTGATCTCCTTCCTTTGAATGATCCAGGCCGGCAGGCCGCTACGTGTTCGTGGTAGTTCTAAAAAATAAAACGTGCTCGTGGAGTCGTGGTGGAGACGGAAACGAAGGCCATGTCGGTGGTGGCGGACTCCAAACTCCAAAGATATAATACGTGGTCGGTCGTTGCATGCCAGACCCGATCCGGAAAACTAGAAATCGAAACTAGCTAGGATTAATAACCATGGCGACGGCGGCCCTAAGGCTCGGCGGGCGCATGCTGCTCCGACGAACTCAACAGCAAGGGTGGCGCGTCTCCTCGGATCCGCAACGGCGGCTCTTCGCGGACACGAGCGTGCGTGCAACCTTGGATTTCTCTCCCTCTGAATGTCGTGCTGCCCTGCCATCAAAGATTTGTATCTATCTACTTCGTGGTGGATCTTATTCTTCACCCTGCATGCATGCAAGCAGGCCACCGCCACCGCCCCTGAGGGGAAGCAACCTCTCGCGATCCGCTTGGCGGAGATGAAGGAGAAGAAAGAGGAGCTTTACAACATGGGCTTTTCTTTGGCAACCGAGTACAATCTTCCTCACGGTGTCGGCAGAGAGAACAAAGAGCTGCTGGAGCTGCTCTCGGTGCAAGTCCACCCCAGACCCAATGATGTCTACTGGTTTGTTCTTTGCTTACTACTTACTCCCTCCGTAAACAAATGTAAGAGCGTTTAGATCACTAAAATAGTTATCTAAACGCTTTTATATTAGTTTACAGAGAGAGTACTGTATAAATTATTATGTCATGTCATGTCGTTTCTCATGAACGGGTCGCTTGATTATTAACTAGGATGCGGCGGCGGAGGATGGAGAGGATGAAGCGAGTCGTGAAAATTTGGGGGCTATTTACTCTGGTGTGTACGACTGTGGAGGGCCTGCAGATGTTGAACAAGAAGATACGTACGCCTCAAACCAAGGAACGGGCTGGATGATTTCAACGATTGCTGGTCTGGAAACAAGAGTTACATGAAACATGACTGGTGGAACAGCCGGCCGCTAGCTACCTCAACTCCTTGTGCATGCATCCTTGTAGCTCAAGATCCATGATGAATGCTCCTCTTCGGTTTTAGCAGAGGGCTCAAGGTGAATGATCAATATCCACCCACTAGGTCTAGTTGTAATTAAGTTTCTCATGTTCGATCACTCTGCAAGACCTAATCCTTTGTCGATGACTCTCTCAATTATCCCTTTTTTAAGTTAACACAACTTTATTAATTGAAAATAATGGTTACATCGTCTATAAGAAAATGTACAGTATCTCCATAGGCTCCTCAAACCACTCATTCGTAGCGGAAACTCTAGCTAACCTAGCTAATTCGTGAGGAACCCTATTCGCTTCCCTATGACAGTGTTCAAAACTAGTAAGGGGAAAGTCACAAGCCAAAAAATAGCAGTCATCGAAAACTGTTGCCGCTGTTCCCGCAAATTGTCCTCTATTCTTCATCGTGTCGATGACTTCCAAATTATCAGAGTTAATTATCAGACGGCTGCATCTTGCAACATCCACACACCAATCAATCTTCTAGTTTTCACCGACTATGGAATTTCCTTTATCATCACTAAGGACAGCTCCCGCAGTACCCTGTGCTAGTCATGATCGAAAGATGCATCAACATTGAGCTTAACAAAACCATAGGAGGTTTACTCTATCCCCCTCGTTTACTAGTCACATTAGGGGAGTAAGCTTTAACAAAATTAGTCGTGATAGGCCAGACCCCCATGGATGTGTGGTACGCATCTTGAATATTTTCCCTAATGGACCAGCATACGTCTATCACACCATAGATACAATGCGGCTATAGCGATCATCTCATGTACATTCTGGACTCCCGGAATAGATAGATCTTGGTCTAGCATAAGGAGTAAGAATTCAAGTACCGCCTCACCCGCACGATCAATAGGCTCTTTTAATCATGTCAGTCATCCCCAACTTCTCCCACACCTCTTTCGCTTTCGGACAAAGAAATAGGATGTGCTTTGTATCTTCTGGCCCCTTCGAACTTGATGGGCAGACTGGCAAAGTTTTAAGTGTCTATTTGCAAGCATAACCCGGCACGGGAGAGTTCCATGCAACATGCGGCAACTAAAGATCTTTACCTTTATCGGACACGAAAGTTTCCAAATCTTAGACCATACAGGGTTAACATTGGATCTACCCATACCATTTATATATTGCAATTTCCTTCCGTGTTGATGATTCCATTCCGCCAAATAAGCAGATCGAACAGTGAACAAGCCGTTTTTTGTATAGCTCCAAGCAATTAAATCCGACATATTATGCATAGAGAGAGGAATAGCGAGAACTCGCTGAGCATCAATTGGCCACAAGGTTTGCCTCACCAAATCTTCATCCCAGAAATTCATGACTGGATCAATAAGATCAGAAACCTTGGACAGAAGGTGTCCTCCTCTAGGAGTAATAATTTTCCCATTTGGCAAATTCGGGATCCAAGCATCTTTCCAAATATCGATATTCTGTCCATTACCAACTCTCCGGATATAACCTTTTTTAGTGAATTTACTCCTGCCATAATGCTTTGCCATGTAAAAAAAGAGCCATTTTTTAAACTTGCATTCATCAAATTGGCATCAGGGAAGTATTTAGCTTTCAATAGACGCGCACATAGAGAATCTGGATTATCGGGGAGACGCCATGCTTGTTTAGCTAGTAATGCTAGGTTGAAACAATGAATATCCCGGAATCCCATGCCTCCTTGATTTTTTGGAACACACATCTTCCACCAAGTCATCCAATGCATCCTCTTCTGATTGTCCTCGTCTCCCCACCAAAACTGCGACATCGCGTCAGTGATTCCCTTGCAAAAGAAAATAGGAACTTTAAAGACGGACATGGCATAGGTGGGGGTAGCTTGGACAACAGATTTGAGCAGAATTTCCTTCCCTCCAGCGGATAATAATTTTTCTTTCCATCCACTAATTTTTTTGTATAACATGATCAACCAGGAATTGAAAACACTCGCTTTTGTCCATACCCATGTTAACAGGCAGACCCAAATATTTGTCACTGAGAGCTTCAGTCATAATATCCAGGATCGAACAAATTTGCGCCTCGTCTTCCATTTTGTGTTGGGGCTACAAAAGATGCTAGATTTTTGTACACTCACCATCTGCCTGAAGCAGCACAATAAGAGTCCAGGAAAAAATGTTTTTTCGTCCATCCATTTATCATGTTGATAACTTTTGGTCCCTAGACTATGAAACTGTACAAAACCTCAGCTGACAAAATCGGTTACTTTTGGTTGGGTGATTGAAGACTATGAAACTTTTTATTTCCTCTTACAATCACGAGTGTGTCATGCGCCGACACCTCAACGCCGACCTCCAAATAGTAATGCCCCCCCCCCACCCCAGACGGGCCTCGTCGCCCGCCCATCCCAGACACCGCAACACCACGTCACCATGCCTCCAGATCCCGATACCTGCCGCAAAGCCAAACAACATTGCCTCGCCACTGTTGTCGTCGAAGGTTAATTGTATTATTATTATTATTTGGCTCAAAGTCAATTTGAAATGGATGATTCATATATGAATTTCCAAGTTAAAGTTCATATGCACGTGCATATGTTAAATGGATGGTTCATGTGTTATCTTCATATGTGATTTTTTGAATTTGGGACATTTGGGTGTGAAGTGAATTTCATTTGCGATGTACATGAATATCTATGTGGATTCTATTGTATTTATTCCCTGCATAAAAATGTATTTATGTTGTGATGGTAATAAAGGTGTTTGCAATGGATGAATGAGATGCTGCTTATGTATGATGTGCGAAGTTTCATTTCATTGTTGTGGCCAGGTTTTTTTTTCCTCTGCATCATTGTGATACACACAACCAATATTATTTTCATTATTGAGTAGAGCACATTGTGATACACACAACCAATATTATTTTTATTATTAAGTAGAGCACAGAACAAAGATAATCATAGTCGAACCATTATTACAAGAGAGATAAATAAATCATCTATGACTAAGTCAACTTCTTTCATAGCAACACCTTCAGGAAGAGGTACACGACCTTGCACCATTGTTCCCACGTCCAGATGAAGAAAGCCAGGACAAGGATTTTCACCCCGGTCATGGACCACTGAAGCTCAGAAACTCGGTACATCAGCAATGAGACAACGTCTTCAACAAGGTAATGACACAAGTGAAGGAAATATGCCCTAGAGGCAATAATACATGTGTGAATACATAGACAAACAGAGTGTCACTAGTATGCCTCTACTTGACTAGCTCGTTAATCAAAGATGATTAAGTTTCCTAACCATAGACATGAGTTGTCATTTGATTAACGGGATCACATCATTAGGAGAATGATGTGATTGACTTAACCCATTCCGTTAGCTTAGCACTTGATCATTTAGTATGTTGCTATTGCTTTCTTCATGACTTATACATGTTCCTATGACTATGAGATTATGCAACTCGCGTTTACCGGAGGAACACTTTGTGTGATACCAAACGTCACAACGTAACTGGGTGATTATAAAGGTACACAACAGGTGTCTCCGAAGGTACTTGTTGGGTTGGCGTATTTCGAGATTAGGATTTGTCACTCCGATTGTCGGAGAGGTATCTCTGGGCCCTCTCGGTAATGCACATTACTATAAGCCTTGCAAGCAATGTGACTAATGAGTTAGTTGCAGTGTGATGCATTATGGAACGAGTAAAGAGACTTGTCGGTAACGAGATTGAACTAGGTATTGAGATACCGACGATCGAATCTCGGGCAAGTAACATACCGATGACAAAGGGAACAACGTATGTTGTTATGCGGTTTGACCGATAAAGATCTTCATAGAATATGTAGGAGCCAATATGAGCATCCAGGTTCCGCTATTAGTTATTGACCGGAGACGTGTCTCGGTCATGTCTACATAGTTCTCGAACCCGTAGGGTCCACAAGCTGAACGTTCGGTGACGATTTGTATTATGAGTTTATGTGTTTTGATGTACCGAAGGTAGTTCGGAGTCCCGGATGAGATCGGGGACATGACGAGGAGTCTCTAAATGGTCGAGACGTAAAGATCAATATATTGGACGACTATATTCGGACATCGAAAAGGTTCCGAGTGATTCGGGTATTTTTCGTAGTACCGGAGAGCTACGGGAATTCTCCGGGGAGTATATGGGCCTTATTGGGCTTTAGGGGAAAGAGAGAGGGGAGGCTGCACGCCCCCCCAAATGCTCAGTCCGAATTGGACTAGGGGGAGGGGCAGCGCCGCCTCCTTCCTTCTCTTCCCTTTTCCCTTTCCTTCTCTCCTACTCCTACTACTTGGAAGGGCTCCTAGTTCTACTAGGAAAGGGAGAATCCTACTCCCGGTGGGAGTAGGACCGGGAGTAGGACTCCCCTAGGGCGCGCCATAGAGAGGGCCGACCCTCCCCCTCCTCCACTCCTTTATATACGGGGAGGGGGGCACCCCTTGGAGACACGACAATTGATTTTTTGATCTCTTAGCCGTGTGCGGTGCCCCCCTCCACCATATTCCACCTTGATCATATCGTAGCGGTGCTTAGGCGAAGCCCTGTGTCGGTAGCAACATCATCACCGTCATCGCGCCGTCGTGCTGACGGAACTCTCCCGTGAAGCTCTGCTGGATCGGAGTTCGCGGAACGTCATCGAGCTGAATGTGTGCTGAACTCGGAGGTGTCGTACGTTCGGTACTTGGATCGGTCGGATCGTGAAGACGTACGACTACATCAACCGCGCCATGCTAATGCTTCCGCTTTCGGTCTACGAGGGTACGTGGACAACACTCTCCCCTCTCGTTGCTATGCATCACTATGATCTTGCGTGTGCGTAGGAATTTTTTTGAAATTATTACGTTCCCCAACAGTGGCATCAGAGCCAGGTTTTATGCGTAGATGTTATATGCACGAGTAGAACGCAAGTGAGTTGTGGGTGATACAAGTCATACTGTTTACCAGCATGTCACATTTTGGTCCGGCGGTATTGTTGGATGAAGCGGCCCGGACCGACATTACGCGTACGCTTACGTGAGACTGGTTCTACCGACGTGCTTTGCACACAGGTGGCTGGCGGGTGTCAGTTTCTCCAACTTTAGCTGAACCGAGTGTGGCTACGCCTGGTCCTTGAGAAGGTTAAAACAGCACTAACTTAACGAACTATCGTTGTGGTTTTGATGCGTAGGTAAGAACGGTTCTTGCTCAGCCCGTAGCAGCCACGTAAAACTTGCAATAACAAAGTAGAGAACGTATAACTTATTTTTGCAGGGCATGTTGTGATGTGATATGGTCAAGACGTGATGAGATATAAGTTGTTGTATGAGATGATCATGTTTTTTTGAAATTATCGACAACTGGCAAAAGCCTTATGGTTGTCTCTCTATTGCATAAGATGCAAGTGCCAAATAATTGCTTTACTTTATCGCTATGCGATAGCAGTAGTGGCAAGAGCAATAGTTGGCGAGACAACCATGCAACGACACATTGATATAGATCAAGATGATGGAGATCATGGTGTCATGCCGGTGACGATGGAGATCACGACGATGTTTTGAAGATGGAGATCAAAGGCACAAGATGATGATGGCCATATCATGTCATATATTATGATTGCATGTGATGTTTATCTTTTATACATCTTATTTTGCTTAGTTCGGCGGTAGCTTTATAAGATGATCTCTCACTAAATTTCAAGGTATAAAGTGTTCTCCCTGAGTATGCACCGTTGCGAAAGTTCTTCGTGCTGAGACACCACGTGATGATCGGGTGTGATAAGCTCTACGTTCAAATACAACGGGTGCAAAACAGTTGCACATGCGGAATACTCAGGTTAAACTTGACGAGCCTAGCATATAACAGATATGGCCTCGGAACACGGAGACCGAAAGTTCGAGCGTGAATCATATAGTAGATATGATCAACATAGTGATGTTCACCATTGAAACTACTCCATCTCACGTGATAATTGGACATGTTTTAGTTGATTTGGATCACGTCATCACTTAGAGGATTAGAGGGATGTCTATCTAAGTGGGAGTTCTTAAGTAATATGATTAATTGAACTTTAATTTATCATGAACTTAGTCCGGGTAGTATTAGCATATCTATGGTGTAGATTAATAGCTCGCGTTGTTGCTCGCCGTTTATGTTTTGATATGTTCCTAGAGAAAACTAAGTTGAAAGATGTTAGTAGCAATGATGCGTATTGGATCCATGATCTGAGGATTATCCTCATTGCTGCACAGAAGAATTATGTCATTAATGCACCGCTAGGTGACAGAACTATTGCAGGAGCAGATACAGACGTTGTGAACGTTTTGACAAAAGCTCGGTATGATGACTACTTGATAGTTTAGTGCACCATGCTTTACGGCTTAGAACCGGGACTTCAAAAATGTTTTGAACGCCACGGAGCATATAATATGTTCCAAGAGTTGAAATTGGTATTTCATACTCATGCCCGTGTCGAGAGGTATGAGACCTCTGACAGTACTTTGCCTACAAGATGGAGGAGAATAGCTCAACCAGTGAGCATGTGCTCAGATTGTCTGAGTACTACAATTGCTTGAATCAAGTGGGAGTTAATCTTCCAGATAAGATAGTAATTGACAAAGTTCTCTAGTCACTATCACCAAGTTACTAGAACTTCGTGATGAACTATAATATGCAAGGGATGACGAAAGTAATTCCCAAGCTCTTCGCGATACTAAAATCGGCGAAGGTAGAAATCAAGAAAAACATCAAGTGTTGATGGTTGACAAGACCACTAGTTTCAAGAAAAAGGGCAAAGGGAAGAAGGGGAACTTCAAGAAGAATGGCAAGCAAGTTGCTGCTCAAGTGAAGAAGCCCAAGTCTGGACCTAAGCCTGAGATTAAGTGCTTCTACTGCAAAGGGACTGGTCACTGGAAGCGAAAGTACCCCAAGAAATTGGCGGATAAGAAGGATGGCAAAGTGAACAAAGGTATATTTGATATGCATGTTATTGATGTGTACTTTACTAGTGTTTATAGCAACCCATCGGTATTTGATACTGGTTCAGTTGCTAAGAGTAGTAACTCGAAACGGGAGTTGCAGAATGAACAGAGACTAGTTAAGGGTGAAGTGACGATGTGTATTGGAAGTGGTTCCAAGATTGATATGATCATCATCGCACACTCCCTATACTTTCGGGATTAGTGTTAAACCTAAAATAAATGTTATTTAGTGTTTGCGTTGAGCATGAATATAATTGGATCATGTTTATTGCAATACGGTTATTCATGTAAGTTAGAGAATAATTGTTGTCATGTTTACATGAATAAACCTTCTATGGTTATACACCCAATGAAAATGGTTTGTTGGATCTCGATCGTAGTGATACACGTATTCATAATATTGAAGCCAAAAGATGCAAAGTTAATAATGATAGTGCAACTTATTTGTGGCACTGCCATTTAGGTCATATTGGTGTAAAGTGCATGAAGAAACTCCATGCTGATGGGCTTTTGGAATCACGTGATTATGAATCATTTGATGCTTGCGAACCATGCCTCATGGGCAAGATGACTAAGACTCCGTTCTCCGGAACAATGGAGCGAGCCACTGACTTGTTGGAAATAATACATACCGATGTATGCGGTTCAATGAGTGTTGAGGCTCACGACGGGTATTATTGTTTTCTGACCTTCACAGATGATTTGAGCAGATATGGGTATATCTACTTGATGAAACATAAGTCTGAAACATTTGAAAAGTTCAAAGAAATTCAGAGTGAAGTGGAAAATCATCGTGACAAGAAAATAAAGTTTCTACGATCTGATCGCGGAGACAAATATTTGAGTTACGAGTTTGGTCTTCAATTAAAACAATGTGGAATAGTTTCACAAATTCGTGCCACCTGGAACACCACATCATAATGGTGTGTCCGAACATCATAACCGTACTTTATTTGATATAGTGCAATCTATGATGTTTCTTACCGATTTACCACTATTGTTTTGGGGTTATGCATTAGAGACAACTGCATTCACGTTAAAAGGGCACCATCTAAATCTGTTGAGATGACACCGTATGAACTGTGGTTTGGCAAGAAACCAAAGTTGTCGTTTCTTAAATTTTGGGGTTGCAATGCTTATGTGAAAAAGTTTCATCCTGATAAGCTCAAACCCAAATTGGAGAAATGTGTCTTCATAGGATACCCAAAGGAGACAGTTGGGTACACCTTCTATCACAGATCCGAAGGCAAGATATTCGTTGCTAAGAATGGATCCTTTCTAGAGAAGGAGTTTCTCTCGATAGAAGTGAGTGGGAGGAAAGTAGAACTTGGTAAGGTAACTGTAGCTTCTCCCGAATTGGAAAGTAGTTCATCACTGAAACCAGTTCCAGTGATGCTTACACCAATTAGTGAGGAAGTTATGATGATGATCATGAAGCTTCGGATCAAGTTAATACCGAACCTCGTAGGTCAACCAGAGTACGTTCCGCACCAGAGTAGTATGGTAATCTTATTCTGGAGTTCATGTTACTTGACCATGACGAACCTACGAACTATGAGGAAGCGATGATGAGCCCAGATTCCGCAAAATGGCTTGAGGCCATGAAATCTGAGATAGGATCCATGTATGAAAAACAAAGTATGGACTTTGGTGGAATTGCCCGATGATCGGCAAGCCATTGAGAATAAATGGATCTTCAAGAGGAAGACAGATGCTGATAGTAGTGTTACTATCTATAAAGCTCGAATTGTCGCAAAAATGTTTTTGACAAGTTCAAGATGTTGAATACAATGAGATTTTCTCACTTGTATCGATGCTTAAAAGTCTGTCCGAATCATGTTAGCAATTGCCGCATTTTATGAAATTTGGCAAATGGATAAACAAAATTGCATTCCTTAATGGATTTATTAAAGAAGAGTTGTATATGACGCAACCAGAAGGTTTTGTCGATCCTAAAGGTGTTAACAAAATGTGCAAGCTCAAGCGATCCATCTATGGACTGGTGCAAGCATCTCAGAGTTGGAATATACGGTTTGATGAGTTGATCAAAGCATATTGTTTTATACAGACTTCCGGTGAAGCCTGTATTTACAAGAAAGTGAGTGGGAGCACTACAATATTTCTGATAAGTATATGTGAATGACATATTGTTGATCAGAAATAATGTAGAATTATTATGCAAAGCATAAAGGAGTGTTTGAAAGGAGTTTTTCAAAGAAGGACCTCGGTGAAGCTGCTTACATATTGAGCATCAAGATCTATAGAGATAGATCAAAACGCTTGATAAGTTTTTTCAATGAGTACATACCTTGACAAGATTTTGAAGTAGTTCAAAATGGAACAGTCAAAGAAAGAGTTCTTGCCTGTGTTACAAGGTGTGAAATTGAGTAAGACTCAAAGCCCGGCCACGGCAGAAGATAGAAAGAGAATGAAAGTCATTCCCCATGCCTCAGACATAGGTTCTATAAAGTATGCCATGCTATGTACAAGATCTATTGTATACCCTACACTGATTTTGGCAAGGGAGTACAATAGTGATCTAGGAGTAGATCACTGGACAGCGGTCAAAATTATCCTTAGTAGAATAAGGATATGTTTCTCGATTATGGAGGTGACAAAAGGTTCGTCGTAAAGAGTTAGGTCGATGCAAGCTTTGACACCGATCTGGATGACTCTAAGTCTCGATCTAGATATATATTGAAAGTGGGAGCAAATAGCTAGAGTAGCTCTGTGCAGAGCATTATTGACATAGAAATTTGCAAAATACATCCGGATCTGAATATGGCAGACCCGTTGACTAAACTTCTCTCACAAGCAAAACATGATCACACCTTAGTACTCTTTGGGTGTTAATCACATAGCAATGTGAACTAGATTATTGACTCTAGTAAACCCTTTGGGTGTTGGTCACATGACGATGTGAACTATGGGTGTTAATCACATGGTGATGTGAACTATTGATGTTAAATCACATGGCGATGTGATCTAGATTATTGACTCTAGTGCAAGTGGGAGACTGAAGGAAATATGCCCTAGATGCAATAATAAAGTTATTATTTATTTCCTTATTTCATGATAAATGTTTATTATTCATGCTAAAATTGTATTAACCGAAAACATAATACATGTGTGAATACATAGACAAACAGAGTGTCACTAGTATGCCTCTACTTGACTAGCTCGTTAATCAAAGATGGTTAAGTTTCCTAACCATAGACATGAGTTGTCATTTGATTAACGGGATCACATCATTAGGAGAATGATGTAATTGACTTGACCCATTCCGGTAGCTTAGCACTTGATCTTTTAGTATGTTGCTATTGCTTTCTTCATGACTTATACATGTTCCTATGACTATGAGATTATGCAACTCCCGTTTACCGGAGGAACACTTTGTGTGTTACCAAACGTCACAACGTAACTGGGTGATTATAAAGGTACATTATAGGTTTCTCCGAAGGTACTTGTTGGGTTGGCGTATTTCGAGATTAGGATTTGTCACTCCGACTGTCGGAGAGGTGTCTCTGGACCCTCTCGATAATGCACATCACTATAATCCTTGCAAGCAATGTGACTAATGAGTTATTTGCGGGGTGATGCATTACGGAACGAGTAAAGAGACTTGTCGGTAACGAGATTGAACTAGGTATTGAGATACCGACGATCGAATCTCGGGCAAGTAACATACCGATGACAAAGGAAACAACGTATGTTGTTATGCGGTTTGACCGATAAAGATCTTCATAGAATATGTAGGAGCCAATATGAGCATCCAGGTTCCGCTATTGATTATTGACCGGAGACGTGTCTCGGTCATGTCTACATAGTTCTCGAACCCGTAGAGTCCACAAGCTTAACGTTCGGTGACGATTTGTATTATGAGTTTATGTGTTTTGATGTACCGAAGGTAGTTCGGAGTCCCGGATGAGATCGGGGACATGACGAGGAGTCTCGAAATGGTCGAGACGTAAAGATCGATATATTGGACGACTATATTCGGACATCGGAAAGGTTCCGAGTGATTCGGGTATTTTTCGTAGTACCGGAGAGCTACGGGAATTCGCCGGGGAGTATATGGGTTTTATTGGGCTTTAGGGGAAAGAGAGAGGGGAGGCTGCACGCCCCCCCAAATGCTCAGTCCGAATTGGACTAGGGGAGGGGCAGCGCCCCCTCCTTCCTTCTCTTCCCTTTTCCCTTTCCTTCTCTCCTACTCCTACTACTTGGAAGGGCTCCTAGTTCTACTAGGAAAGGGAGAATCCTACTCCCGGTGGGAGTAGGACTCCCCTAGGGCGCGCCATAGAGAGGGCCGGCCCTCCCCCTCCTCCACTCCTTTATATACGGGGAGGGGGGCACCCCTTGGAGACACAACAATTAATTTTTTGATCTCTTAGCCATGTGCTGTGCCCCCCTCCACCATATTCCACCTTGATCATATCGTAGCGGTGCTTAGGCGAAGCCCTGTGTCGGTAGCAACATCATCACCGTCATCGTGCCGTCGTGCTGACGGAACTCTCCCATGAAGCTCTGCTGGATCGGAGTTCGCGGGACGTCATCGAGCTGAATGTGTGCTGAACTCGGAGGTGCCGTACGTTCGGTGCTTGGATCGGTCGGATCGTGAAGACGTACGACTACATCAACCGCGTTGTGCTAACGCTTCCGCTTTCGGTCTACGAGGGTACGTGGACAACATTCTCCCCTCTCGTTGCTATGCATCACCATAATTTTGCGCGTGCGTAGGAATTTTTTTAAAATTATTACGTTTCCCAACAACAAGACCGTTGCTACTGAGCATGACCAATAAAGGTGAGAACAAGGGTTTTTACCTCGGACCCCGTCCACATCTTGAAAATGGATCTGCTGATGATCATCCCAGCCAATACGTACTCCTTGGATCTGCTGATAATCATGACATCCAATACCTCCTCGCTAGACCACAGATGCGCTAGCGAATGGTAGAACGTCTTCCCATCAAAGATGGCCAGTGGTATCTGAAGCCTTTTGGCTAAACCAAAGATTAGGCAACTACACTTATGATTAGGCAACTAAACCAGGTGCACTATCTCTGTCTTTCTTGCGGAGGCACCTCAGCAGGCTGCTACTCGTTTCAGCATCTGTCCTCACCATGCAAAATCACTCATGTGTACTCCTAATCATATTTCTTTTGCAATGTACATGAAGTCATGAATATCATTGTCGATTACATTGCATTTATTCCCCAAAAAAATTGAATTTAAGTGGTGATGATAATGAGGTGTTTGCAATGGATGGAGGAGATGCTTCTTATGTCAGTTTTTTTTATGCGCGATGTTGCATTCTATTGTCGTGGCCGGTGGTACTTGAAGCCTTTTGGCTGTACCCATGATTAGAATGGTGAGACTCCCTCAACGATCCTCCTGGTCAAGTCCTGGACCATGATAGTTGTGCTGGGACTGGAATGCTGCGCCGAGACTAAAAACCACCAGCCCGCTCTCGCGTCCCATCTGGTCACCATGGTCAGCTCCAATTGCATCGATGCCCATGATCAGTGACAGAGCTTGTCCCAAATAACTGGGTGGGCCGACTGATAGAAACATCTATTGGGCTTGTGTTTTGTGGCCCAAAAATAGATATACCTTGAAGAAAATCACATAAGCTAGGCGGGCCAAGGCCCTTTGGGCCTTGCTGTAGCTCCGCCACTATCCATGATCCAGAAGACTGCACCTGGGATGGCTACATCTCCTACAACAACGCTTCATCCGCAAGCCTCATCACCCTTCCAGAAATGGAAGCCGCCGATGACCATATGGCAAGCCTCACCACATCTTTATCAACGGATGGAGACAGGCCACCATGGGCCATCAGCCTGGAGCAACTCCTCATGATGGCTTTGGGGGGCTCTGGAGGGAATGATAACCGATATTCGGCACCCGACAACCCCCCCCCCCCCCCATCACCACCAACCCTAGTGAAGAAGGGCAGAGGAGGAAGTTGGGGCCTCACTCATGGCGCTCCAGCCAAGGGAGTTGGGGGCCACACACAACTCCACCGACTAACTGATTCTTGTCGTCAACCGCGCCACCCCGGGTAGGGAGATTGCCAAAGGAGGAGGAGGTTCGGGGCTTGGGGCCTCGCCTGCACCGCTCCAGGCAAGGAATGTTGGTGTCTCTTCTGTGCCGCTACGGGCAGGGAGGTTGGGCCTCGCTCGCGGCGCTCTTGCCGAGATTTGGTGTGCGCATCTGCCATCGTTGCGTGACATGTAGGGGAGCAGGCATAGGCGCGTGATGGCAGGTCGGCAATGAAGGGGTTGTTTGGTTTCTGCCCAGCATGGCCATGCCAAATCCTGGGCACCATGGGCGTGCCAAATAATTGGTGGTCGATTTGGCCGCCCTCAGTCCGCCTGTGATTTGGCGGAAAACCAGAGACAACAGCTCGAGCACGCTGGCATGTGAAAATTTTGGTCCCCATCCAAACAAGTAGCGATGCCTTGGTCAACGCCAATAGATTGGCAATGCAGCCGATGATTCGCCAGATATTTAGAAAAGGCATGTCGCCCATTGGAAAATTGATCATCAAATTTACAAAAAATAATCGTCACCTATTTGTCAAACGTTAGATATAGGAAAATTGCTCGTCATGTATCAAAAAAAAAATTTCATGGCATTTGGAAAAAATGTTCATAGCATACTTAAAAAACTCATCCTATATTTATTAAAATGTCCCAAAAATGTTCATTATTTTTTATAAATTGCTCATTGTGTATATGAAAATGATCATGTAATTAAAACAATGTTCACATAATTTTAAAACTGTTCATATAATTTCTAAAACACATATGTTTCAAAAATGTTCATTTAATTTTTAGTAGTGCACACGCATTATTTAAAAAATATTTTAAAAGTGATAGTACATTTTGAAAAAATTTAGAGTTATTTTGAAACTTTTAAAGTAGTAAGAATAGAAAATGAATAAATAAAGGTAAATAAAAAAGGAATAGTAAAAGATAAAAACATGGAAACAAAACAAAAGAAGAGAAAGGAAAATGAAAAAGTCGGCAACAGAAGAAACAAAAAAAATTGATGAAAACCGGCCACCAAAAGAACTGCCTTGAAAACAATTCTGAAAATCACAATAGAAAATTTGGATAAACATGAGAAGCTAGGCTGGGCCAAACTCATAGCTTCTGTTGGCGAGCTCGGTGTAAGACTCGCATTACGCAGGATTTATATTTTGCGTAAGCGATGCATAGAACTATGTCGCTTGTATCGCTCAAGGTCTCTCCTCCCCGCACGTCGCGCTGTTGGGGGGGGGGGGGGGGGGGATGCTATTATTGCATTAAGTTTTTTTAGGCAACCTCGCAAAGCTTTATTACGTCGTCACAATGTTTACAGGGACGAAAGAAATACCTTCGCGTTGGCCTAACCAAACATGGCGGCCAACACTCAAAGTTAAAAGCATGCTTTGCTAAGTTGTAAGCATCGCGTTGGCCTAACCAAACATGGCGGCCAACACTCATAGTTAACGCATTAAGTGATCGCGCGGGGATGTCTCGCTGAAGGGTTTCTCCTTCGCGCACGTCGTATTGGGCCAGCCCATTCAGGCAAGGATAGCAAGTTAAAATACCTAAGAAAAGGGGAGAAGGAGCGCTCGATCCCAGGTCTCCAGAGACGTCGCATGAGTTGTTAGTGACTCATAGTACCCATACATAGTTAGTTGTAGGAGCGTCTCCTAATTGAGTTGATTCGAGCCAGTTTTTTAGTTTTTTTTGTTTCTTTTCTTTTTCTTCTTCATTTTTTCCATTCTATCATTCTTTTTTGCATTTTTTTGCATGTAGTTTTTCATTTTATTTTTTTTTGTTTATTTTGGTTCTTTTGCGGGTTTTTTGTTCATTTCGTTATTATTCTACATTTTCTGTATATCTCAAAAAATTCTAATACATGTCTAACATTTTTCCAATACAAATTAAGAAATTTTGTAATACATAATCAACATTTTCCTATTCACTTCTTTTAACATTTTTCAAATTCTAGAGTAATATTTTCCAAAAATAAGATTACCATTTTTATATACATTTTAAACATTTATTTATATGATTGATTAACTATTTTCAAATGAAAAGATTAATAGTTTTTAATACATGGTCAACATTTTTTATACACATTTAACATTGTCCAAACGCTTAATTAACAATTTTCAAACACTTGCTCAACATTTTTCCAAATGCTTCATTAACATTTTCTCAAATACTTGTTCAACATTCTTCAAGTAATTATTCAATATTTTTCAAGTACTTGTTAAACATTTTCAAATACTAATTCACCATTTTTAATACTTATACAACATATTTTAAATACCTTTTCAAAAATTTAATAATTACTCAACGTTTTCAAATACTTGTTCAACATTTTTCATATACTCGTTTGAATTTTTTAATACTTACCCAACATTTTTTCAAATACTTGTTCAACATTTTTTCAAACACTTGTTCAATATATTTTATTGCTTATTCAACAATTTTTAAATACTTGTTCGATTTTTATTAGTACTTATTCACAATATAACAAATTATAATTATACATTTAGAGTTTTTTATGTTTAAACAAAAATATAAAAAGGAAAAAAGGAAAACAGAGGACAGAGGACAGAAAGATAAAAAACAGAAAAAGGAGGATGGAGCTTCCAGAGCGGCTGGGCCACGGCCTATGTCGGGATGCGCCAACACGAGAGGTTCGCTCCTGTCTCGCTGAATGCGACGAATAGGGGCGCCCAGTAGCCAGCCACCGCTCTCGTCTGGAATTGCTCACGGCGAGCCTTAAATGGGCCATGCCAAGCGTGTGTCTCCCGCCAGGCAGTACGCTCGCTTCCTATTTTTCT
The DNA here is from genome assembly GCA_021605205.1 of Aegilops longissima. Classification (NCBI taxonomy): domain Eukaryota; kingdom Viridiplantae; phylum Streptophyta; class Magnoliopsida; order Poales; family Poaceae; genus Aegilops; species Aegilops longissima. The sequence continues at coordinate 663,346,223 of CM038676.1, forward strand.
ACTTCGATGAGACATGCGTCTCCAGGGGCGCATGCTCCTCTTCTTTTTATCTTTCAATTTGTTCATCTTTTTTGTTCTAAGTTTAGAAATATTTTAAAAATAACAAGTTTTATTTTATTAGTTCACTGAAATGTATGTGAATCTGTAAAATATTCATAAAGTGAATATGCTTGTGAACTTAAAAATATACATGAATTTTAAAAAATGATCATGCATTCAATAAATTTTCATGAAATTTGAAATATATTCGTGAGTTTACAAAAATGAATTTTAAAAATATTGGTGTATTCAAAATATGTCCGTCAATTCCAAAATTATTCAATTATTTAAATAATTTAATTTTCCGCAGAGATAAAGCTCGTGGCTCTTTCCATTTAAATTCATGACGTTTTAAGAAATGTTCATAATTAAAATATTTGTAAAATTGAAAACATTCACAGAATCAAAATTCAGAAAATTGAAATTATGTATTTAAAAACTGTTTGTGAATTCGTTAAACAATGTTCATGAATTTGAAAGTATTGAAAATACTACAAAATGGTCATCAATTACAAAAGGTATTGTTAAAATAGGGGAGCTAAAAACCAAAAAAAGGAACAGAGAAAATGATAAAAATAAATAAGCAAATAGGAAAACAATAGAAATCAGGAAAAGTGGGTATACTGAAAAAGAAAAAAAATTAACGCCAGGTTCCAGAATCTTCCTAAAACGCGCGTGCACATGCTGTAGGCAAGCACTATATATTTTTTGCAGCGAGCGATATGTAGTAGTCACGGCTTCGCTCTGCTCTAAAGGCCCGACGCAACGTGACGTTTGAAGCAAATAAGCCCCATTGTATGTAAATAGACCAGCCCATTGTTAGCTGGCTACCTTGGGTATTAGGCATGTTTACAGATACCATTCTCTATGGTTGATGAACACCTAGTTGTGCCATAATGGAATGCATGGGATTCTTGTAAATACAAGCCTCATTATAGTGCCTAGACCGACGCGGTAGTGCCCTCGTCGTATATTTTGAAAGAAACCAGCACAATATTTTAAGAACAACACAAAATAAATTAAAAGAAAACAACTGAAGATAAACAATAGCCTACCAGCAAACTAGCCCACAGCGGGCATCACTCTTAACCCTAAAATGTTGAAAGTCAATAAGCCTAGGCCAACATCAAAACTAGATGATACCCCGCAGGCCGAGACGTTGTTGCGGGAATGTTTTTGCAATATAATTTAATGAGATTTGGTTGTATGAAACATAAATAGTTAGAGTAATAATGTGATAACTAAAATTTAAAATTCATATGATTGATTATGTTTGGTTGTCGTATAGTTGTAAAATATTTATTAAATATGAATAACTTCGTAAAGTGGAAATTATCATGCATGTTCGCATGTTAAGGTGAGGTTTTTCTATGCATTGTCGAATGTTGAGGTGGATCTTTCCCATATATGTTCTATGACAAGGTGGCATACTCACATGCTGAGAGAAATATGTCAGCAAGGGCTGACTATTTGGACAAAGAAGATGACAGTCTAAAATCTCATTGGTCCCTCATGCCTCTCATCCAGTCTTCTTTCTTATCTGGAAATTCTCATTCCATTAATTAAAGTGTCGAGCAATATCATCGGCAACCAAAGGTTGTGCAAAGGTAGGAACATCACCCGGTCGTACGACTTGGAACTCATGAACCATCTTCGACCCAAATAGCGCAAAAGCGTCTGCCACCATATAGCATGCCCGTGGACATTTAAAATTTGCAAAACAACTAAAGTTCAAGAATGCAACAAGCTTTCATCTCTCTAAAATCACATCATTAGGGGCAAGATCATAGTCTGAAGTCTTGATTGCATGGACTAGCTATGCATCATCAGTTTCCACAATTACGATGATAATACCCCATTTATGAGCCTTCTCATTGCATGAACTAGATATGATACCCCATTTATGAGCCTTCTCATTTATGATACGTCCACAACCCATTTATAACCAAAACCTCTTAACTCAAGATTATCTATTGGAAAATCCAAGTTAACTATGCAGTAAGATTTTTCAGAGACCAATTTCAAAATTAGTCCTTTCTCATGTTTTTAGAGTTAATCGAATGAAGGGTTTCATGGGTAACATGCTTTCTAAAATGAATCTGCCTTTTATGAAGGCACATTGATTAAGGGAGATCAACCTATTCATGAGTAAAGATGACCTATCAGTAAATACCTTATAAAAATATCTTAAGTTGTGATACAATAAACTGATTGGACTGAACTTTCTCATGGTCCTAGCATGACCGTCCTAAAGAGATCTAAGTTATTACTGCCCCAATCATTAAACATAGCTAATGGATCAACCTCAATAACATCTATAACATTTTGTATCTTATGTTTGTTGTTTTTATTGTTATCAATTGATTATACTAAGTATCATCTGATATGCATGCGCTCGTGTCGGCGGGCAATGTACTTTAATGATTTCTTCAAATTTGCGGGGGCAGTTTTGATGGGCAAAATGGTAGGAGATGCCTTGAGTGAGTACGAAGGGAAACAAGAACATGATCATTGAGGGATCAAACTGCTTGCTTCACCATGACAAGTCAATTAGTATCTGGTCTTACATGGTGCAAATTAAGTTAGGACATATATCATACCCTAAGAAATAGTGTGAATATGTACCTGCCGTTGTGACTATTTCCGGCATCGCCTCTGTTTTATATGGTGTTTTGTTCAAGGAGTGTATCATCCAATGTGTATACTCTTGCCTTGAACTAGCGAGATTATGTATATGAAGAAAAAAAAGTCCACATTACAACCCTCAACTTGACACTCGGTTTAGAATTCAACCCTTAACTTGAAAACCGGTTGTTCCACACCCTTAACTTGCCACTTTTTTTATAAACGATACTTTATTTATTCATATGTGAGAACCAACGTACTGGATGTGACTCCATCCAGGTACTTGGTGTACAGAATCTAGCTAACTTAGCTATTTCATGAGCAACTTGATTGCTCTCCCTATTACAATTAGCGAACAAAACATGATTAAAGTCTTTAGTCATATAGTAGCAATCATCAAAGATAGCTCCCGTCACTAAACTCGATGTTTGTTCTTACAAGGCCAAAACCACCTCGGCATTATCAGATCCTAGGTCTAGCTTGTTACATTTGATTGTTCTAGCCAAGTTTAGCCCAAATGTAACCGATTTCTTATTGGTTGTCGTTATAACTTCCCGCTATGATCACGGTATTAGCACCAACAGTCCCTTCTAGCTGATCCTCATCGAAGCTAGCATCAACATTCAATTTCATCTAACTCGTCCTGGGTTTCGTCCAAGCAGTTTTGCGTATTTTTGCTTTTGGACTGCATGCGATAGGAAAGTTTGCAGCCAGCCCTCTAATCGCTATGTGGATTTGTGCCGCTCTTTGTGTTTGTTCGTCGTGGGTAAGTTTTCCCTTAACTTGCCACTTGGTTTAGAAGACAACCCTCCACTTGGTTTTGACCATGTTGACGGTTTTGATTAGTTTTGACCACATTGACCCCGCCTTACATGTGGGAGTGGGACCCACCCAAAAAACAAAGAAACATAAAGATCTATATATTCTTTGTCCCTGGCAACAAAAACAATCCGTCATGTGAGAGTGGCAACTGTGAAGGATGGGGATGGGGTACTCACACATGTAACTAAGGAGACAGAGGATGAGGAGGCGCATATGGAGCAGATGAGGGAGTCAGTTGGAGATGACGGCACATCGGCGGCCTCTGAGGCGGAGGTCCGCCGGGCCAAATGAAAATCCTAGGATGGAACTGTCGTGGTATGCTCTCCCCCACGGCAGTTCGAGAGCTCTTGGAGCTCCAAGGGCGTACTAAGGCGGATGTGATTTTTCTTTCAGAGTCTCACTTGAATAAATGTAAAGCCGATGAGCTGCGTCGTGTTTTAAATTTTGATTCTATGTTTGTAGTGGAGAGCGATGGTCGGGCCGGTGGCCTTGTTTTGTTTTATCATAAGATAAATAAAGTTGTTTTGAATTATGTCTCGGATAATTTCATTGATATTTTGTTTATGAACGAGGATATTGTACAGTGGCGTTTTACAGGGTTTTATGGTCGTCCGAGCTGGAGTGAGCGTAGTTTGTCCTGGGATGATATTCGGAATTTACATTGTAAGGGCAAACACCCATGGGTAGTCTTGGGTGATTTTAATGAAATTTTACTTTCTTCTGAAAAAAAGGGCGGTAACGCTAGACCTAACGCTATGACGAGAGATTTTCGTAATTGTTTGCAAGAGTGCGGTCTAGAGGATATGGGATGTATTGGCGATCTTTTCGCTTGGAGAAGAGGCGAAATTAGGGAGAAACTTGACCGTGCAGTTTGCAATGTGGATTGGGCGAATAAATTTCCTCGGGCTACGATTATAAATGAAGAACACGTACACTCTGATCATCGACCCCTCATCCTGGATACAGATTACTTTGATGTGAATATCTTTAATCGCCCAAGGGGTCGAGTAAAATAATTTGAAGCTCGATGGCTCAAAGAAGAGACAGTTGTAGAAATTGTACGTACAGCATGGGAAAAAGCAAAGATGATGGGTATTGGGCCGTCTCTCGCTGACCGTACAAGGGCGGTGCAGGCGGATCTGCATATTTGGGATCGCGATATTCTGAAGGGACCGAAAAAAAGAATTAACAAACTAAAAAAAGAACTAGAAAGGCTGCGGAGGGGACCTATGGGTGCGGAGTCTCAAGCGCGACAAAAGGAGATTTTTGTCCTCATTGAAAATCTGTTGGAACAAGAGGAGATTTACTGGCTACAACGTGGTCGCGCAAACTAGCTATTGCATGGGGATCGTAACACCTCCTTTTTTCATAATGCGGCAACGGCCAGAAAGAAAAGAAATCAGATTAAAAAATTGTTGGATGATAATGGGCTATGGGTGCAAGGTACAGAGATGAATAATCATATCATGGCTTATTTCTCAAACCTCTTTAAATCAGAAGTTTCCCATCCTAACTCGGAGGTTCTATCTCTTGTCCAACGAAAAGTGACCGATGAAATGAATGATGCTCTTCTAGCCCCCTATACGGCCGAGGAGGTTCGAAAGGCCCTATTTGATATTGGTGATTTAAAAGCGCCAGGTCCTGACGGCCTCCATGCTATTTTTTACAAAAGATTTTGGTCTATGTTGGGAGATGACTTGACCGAAGAGGTTCTTCAAGCGGTAAATACCTGTTCTATACCAACTGGGTGGAATGATACTGCAATTGTAATGATCCCAAAGATTAACTCTCCTGAAAAGGTAACCCAATTTAGACCAACCAGCTTGTGCAATGTGGTGTATAAGGTCATTTCAAAAATGATTGTTGCTCGTCTAAAGATAATCCTATCAGATATTATTAGCCCAACTCAGAGTGCCTTTGTGCCTGGAAGATTGATTACAGACAATATATTGGTGGCATATGAATGTTTCCATACAATAAAAAACAAAAGGGCGGGTAAAGAGGGTTTGTGTGCCATCAAATTAGATATGCACAAAGCATATGACCGAGTGGAGTGGTGTTTCTTAAAGGAAATTATGCTGAAATTGGGTTTCAAAGAGAGTTGGGTGAACTTAATTATGAAATGTGTATCCTCTGTGGAGTACCGGGTCCGTATTAATGACGATGAGACGGAGAGTTTTAAACCAATTAGAGGATTGAGGCAGGGAGATCCCCTTTCTCCCTATTTATTCTTGTTATGCACAGAGGGTTTGACCGCCCTGTTAGCTAATGCGGAGGAGAATGGAAACATTTTCGGTATAAAGGTTTGCGGAGATGCCCCATCAATTTCTAATCTCCTCTTTGCTGATGACTCTTTGATCCTTATGCGAGCCAATACCATGAGCGCGGAGGCGTTGAAATCACTCTTGGATTCGTATTGTGCCGCCTCAGGGCAAATGGTTAGTGTTGAAAAATCTAGTATATTCTTTAGTCCCAATACTAAAGTGGAAGACAAGGCACAAATATGTACAATTCTAAATATTATGACCGAAGCCCTCAATGACAAATACTTGGGTTTGCCGGCAAATGTGGGCATGGACAAAAGTGACTGTTTCTAGTTCATGATCGATCGAATTATTATGAAAATTAGTGGATGGAAGGAAAAATTGTTATCCTCTGGAGGGAAGGAAATTTTGCTCAAATCTGTTGTACAAGCCATCCCCACCTATGCCATGTCCGTCTTTAAAATTCCTAAAAAAATCTGCAAAGGAATTATTGATGCGATGTCGCAATTTTGGTGGGGTGACGAGGACAATCAGAAGAGGATGCATTGGATGGCATGGTGGAAAATGTGTGTTCCAAAAGATCAAGGAGGTATGGGCTTCCGAGATATACACTGTTTCAACCCGGCTCTATTAGCTAAACAAGCGTGGCGTCTTCTTGATAATCCTGAATCTTTATGTGCAACCATATTGAGAGTTAAATATTTCCCGAGGGAGATTTGATGAACGCAAGGTTAAAGAAGGGATCTTCGTTTACTTGGCAAAGCATTATGGCGGGAGTGAACTCTTTGAGAAATGGTTATATCTGGCGAGTTGGAAATTGACAAAACATTGATATTTGGAGAGATGCATGGATTCCGAATTGTGCGAGTAGGAAAATTATTACTCCTAGAGGTGGGCAACTTCTGTCAAAGGTGGCTGATCTTATTGATCCAATCACAAATTCTTGGGATGAAGATTTGGTGAGACAAACTTTGTGGCCAATTGATGTGCAAAGGGTCCTCGCGATTCCCCTTACTATGCATAATATGTCGGTCAGCTAATTCGGAGGAATGGAACCAACAACACGGAAGGAAATTGCAATATACTAATGGTATGGGTCGTACCAATGTCAATCCTATTTGGGGGAAGATTTGGAAATTATCGTGTCTGGCAAAGGTAAAAATATTTATCTGGCGAACGTTGCATGGAACTCTACCGTGTCGTGTTACACTTGCCAATAGACATATGAAAGTTTCGCCCCTTTGTCCATCATGCTCAAATGGGCAAGAAGATACAAAACACATCTTGTTTTTGTGTGAGAAGGCAAAAGAGGTTTGGGGTAAGCTGGGGATGTACGAGGTAATTAAGAAAGCTTGTGTTATTTATCGTGCGGGTGAGGCGGTTCTTGAATTCTTACTTCTTATGCCGCACCAAGAACTATCTATATTAGGATGCCAGAATGCAAGTGAATTAATCGCGATAACCGCTTGGTATTTATGGTGGGAGAGACGCATGTTGGTTCATGAAGGGAAGTCTCAAGATGTGAACCAGATTTCGATGGGGGTTCGTGCTATAACGGCAAACTATGTGAATGCCCACTCCCCTAGTGCGTCTAGTAGAAAAGAAGGATGGAGCCGACCTCCTATGAGTTTTGTTAAACTAAATGTTGATGCTTCTTTTGACCATGATCTGCTCAGGGGCACGGTAGGTGCTGTACTCAGAGATGACAAAGGAAAATTCATTGTTGGCGGGAATGGGAAGATCGATTGGTGTGCTGATGTACTAACAGCAGAAGCGATGGCTCTGAGGTTTGGTTTAATTCTTGCACAAAAGGCGGGATGTAATCGTCTTATTATTAACTCTGATAATATGGAAGTCATTGACACAACGAAAAATGAAAGACAATCGGCGGGAGTTGCGGCGGCAGTATTCGAGGATTGCTACTTCATGGCATGTGATTTTCCGTTGACTAGATTTGAACATTGTAATAGGATAGCTAATAAGGTTGCTCATGAACTTGCTAGGCTAGCGAAAGCTTCTGTAACTAGAGATTGGTTTGAGGAGCCTATGGAGAATATTGTACCTCTTCTTATAGACGATGTAACCATTATTTCCAATCAATAAAGTGCATGTTTTCTTTCAAAAAAAAAACAATCCGTCATGTGCTCATGCCCACGTTGCGCTCATGGGAGGCCTCTCTCTTGCAATGAACGGGGAGCAAGTGATTTGGGCCAAGAGGGATCTCTAGGCATCGTCTCGACACGATCATGGGCTACTACGGCGGCGATTTCTGTCGGAGGAGGAGAAGAAGAGGAGTGCGACCAGAATTAGTGCAACACCGAGACCTTTGGAAGCATGAGGAGAGACGGGTGTGGCCGCCATGCCCCCGGTCTGCACGGCCACCGTCCTACGACTCACTGACTCCTGCTGTCGACCGCGCCGCTCTGGATAGGGAGGGTTGGGTAGGCCTGGGCATTCGGTTTGGCACTGATGATACAAGAGCGTGCTGACTACAAGTCACTTGATCCAGCTGATATTCTCGAGAGGCTAAATACTCATGAGTTCCAGCTTGCTGAAAAGAGAGATCTCTATGGTTCTAGCTATGGAAAATCACGTGCCCTGAAGGCCAAGGCTGTGTCTGAATCTGATTGTGAAGACTCTGGTAGTAGCCTTGGAGATCCTGAAGAATTGAGCCAGGAGCTAGCACTGCTCGTGAAGAAATTCCAGAAGTTCTCAAGACGTGGTCGCTTTGGAAAATCCTCAAGGAGCAGTGATTCCTCATCCAGTGACTATAAGAGAAGACTTTGCCACAAATGCAAGAAACCTGGTCACTACATCCAAGATTGTCCTCAGTGGGAAAAGGAATTAAAGAAGAAGAAATACAAGGATTACAGTTCTGATGACGCTAAGAAGAAGAAGAAATCGTCGAAATCTTCATCATCAAAATCCTCAAAGCCTTCTTCTCACAAGAAGAGCAGCTCCAAAAAGGCTCGGGCATTCATTGGCAAGGAAATGGACCCTGAAGCTGAATCTGAGGAACATGAGGAAGAGGAGGCATCAGAAGAATCTGAGTCTGGTGTGGCGAGTCTAGCTCTCGCTACTGCTTTCGTCAGCAAGTCTCCGGAATCGCACCCTTTGAGTCCTGTACGGGAGAAGGGTGATAAGGTTTTTGGGGAGCGCTCAGCGCGACTACTGGCTGCTTCATCACGGACGATCCGGTCGCCGACGACGAGTTCTTCCCCGACGTCCACGACCTCCTCGACGACATGGCAGGCGAGACCCAAGTCCAGCGCTCTTGTCGCTGCTGTGCCGTACGTGTTCTTCTCCTTTCTGTTAGAAGTCCTACTACAGTTCTTGACTCTAGTTTCTGCCCTACGTATGTTAGACTCGATTTCATATGTGCAACCTGCTATACTGTCTGCTCTAGATATGTTTAGTTACGATTCATATATAAATATGATGTTTACCTTCTCTTTGTCAAATCACATGGCTTATTTTATCACTGCTATAATAGCCATGTTTTATCTACTATTTATGTTAATAAAATCATTCGGTAAATTGCTCATATTTCCAACAGGTTCACAACCCTAGGCACCGGACCCCGGGAGTTCATGACTCATGGGGCCGGCCCATCGGTCATCACTACACCGACCATGGCTCCTCCAATCATCACAAACGAGGCTGTATGGCTGCTTACCACACTGTTGCCAGGAAAGGATCACATGAGCATGACAATGAAGGCCATCAGGCAGGTCACTTGCTGCCCACATCCAACTACAAAAGAACAAGGAAGAGGCCCTCGCACAACACGCCCGATGGAAGGAAACTATGGCCAACGAGAAGCATCAGCAACCCCGACGCCAGACCCGCTCGACAACCAACACCCTTGTGGCTCCTGGCTGCAAAGCGGTCAACGACTCCGACTAGAGAACTTGACTTCGTACAGACACCGGCCGGCTCGCAACCTTCAGGCAGCTACGGTCCTGGCACACAAACTTCACGCTACCCGGGCAGCGGCGGAGCTTCAAAGAAATCTTAGGAGGGGCGAAGCTACAACTTTTTTTCATACCAAAACATAGGACTGCCCCAAATTGAAAGGATTGAATCAGTTATATCTGAAGTGTCGATCTTGCGTACCATAAAATTTGCAATTCTTCAAAAGGGTATGCATAAGACCTAAGAATGGAAAAATAAAAAGAGAACGAATATCAAAAAAGAAAAACTGAAATTAAAAAAGAAAATTAAAAGGTGAATAAAAAGAAGAATCAAATGAAAATACATTTTTCTTTTTTCATTGCCTTGCTGAGCGATTACATTTTGTTTTTCTATAGATAAAAATGTCATACATAAAAAATGTTCAAGAACTTTAGAAAGATCAGCATTTTGAAAAATGACTTTGATAAAAGTTTGCAGATCTCATGAACTTGGGGAAAAGTGTGTGCACCTGAAAAAAAACATTAATTTGAAAAATGTTCGTGTTATTTAATAAATGATCATGAATTTTAAAAATACATAATGAAATTTGACAAAAATCATGAACTAAAAAAGTTTATCAATTAAGAAAATTAATATATTGTAAAAATTGGTGAATTGAAAAAGTAAAAAAACCAAAATGGAAAATTTCATTGGGAGCTTCTAGAAGCTTCACAAAACCGGTGCATGAGAGTAATGCCTACATGGGCCGGAGTGGCCTCTGTCTACAGAACAACTCTAACAGCCCCTGCTCGGTGCCTTAAGCCACTGAACAGGTCCAGAAAAACGCAAAAAAAAAAGGCAAGTGATTGTTGTCGGTGCGCGGCCGAATTTCGGCTGGTCGCACCATGTATATACAATTTGTTTTGTATTAGCCACACGATGTCTTCTTCCCCAACTGCTTTGGTAGCTAAAAAAACCTTGGTGCATGTTCATCCCAAGCAGCCCCCCGTGATCTTCCCCAACCGTCACCCAGCTCGCCGGTCGTCCACGTCGCCGCCGGCTGCCGCCCTCGACCACCCCCCATCGCTTGGACATCCTCCTGGCCGACGGCTCCTCTCCAGCATCACCATCTCTTGTTCCCAGCGTGACCTGCCCCGATCGAGCACCCCCGTCACCGTGGCTCCAGCCGGCTCCACCGCATGCAGCTCCTACCGGCGAAGGTTGCAGCTCCGGCGAAGGAATGCCACCATTGCATCAATGGTGAGGTGCCAGTTCCATCTTTTTTGTCGCCGGGTTGAAGCTTTTCATTTAAACGATTGCAACTTTTTCGTTGTGTACTCGCGGGTTGAAACTTCCTATAAAGCCAGTTGAAGCTTTTTATAAAACCGATTGAAGCTTTTCAATTCAACGGTTGAAGCTTTCCAAAATGATGGTTGTAGATTTTTTTTTTCATAGTGGTGGATTGAAACCTCTCTACTCCACCGCTAGAAGCTTTTTTAAATACGGTTTGAAGCTTTCACATGAACTATTGAAGCTTTTTTCAATTGTATGGGGGTCCATCGAAGCTTTTTCAAACTATAGTTGAAGCTTTCATATGAACGATTGTAGCTTTTTTCAGTGCATGGTGTCTTGTTGAAGCTTTATATACTGCTGGTTGAATCTTTCGAATCGAACGATTGTAGCTTTTTTGGTCGTCGGTTGCAACATAGGTGGAGGAGCAAATGCTTTCAATTTCGTTTGGAAGAAGATGGTTGCAGCTGCGGGGAGAGGAGGTCGCGCCCCCGTGGTGGTAGCATCTCCGGTGGACGGTTCCAGTAGCTCTCGGATGGCATATCCATGGCGGCATCCAACTCCGGCTCGTCGGTGCGGAAGGAATCTAGAGCCGGGGGCAGCGGAAGAAGTGGGCATGGCGCTGACGTTGGAGGTATGGACCTGCACGGGATTGGGGCTAGCCGGCGGCGAGATCTGAAGGAGGAACAGGAGGGCGTGGCCACCCCCGTGTGTGGACGTGGCTGAGAGAGAATTCAGGAGGAAGAAGGTAGCGAGGAAGAAGGGGATCGGGAGGAAGAAAATAAGGCAGGGGGGTGGGTCGCGCGAAGCTTACGATGGCCTCGATCGCGTGGCTCTCACGGGACCGGCTGAAAGTTCGGCCGGCGCGCCACGTAGAAACGCTTCCCAGCAAAAAAAAAAAAGTGGCTCCTCCGTGGCGCTTTTCCTATTTGCCACAATTTGCTGCAAATTGTCGCCGCAAGCACAGGCAGTGATCGATATCGAGTAGACTGGGCTGGCCCATTTTGTAGTTATACGGGAAGCTTACTGTTTTCGATTTTTGGGAACATTCTAGTGGTTTCCAGTTGGTTTTTTTGGTTTTGCAAACCTTTTAGAATGTTCCTGAAACATTTTTTATTTTATTTTCCTTTTTCTTTCTTTTTTTACTGTTTTGTTTTCTTTCCTTTTTATTTTCTTTCATTCTTTTTATTTTTCAATTTTATTTTCCTTTTCCACCAAATGTTCAAAAGTTCCTAAAAGTTTGCATTTTCCAAAATTATTCATTTTTAAAATGTTCCTATTTTCCGAATTTTTCCAGAAATTCCAAAAATATTAGCATTTTAAAATTTGTTTGCTTCTTCTAAAAAATGTTAGAAAATCAAAAATGTTTTGAATCTCAAAATAAAAATTCAAAATTTCCATAATTGTTGGTGAATCTCAGAATATATCCCTGTTTTCAGTATTTGTGCACAAATTCAAGAGATGTTCATGTTTTCAAAATGTGTTCACATATCTAAAAAATGTTTGATATTTTCGAAAAACGTTCCTATTTGCACAATTCATTCACAAATTCAAAAGATGTTCATGTTTTCGAAATTTGTTTGCAAATTCAAAATATATTCCGAGAAATTTGTAAAAAATTGTTTTTATGTCAAAAATAAGGATTTTTAAAAAGTTTCCTGTTTATAAATTTGTTCTAAAAGTAAAGAGATGTTCATGTTTCCAAAATTTGTTTACAAATTTCAAAAATGTTCAAGGAATTTCATAAAATGTTCACGGTTTGAAATGAAAATCGTAATTATGATTTGTTTTGTGTTTTTATAAAATGTTTGCATTGTCTAAAATTGTTCATAGTTCTAAAAATATTCTTGTCATCAATTTTGTTTCTTCTTTTGCGAAAATTGTTTGAGCTCCCAAAAAATGTTTGCGTTTTCAGTAAATGTTTGAGTTATGTTTTTTCAACATTTTTTGAAAATGACCGTTATTCAAAATACATTTACTTTATTCAAAAAGAAAATCACGTTTAAAATTTCAAAAAAAGTAAAATTTTCGCTCCTTATAATTATTTAAACTAGCTTGTTATTTTATGGAGAACAAATCACAGAGACTGCAGTAGGTAGCGGCGTGGTTCACTCGCTAGAGGTCATGTGTTTGATCCCTCCTGTTCGCGTACTTCTTTAAGCGTCAGGCTGCAAATCTTTAAAAAAGTGAGCTGGTTGCGGTGGCAACAGCGTGGTCGATTGTGCCGCTGGTCACGTGTTTGACTCCTACCCCCCCAGCACTATTCTGTTTTGTTGACTTTTAACACCGCGTTACCGCGAATGGCCGGCCCCGGTTAGGTAACCTCTGTGTGACTCGACGACTCTTTGCCGCAATTAGCGGCGTATAGGAGTTCCCAAGTTCGAACCCGTGTCGCTACATACCTGTTCATGCTTACCTAACCACTACAACCATTGGACAGTTCTGATTGTTAATAGAAAAAGTTCACCATTTTTGATATATTTTTAAACAATCATATATTAGAAAAGTTTCACCATTTTTGAAGATAAGTACACAAACTTCAAGAAAGTACATCGATTTTCGGAAAAAAATTCATCATTTTTTAAAAAAAGTTAACAAACTTTTAAAAGTTCATAAATTTTAAAATGTTAATAAATATTGAAAAAGTTCATCTGTATTGACAAAAGTTCATTAAGTTTGAAACTTAGTTCATCACTTTTGAAAAAGTTTCACAAATTTGAAGAAATAATTCATCAATTTTGAAAAAAGAGCATGGAGTTGGAGAAATAGTTCATCACTTTGGAAAAAACTTCACAATTTCAAAGAAAAATCATCAATTTTTCAAAAGGTTCATTGAATTTGAAAATATAGTTCAGCGATTTGAAAATAAGTTCATCTATTTAAAAAAATCATCAATTTTTAAAAAAAGATCATGTATTTATAAAAAAGGGAAAGAGAAAAAATGAAAAGGAAAATTAAAAATAATGAGAAACCATTCCAAAACAAATAAAAAAGGGTAAGAAGATTAGTACGAAAAAGTTGTAACTAATTGCATCAGGTTTGGTTGGTCGTGTGGTTATCGGCTATTCGAATCATAGCAGTCTCACAGTTTTTTGTGTTTTGGAAAAACAGAAAAAAAAAGTAATATGGGCCGGCCAAGCGCGGTGGAGGTGGTGTGCGCCCCTTTGCGAGAATCAAGGAAAGGGTCACTTTAACGCAGCGACTATTTATCGCATTAAGCCAGATGAAAAGTTTCTCTCGCTGCAGCATGTGCGCAGTTATTGGGCCGGCCCACTCGCATGCAAGTAATAAGCGGAAAAAGAAGAGGAGAAATGGGGGCGAGAAGGATGAAAGAGAAAAGAAAAAAGAAAATCTAAAAAAAATGAGGAAACCATTCCAGAAAAAAGGAAAGAATAGAGCGAAAAGGTTGTAACTAATCGCATCAGGTTTGGTTGGTCGTGTGGTTAGTGCATCGTACAATGTATCAAGATATCGGCTATTCGAATCATAACAGTCTCACTGTTTTTTGCATTTTGGAGAAACAGAAGAAAACAAGTAATATGGGCCGGCCAAGCGGGCGAAGGGGGTGTGCGCCCCTTTGCGAGAATCGAAAAAACGGGCGCTTTAACGCGGCAACTATTTATCGCATTAATCCAGATGAAAAGTCTCTCTTGCTGCAGCATCTGCGTAGTTATTGGGCCGACGCACTTGCGTGCAATTAATAAAGGAAAAGGAAGAGGAAAAATGGGCGCTAGAAGGATTCAAACCCTGCCCTCCTGGTTATGGGGAAGCGCGACTAACCAGTGGGCAAGGCTCTTGTTTGTGATGTACAACTAGGGTGCTTGTTCTTAAGTCTAAACAAGCCTGGTTTTTCCATTGGTATTTTCCGTTTCTTCCTGTTTTTTTGTTTTTTCTCAGCTTTTTCTCTCTTTTCATTTGTTTTTCATTTTCTTTCTATTTTCTTTGGTTTTCTTTCTTTCTTTGTTTTATTTTATTTCTTTTCACATTTCTTCTCCTTTTTTCAATCTTTATTGCATTTGCTTCTTTGCTATTCTTTCTTTTTCTTTGGTTTTTTCGCTTCTTTTTAGGTTTTATTTTCTTGCTATCTTTCTTTCTTTTGGTATATGTCAAAACATTTTCTAATACACATTTAACATTCCTACAATACAAATTTAACACTTTTAAAATACATGGTAAACATTTTTTATTTGCAAATTTAACATTTTCTAATTTCCAGATTAACATTTTGAAATACTTGTTCAACAATTTTCAAATTCTTGATTAACATTCTTATATACATGATAAAACAAATCTTAATTTTGAATACTTGTTCAACAAGTTTTCAAATGCTTGATAAACATTTTTCAAATATTTATTCGACATTTGTTTCAAGTGCTTCATTAACATTTTTATATACATGATTAAAAAGATTTATCATTTCTTCAATGCATGATCAACATTCTTTTTATGCACATTTAACATGTATGAAATGCCTGATTAACATTTTGAAATAATTGTTTAACATTTTTCAAATGGTTAATTAACATTTTATATACATGATCAATAAAATTCATCATTTTTAAGACATTGTCAACATTTTTATATACACATTTAACATTTTCAAATACTTGTTCAGGATTTGTTTTTAAATGCTTGATTAACATTTTATATACATGATGAACATTTTTTAAATACTTTTATATATTTTTAAATTTATGTTCAGCATTTTTCAAATATTTTGTTCAACATGTTTCAAATTTTAAATTATAAACAAAAGTACAAAAAAAGCAAAAAAAAAAGAAACCAGAAAACATAAAAAAGAAGAGGAAAACGAGGTTGTGGCCTCTCTCGCGCCTTGGCCGGCCCAATTCGCCCTCCCCTTCAGCGAGAAATAGGGGCGCCCCGCTTAAGGCGTCAAATACGATTCGGCTCAACCGAGTAGGCTTCATGTTCCAGACCTAACGAAGTGGACTTTCAAGATTGGGCTTGGGCTGATTCCTCGGCTTTGGGCTTAGCCAGGATCTCTCTCTCTCTCTCTCTCTCTCTCTCTCTCTCTCTCTCTCTCTCTCTCTCTCTCTCTCTCTCTCTCTCTCTCTCTCTCTCTCTCTCTCTCTCTCTCTCTCTCTCTCTCTCTCTCTCTCTCTCTCTCTCTCTCTCTCTCTCTCTCTCTCTCTCTCTCTCTCTCTCTCTCTCTCTCTCTCTCTCTCTCTCTCTCTCTCTCTCTCTCTCTCTCTCTCTCTCTCTCTCTCTCTCTCTCTCTCTCTCTCTCTCTCTCTCTCTCTCTCTCTCTCTCTCTCTCTCTCTCTCAAGATCTCTCTCTCTCTCTCGTGTTTGTGGTAGAGGAGGACTCGAAAGGAAAACCTATAGTAGATGTATGGGCGCAGACTGCATGGGCGCGGACAGAGGGGGATTCGGTCGCCAGCCTAGACGACAAGCTCCAGTCGTTGTCGTCGGACCTGGCTCGATGGGACAAAGATCACTTCAATAATGTCAGGTGCGAGATCCAACGTTTGAAAGCTGAACTACAGGAGTTAGGCGTGATCCAAGGCAGATTTGGTCCATCTCACACCGAATTAAAAATAGTGGAAAAATTGACAGAGCTTTACCACAGGGAAGAAATACTGTGGAGACAGAGGGCGAGGCTGGAATGGTTAATGCATGGCGACAAGAACACGTACTTTTTCCATCTCAGGGCCAGCAGGAGAAGGAGGAAAAATCAAATAAAAACGCTGGAGAGACCAGATGGCCAGTTAACTGAAAATTTGGCAGAGATGGAATCCATGGCTACTAATTTTTTACCAAAATCTATACACATCCGAGGGTGTTCATAACCTCGAGCAAGTGCTCGACACAGTCCTGGTCAAAGTGACAGAGGCCATGAATGAACTACTGAATGCACCTTACAGCCAAGATGAAGTAAAAGTCGCTTTGTTTCAGATGTTCCCGATCAAGTCTCCGGGTCCGGATGGCTTCCCTGCTCACTTTTTCCAACATCATTGGGACACATGTGGAGGTGACGTGATAGCGGCAGTTCTAAGGATAGTGGAAGGAACGGAGTCGGCTGAGTGTATAAATGAAACTTTGTTGGTACTCATACCAAAGGTAAAAAACCCAACTCTCCTGTCTCAATTTCGACCCATCAGTTTATGTAATGTGTTATACAAAATAGCATCGAAGGTGATCTCTAACAGATTGAAACAAGTGCTCCCTGACATAATCTCGGAAGAACAGTCAGCCTTTGTTCCTGGCAGGTTGATAACTGACAACATTATCACGGCTTACGAGTGCTTGCATTACATGAAGAGAAACAAAGCAAAAAAGCATCAAACCTGCGCACTCAAACTTGACATGATGAAAGCCTATGATAGGGTTGAGTGGAATTATTTAAGAGCAATCATGATCAAGTTGGGTTTTATAGAGAGATGGGTGAATATTGTTATGAGCCTGGTCACAACAGTCAAATTTTCGGTTCTGTTCAATGGGAAGAGGTTGCAACAGTTTATTCCTTCAAGAGGTATCAGACAAGGGGACCACATATCTCCATACTTGTTCTTGCTAACAGCAGAGGGCCTTTCGTGCCTGTTAAAATCAAAGAGTGAGTCATCAAACTTGCATGGCCTACAGGTAGCTCCTATGACGCCACCAGTGAGCCATCTTCTATTTGTTGATGACAGCCTGCTGTTTTTCAAGGCAAACGTTGTGAGGGCAAATGAGGTGAACCAAGTTCTGGACATATATTGTCAAGCAACTGGGCAGTGCGTCAACTACTCAAAGTCATCACTTTTTTTTAGCAAAGGGGTGCCAGATGTGGTGAGACAGGAGATAAAGGATACACTCAACGTTCCTAATGAAACTCTTAACGAGAAGTACTTAGGGATGCCTTCAGATATTGGTAGTGCAAAATATGGGGCTTTCTGTTAGAATAAATCCGAGGCACTCCGTCGATCATCCGAGGATCAAGCAATCACACGAGCACGACACCGAAATTTGTTAACGAGGTTCACCGATGTGGCTACATCCCCGGGGCTTGACTATGGGCGCTCCTCCCCGTGACACCGTCACAATACCGCACACCGGCCACCCGGGCGCCGGCACATGCCGCCGACTCCCCCTTGCGCGCCTGTGCTATTATGTTGGCATAGGTTACATCGTGTGTCTACCCCCGCTATATAAGAGAGGCCTAGGATACAAGTGTCCTACTAGGACACGACTCCACATCCTATGTAAACACGATACAACTACAAGTCCAATTGTAACCTACCTTGTACACTATATTCGACACAACTCTAACAAACTCCACCTTGGCGAATATTCTCCACCACCTTGAGTTCGTCCATGCGTCAAACTTCCATGTACATTGGACTTGAGTTTATCCCATGAGTACCGCTGCTACTCCAAAGACTCCATGTGACTCCACCTGCAACTTGTAGTTCCTTCTTTTCTTGACCACGGTCAACACTCGAGCAAAATTAAGTTCTTTGTTACTCTAGTTTGTGCTCCCAACTTCCAGAGTATCCGTCCAATGCAATCACACACTGATCACTGACCTGCGTGAAAAATGAACAACTCACATATTGGGTGTCACACATAAGAGTTACTGAACTCAACATCACCGCTCCTTTCTTGACCGTCATGTCGAAACTTGAAGGAATTTCACCATTGCTTGTAGTCATCCCGAGTCAAATTCGCAGCTTGTCTCACCACATGTATGACCACCGAGCCTGGCCCGTCTCCATGTCCGTGCGTACCGCACGCCTCGCCGCTATTACCGCGTCGAGCCTCCGCTGTCCCGGTCGAGCCTCAAGGGTCGCGAAACCACACCACTCAACCCCCACTGCAGAGTACCATCGATCATCACCGACCGATGACGAGTTTCACGCTTCCATCAGACCATTGGGCTCCAGTCCGAACTGCATGTCACTCGCTTTTCCCCCCTTGCTGAATAGGCTTTGATTCCCTGGATCCTTACATCGCAACCCCTCAATCCAGCTCCACCTTCAACATGACTCCATGGTAGATGATCAGTCCACCCTCGCGCCCCGTCGACTTCAAGCTCCATGAGTACATCACCTTGAATCAACTCCGCGCCATAGTCTTGTCGAAGCCACACAAGCCCTCAGGCCTGCACCACGTGTTTCCACGCCCAGAAGTCGGTCACCATCAGCATCACGCTCCTATGTCGTCGTCGCCGATCCCACCATCGTCTTCTGTACCAACCGACTCGCGTCGATCCATCAGACTGTCTAGTCCGACCCAACCGAACATGTCCGGCTGTAATCATGCTCCACCCTGCATCACGACCGTCTTGCACATCCTTGCGTGTCTTAGACACCCTGTGTTTGCATGATCCTCATGACGCGCTTGTCCGCGCGCCTCCGCAGCCTATCCCATATAACTTTTGCTTCAGATACACCTTGGTCGTCGCAGTCTTGGACATAAACTGACTTTCCAGCTTCTCCCAGATCTTCTTCGGCGAATTCTCATCCATCACATGATAAATAACCTGGTCCGACAGACACAACCGTATAGTCCCGGCTGCTTTCAATCAGTAACTCCTCCCGGTCATCCGCCTCCATCTTAGCTGGCTTGGCTTCCTGCAACAACGCCTTCAAGCATCCTGTTGTGCCAACAAATCTTTCACCCTTGTCTGCCATAACCCAAAGCTTCCAGTTCCGTTGAACTTCTCCACCTCAAACCTGGTACCCGATGGCGCCATGGTTCTTTGTATGGCTGACCCTGTGAAAAAATAACCGAGCAGTCTTCACGTGATCCCCAAGTACACGAACGAAACCTCCGCGTACTACTAGCGATTCAACTAGCTGGTCTCCACGTCACGTAGCTGCTCCTGTCTTGGCCCAACTTCCCGGATGCTAGCGAACTTGCTTTGCCTAAGCCCTTGCTTTCCAATGGATGCAACCAGCGATGGCTTTTCCTGCCGATTGGATCTGTTGCTCTTGCATCGTCGTGCCCCTTTGCCCGGCTGCCTTCTTTTATAGTGCGCGACTGCGCGTGCACGGCTCCAGCAGTCCGGCTCGGCTACGAGGACTTGCCAGGACTCGGTCCTGTTTTTGATTCCAAACAAACTCGGTCACTACAGCTCAGCCTTGGTTTGCCAACGCTCCTCCGGCCGCACGCCCGCGCCCGACTCGGTCGGCTCGCCTAGCGCAGCTGGCCCTACGCGCGTCTAAACCTTTCAATCGCTGCACGGCTGCCCCGCGTGATGCTTTCCGATCTAGTCGAGATCCCATCGAATAAGTAGACCTCAACAATGGCCTTCCTCTAGATCAACGCACAACAACCTCTTTGCAACCTTGCTCATGATACCACTTGTTAGAATAAATCCGAAGTACGCGGTTGATCCACCGAGGAACAAGCAATCACCGACAATGACGACACCGAAATTTGTTAACGAGGTTCGGCGAACTCGCCTACTCCCCGGGGCAATGACTACGGGCGCTCCTCCCCGAGATACCGCAACACCGGCCACCCGGGCGCCGGCACAAGCCGCCAGCACCCCCTTGCGAGCCCTGTCGCTATCTAGTCGTCATGAGTTACAATGTGGGGTGCCTCTTCATATATAAGAGGCCAAGGGTACAACGTGTCCGACTCCAACACTGCACGTATCCTACCCACACTACAACACCAAGTCCAAGCGTAACCCAACTAGTACAAAATATTCGACACAAACACAACACTTTCAAGTATCTTAAGGATCGCTTGTGGAGCAAGGTCCAAGGGTGGATAGAGCAAACACTGTCTATGGCTGGGAAAGAAGTTCTAGTGAAGGCCGTGGCCCAAGCGGTACCGGTTTTTCTCTATGTCCTGTTTTAAACTTCCTAGAGGGCTCTGCGAACACCTCAACATGCTCATTAGAAAGTTTTGGTGGGGAAGCAAAGAAGGGAAACGCAAACCTCATCGGGTTTCCTGGAAAACTATGACCCAACCCAAGAGTATGGGG
Source organism: Aegilops longissima (assembly GCA_021605205.1). NCBI lineage: Eukaryota > Viridiplantae > Streptophyta > Magnoliopsida > Poales > Poaceae > Aegilops > Aegilops longissima. The sequence goes on from CM038676.1 coordinate 663,367,094, forward strand.
GCCCTAGGGTTCAAAGACTTCGAACTGTTCAATCTGGCCATGCTGGCTCGCCAGGCTTGGCGCCTCTTGCAGAATCCTGAAACCCTAAGTGCTCGAGTTCTCAAAAGTGTTTACTACCCAACTATAGATCTTCTTGATGCCGAGTTAGGGGGTCACCCGAGCCAGGTATGGAGAGCAATAGTAGAGGGAAGAGACACTCTCAAGCAAGGGCTCATTAGAAGGATTGGTAATGGAAGCACAACGGAGATCTGGACACACAATTGGTTGCCACGGGACGAGATGAAAAGGCCTTATGCTTGTCGGATCCTGAACCCACCTATGCTTGTTTTTGAAATCATCTCTACCGCTTCTGCAACGTGGGATAAGAATCTGGTGCAAGCTACCTTCCTGCCAATGGATGCCCAAGTGATATTGGGAATACCGTTGTGCACTCGCAACATACCCGACTTCTGGGCTTGGCACCATGAAAAGCACGGGTGTTTCTCTGTAAAATCAGTGTACAACATGCTTGTTACAACTAGAAACAGAAGGGAAGCTTGGCTCGAGGAGGGGCCAGGGCTGTCTAGCTCAAGGGCTGATGAAGGAGCATGGAAACTTTTGTGGAAAACTCAGGTCCCAGGGAAGGTCCGCATGTTCTTATGGCGCCTATCTAAACACTCACTGCCGACAAATGATGTGCGGGCGCATCGTCACATGTCTAATTCACCCAACTGCGGTCTATGTGGGGCCAGTGACTCGTGGCGTCATTCCCTCGTAGAGTGCACTTCTTCAAGAAGCGTCTGGGCTTTGTTGAATGAGGAGGTTACACATAAAATCATATCAACAACCGAGCCCAAGGCTAAACAATGGCTATTCACTCTGATGGACTCAATGTCCCACAATGATTTCGTCCTGGTGGCAGTGACGCTGTGGTCGATATGGTATGCTAGAAGGAAAGCCATCCATGAGGCAATCTTCCAAAGCCCCCACGCTACACATGGTTTTATCATGGGCTTCATCTCAGAGCTAGAAGGAATAAAGGGTGGCCAGGAGGAAAAAGGCAGGGGAGTGCCGACGAGCATAGCCAGAAATACGAAGCCAAAGAAACCACCAACAGGTTACTGCAAAATCCATGTTGATGCAGGAGTCCGGGGAAGGACAGGTGGTGCTGCTGCTGCAGTCTGCAGGGGTGAGGAAGGAAAATTTATGGGCAGCTCGGTTCTCGTGATCGAAGGTGTAACTGACCCAGCAAGTCTAGAAGCGATAGCATGTCGGGAGGCTCTAGCCCTCGCCAAGGATTTGGGCATTCAGCATTTTGTGATTGCTTCGGACCGTCAGCAGGTGGTTTCGGACATCAGAAAAGACAGACGCGGCCCATATGGAGCAATCATCAGCGAGATAAATTTGAAAGCTTCATCGTTCCATTGTACTTTTACTTTTGAGAGTCGTGCTGTTAACTATGAAGCACATAGCTTAGCAAAGTTTTGTTTATCCAGGGATCCGGGAAGGCACGTTTGGTTTGGTGCCCCTCATGATCTTAGATGTATCCTGTCGACGCCTGATTTTGGCAAGATACAGAGTGAAAGGGTTTTCAGCATGAAAAAGTTTCACATCACCGAATGGAGCAACTTTAATGTTTGGACCATAATTATTCGGCATCATATCAAAGACCAAAACTACACTCAGATTGTCATGTTTAGGTGTTCTGAGTGCTTTTTGGTCAATTAAGCCACCAGGACAACCTCGGATGAAGGAATGATCTACATGAATTGTCTTCGTCTCGTCAAATCGGTCGATTTTATATAAAAATCATCTCAATCCGAGTTCGTATGCAAAAGTTAGATCTATCTGAATGCAGCCTTGTCAAGAGGCGAAATATGACGCGGGAGACCAGACATGTCTTGGCAAGTGTCTGACATAATGCGTGAGTGTTTTGCCCCAGAAGATGGCCTCGAATCAGAAAACGTTCAACACGAAAGTTGTTCGTCTCGTCGAAGCGGTCAAGATTTCTTTTGGGCTCGTTTCCATCCGAGGTTGTTTACCACCACAAAAAAGACCCGCAAAGTGCAGCCAGTTTAAAACCGAACGGTTTTGAAAAGTTCGGATAAAACCAGTCCGAATTTGACTAGGGTTTTGGACGTGAATTGATGCAATTTTCTTGTAAGGAAAGCCTAGATGAATCCTTTTCTTGTACGGGAAGTCCAGCCGCCTCTTATATATATTGAGGGTGACGGCCGATTGAACAACACACAATCGAACAAATCAATATACTACTTTTTCCTGTCTACGTTTTATCTCTCCACCGTTTTCTCTCTCGTTCTTCGCTGTTCTCCGTGTTTGAGAGCTGCGAATCCCGAGGCTCTAGGGGCGAGCGAATCGACCTAGGGCAGCCCATAGCCGCCGCAATCCCTGACGGGGTCCCTCCCGGGTGCGCGGGGTTTCGGGTCTGCAAAAGCACCCGCCGACTGTCTTGCGTATCGCGCTGTCGGTCAGGTCTCCTTCGACGTGAATTGCGGTGCATCACCCCCGGCGTCGAGGGTACACGTAACGTGTTCGTGTGTCAACACACTTTTTGACGACTCCGCTGGGGAAATCGAAGATCAATCATCATCATCCACCATGTCTGATCTTCCCAAGCCATCTGAGGTAGACGCCGATAACATCATTAAGCCCGGTCTTGATGAGATATCGGCCGATCATCGCCAAGTCTATGAGGAGTACAAGAAGGCGCGCGAGGAGAAGGACTTGCAGGAGTTCCTTGCTAAGTTCAAGAAGGATCGCCAAGGCAACATCACTCCGATTGGAGAAATCAAGTTTCCTCCTCTTCAAGCCGAGCAGGTTAAAACCTCTGTAAGTACTACCTTTTCTCCTGAGCAGTGGGCTGAGATTGAAAGTCGTATTGCTGATGGTAACAATCTAGTCTATCAAACTTTCATAGAAAATACTAATGCTCAGAAGAATACATCTCAATCGACTAGTGGTAATGATGGTGTAGCCGCTAGTGTGCAAAACCCTAATCTGGCTTTACCTATTGCATCGGCGCCTCCTGTGTCGATGGCTTATTATCCTACCCAAACAAATCAGATTGTGGCTGCACCCATTAATCCTATTATGAGCATACCAGGTTCGGTAGCAACGCCGAACCCAACCTTACCTACAGCTACAACCACTCGACCACTAGCAAGTTATGGGTCGACATACCTGCCACAATTCTTACCTACAGCTAGTAACCCTACTCCTCCTATGCCACTGCCACAAGCTTCATTGTCCACTATGGATGATGGTCTAGCTAATCTTAGAGAGGAGATGGCTAAGATGCTTCGAGAGAATTTTAGGGTTGAGTTACCTCGGAATCGGATTTACCAAAAGCCGTACCCCGAGTACTTTGATGCCATCCAGTGCCCTCCAGGATATAAAATTCCAGATTTTGTTAAGTTCAATGGAGAGGGCACAAAAACCACATGGGAGCATGTTAGTCAATACTTAGCACAACTAGGTGAAGCAGGCTCACTGAATGAGTTGAAAGTGCGTTTATTTCCTTTATCATTAACTGGTACCGCATTTTCATGGTTTTCTTCTTTACCACATGGTTCCATTCGAGTTTGGTCGTAGCTAGAGCAGAAATTTCATGATCACTTTTACAGTGGCGACAATGAACTCAAGTTGTCACATCTAACATCGATTAAACAGAAACATGATAAATCGGTCTCCGATTACGTCAAGAGATTCAGAGAAACGAAAAACCGATGTTTTAGTTTGGTGATAACCGAGAGAGACTTGGCAGACCTAGTGTTGAGTGGTTTGAGAACTCCCATTAGAGAAAAGCTAGAAGGCTATGAGTTTTTAAATATCAACCAAGTCTTACAAAAGGCCTTGGCTCAGGAAAGCCGAAGCAAAGATCTCAAAGAAGTGCATAGATACAAAGCCGATCGACCAAAGATGAATATGGTGGAATATGATAGTGATCACTCGGACGATGAGGGTGATGTTTTTGCTACTGAATTTGTTTGGCCATCTAAGGCCAAACCCTTTACTTGCAATGATCTGAAACCGATTCATAAGAATCGTGATGAAGAGATGAAGTTTACTTTTAACATTGCTAAGTGTGATAGAATATTTGATGCTTTGCTGCAGGCTAAGATTATTAGAATATCTCATACTTTACAGCCGTTTGAAGAGCTGAAACGGCGTGCTTATTGCAAGTATCATAACTCTTTTTCTCATGCTACTAACGATTGCAATGTTTTTCGACGACAGATACAATCGGCCATTAATGATGGACGATTGAACTTTTCTGAGATGCAAGTTGATAAACAGCCCTATCCAATGAACACCATGGATTTAGAAGGGAAGAAGCTGCTCATTCGGCCGGAGGTAGCGAATCTGCTAATAAAGCTAATGTCATTGTTGGTGAGCCCGGGAAAGACAAGGAGGGTGACAAGGTCTTGGGGAGACATGTTGTGCTTGATAAGCAACCCGATGGCAAGGAAGTGATCACGATCACCATCAAGAATCCTACACTCGGGGGGCAAACACAGGTGCAGCAGGACACTCGAGTTAAATTTGTCAAGCCCAAGAGTCCAGAAGTTGGCAAATGGAAGAGGAATGAAGCTAAAATGCAACGCAAGCGGATCAAGCCAACTTTTGATATGTTGATGTCCAAATATGCTAATCAGTCGGCTGGTCCCAGCTCTGACCGGCCATCACACTTGAAGCGACCAAGGTCACCATCGAATGATATGTTCAGTCAGTATGTGAAACCGAGTGGACCAAGGGCGCAGTTTTTAGAAGAGCAGAGGCAATCTGTGTGGAGTCGACTTGATTACTCATATAATGGCCGACTGAACATCGGTGACTATCAGTCGGCTGGTCAAAATATGCGACCGAGTGGAAAATATCCTAGTGTAAGAATGCACCCTGGTGGAAGCTATCCAAGTGAAAAAATGTGGCCAAGTAGATTCCATCCGACTGAGTTCCATCCGAGTGGATTCCATCAGAGTGGCGTCCATCCGAGTGGATTCCATCCGAGTAAAAAGGTGCGCCCGAGTGGAAATTTCATGCATCTGGAAAGTCGAAAAGAATGGCGTGTTAAGTCACCAAGTGTTGCAGCAGTTGAGTCAGGAAAAGGCAAGGAGAAAATGGATGTCGACTCACTTATCTTGGGCACCGAAACATTCCCCATACAGCAGCCGACTGTGCATAACCACTCGACTGAGCCGATACTTGCTATCGCGCCAAAGCACTCGGTTAATGACCATGAAGCAAGCACCAGCCAAGTAAAGGTGAAAGATGCTAAATACACTCGACCAAAGTGGTGTCCTCCAGGGCTAACAAAGACACAGAAGAGGAAACTACAGAGGTTAAGGAGTCAAGAGATGGCAGAGCAGGAGGCCGAGAAGCAAAGGGATAAGTTGTTCAATGACACTCGACCCATGGTTCCAGCAAAACAAGTGTGGAGGCCTAAACAAATACAAGATACATCAGCTTCTACATCTATCACAGAGGTGCCTACACCACCCAAGGAGGACGATGCGACAGCTATTACATCGTCTGCAACACTTCTTACTTCTCCTTCACTTGACCAGATTTCAGAATCGGTCGATCCACTTGAAGAAGAGGCTGATATGTTAGACTATGAGTCTACACCGGTCCATGAAGGTATGGATATCAATATGGTATATTACTTACCTGCTGAGTTTCGTGCTGTAGATGAGGAAGGGGAAGTGGCTCAACTGGATTTTGGCCCTAAAAACACAATATTCGAGAAGCCAAAAGAACCAGTAACACATTTGAAACCGTTGTATCTCAGAGGTCATATCAATGGATCGCCACTCAGTCGAATGCTTGTTGATGGTGGTGTTGTGGTAAATCTTATGCCCTATTCGGTCTTCAGGAAATTGGGTTTGCCTGATGAAGAATTGATCAAGACCAATATGGTGCTCAACGGGTTTGAAGGCAAAGAGAGAACTGAAGCCAAAGGTGTGATGTATGTGGAGCTTACAGTCGGAAGCAAAACTTTGGCTACTGCATTCTTTGTCGCTGAGGTGCAAGGTAACTACAACATTATACTAGGCCGTGATTGGGTTCATGCAAACCAGTGTGTGCCATCCACTATGCACCAGGTTTTGATTCAGTGGGTTGATGATGAAGTGGAAGTCATTCATGCGGATAATTCGGCCTGTGTTGCTTTGGCCGATGCATCGGTGGATTGGCAACATCCCAATGCTACTTTCTTGACGGGACGTGACTTATCAGAGTTTGATTTTCTCAGCGCGACCAAGAATGGTTTTGTGCCCGTGTCTTTAAAGCCGACTGAATGCAATCGGCTCCAAGGTATGATATGTTTAAATGGATTCTAGTTCCGAGTGGTTACAAAAATGTCTTGTAAAATATCGGTCCGGCGAGAACGATATGTATGAGTCTATTGAGGAGTTGGATGACATGGATAAACTTGGACAAGGTTTTACATCGGCCGATCCGTTAGAAGAGGTAGATATCGAAGATGGATCAGTCAGTCGACCGACATTTATAAACAAAAATTTGAAAGCCGATTGTAAAGCTAAATTAATCGAGCTATTGAAAGAATATGTTTGTTGCTTTGCATGGGAATATCATGAGATGCCAGGGTTGAGCCGAGAGCTAGTGGAGCATCGGTTGCCTATAAAGGCCGGTTTTAGACCTTATAAACAGTCGACCAGAAAGTTTAATCCGAAAACATATGACCGGATCAAGGAAGAGATCGGTCGACTGCTTGAAGCTAATTTCATTCGACCTTGCAGGTATGCCGAGTGGATTTCTAACATTGTCCCAGTGGAGAAGAAGGGATCCGGCAAGTTGAGGGTGTGCATTGACTTCAGAGATTTGAATAGGGCTACACCCAAAGATGAGTATCCCATGCCAATAGCCGATATGCTTATTAATGATGCTTCTGGACATAAGGTTATTAGCTTTCTAGATGGTAATGCGGATACAATCAAATTTTATGGCTGAAGAGGACATGTACAAAACAGCTTTCCGATGTCCTGGTTTCCTTGGTTTGTTTGAGTGGACAGTGATGACATTCGGATTAAAAATGCTGGAGCCACATATCAAAGAGCTATGAATTTGATTTTCATGATTTACTCGGTATCATACTTGAAGTTTATATTGATGATATTGTTATCAAATCGGATGCTTTTGAATCTCACTTGGCGATTTGCGTTTAGCTTTGAGAGAATGAAAAGGTATGGACTAAAGATGAATCCTTTGAAATGTGCATTCGGCGTGTCGGTGGCAAATTTTGGGTTTCATTATTCATGAAGATGGCATCAAAATTGATCCCAAAAGATAGAGGCCATACAGAAAGTGGAGGCTCCAACATGCAAGAGAGATATGCAAAAGTTCCTTGGCAAGGTCAATTATTTGAGAAGGTTCATAGCCAATCTGTCAGGGAAAGTTGATGCATTTACTCCTATCCTTCGGTTAAAGAATGATGTTAATTTCACTTGGGGGCAAAACAGCAAGAAGCCTTTGATATGATCAAGAATTATTTGTGCACTCCTCCGTAATGAAAGCACCCAAGCATAGAGAGCCTTTTAAGCTTTATATCGCAGCAGAGGAAGGTGTTATTGGTGCTGTTTTGACTCAAGATACCGAAGGAAAAGAGCATGCCATTACGTATTTGAGCAGACGCTTATTGGGCCGAGACAAGGTATATATCTATTGAAAAACTATGTCTATGCTTATATTATGCTTGCACAAAATTGAGACATTACCTAGTGCCGAGTGCTTGTGTAGTAGCTTGTCAAACCGATGTCATTAAGTACATGTTGCATAGGCCAATTCTTAGTGGTAGAATTGGCAAGTGGGCTTATGCTTTGATTGAATATGATTTGGCTTATGAATCTATAAAATCCATGAAAGGCCAAATTGTTGCTAATTTCATTGTTGAACATTGGATTAATGACAAGCATGATGTTGATATAAACCTTGTTTCATTAGTGCCATGGAGATTGTACTTTGATGGTTCAGTTTGTAGCAATGGCCAAGGTGTTGGTATTGTTTATATATCTCCTCATGGTGCTGTTTTGAAGCCTCATGCCGCTTAGAATATTTTTGCACAAACAATCAAGCCGAATATGAAGCATTGTTATTCGGTTTAGAGATGCTACTTGCTATAGGTGTTACACATATTGAGGCTTACGGTGATTCGTTACTAGTGGTGCAGCAAATATCCAGAGTCTTTCAGTGTTTGGACGAATCACTTAGTGGTTATCTTGATAAATGTCTAGATATAATTTCTACTTTGGATTGTTTTAGCATTGCACATATATCTAGACATGACAACTGGAAAGCAAATGAGTTGGCACAACAAGCATCTGGATATCATGTTGATCGTGGCATGTTTCATATCTCTCAAAAACCGATGTCTTGTCTTGCCAATATGGGAGAGGCCGAACCTGAACCCACTGATTCGGCCATTAACAAAAAATCTAGTGCAGGTGATAATTCCGACTGGAGAAAGCCCATTGTTGATTACTTGTGCAATCCGAGTAAAAGGGTGGACAGGGCTGTTCGCGTATGGCTTTTAAGTATACAATGAGAGATGATGGTCTTTATCGCCGAACAGTCGATGATGTTCTTCTAAAGTGTTTGGATGAGGACCGGGCAAGAGTTGCTATGGGGGAAGTACATGAAGGTATTTGTGGCACTCACCAGTCGGCTCCCAAGATGAAATGGTTATTGCGACGTGCTGGGTTTTATTGGCCGACTATGATTAATGATTGCTTTAGATATTATAAAGGATGTGAAGCTTGTCAAAAGTTTGGTGATATTCAATTGGCTCATGCTGCTATGTTACATCCTATTATCAAACCGTAGCCTTTCAGAGGTTGGGGTTTAGATTTCATTGGACAAATCCACCCGTCTTCTTCAAAAGGGCATCGGTTCATATTGGTGGCAACTGATTATTTCACTAAATGGTCTGAAGCAGTACCTCTCAAGAACATGACACATACGGAGGTAATTCAGTTCATCACCGAGCACATTATTCATAGATTCGGTATTCCTCAAACGTTAACTACGGATCAAGGTTCATCTTTCATGTCACACCAAGTCAGAGAGTTTGCCGAATCTTATAACATAAAGTTGCTCAATTCCTCTCCGTATTATGCCCAAGCTAATGGACAAGCTGAGTCTAGCAAAAAAAATTTAATCAAGCTCATCAAGAAGAGGATTGAGGATAATCCGAGGAGATGGCATGAGTTGTTGTCTGAAGCTTTGTGGGCACATAGAATTTCAAGTCATGGTGCTACCAAGGTGACTCCATATGAGCTTGTATATGGCCAAGAGGCTGTTTTACCAGTAGAAGTAAATTTGAATGCTTTGAGAATAGCCAAACAAAATGATTTATCGGCAGTAGACTTTTATAACTTGATGATGGACAATATTGATGAAGTTGCCGATAAACGTTTAGTTGCTTTGAAGTACATAGAGAGAGACAAGTTGAGGGTTGCAAGAGCTTACAATAAGAAAGTTAAGTTGAAGAATTTTCAAGTTGGTGATCTCGTCTGGAAGGTGATTCTGCCGATTGGTTCAAGAGATAGGAAATTGGAAATGGTCTCCGAGTTGGGAAGGTCCTTTTAGAATTACAAGGGTTGTTCCGGAAATTCATATTTGGTGGAATCAATACAAGGGCATTGTTACCCGAGCTCTCAACGGAAAATATTTGAAGAAGTACCACCCGAGTGTGTGGCAGGAAGCCTGAGTAGGCAATGGCCGATATACGACTATCGCCCTTAGCACAAACATAGCCAATACATAATAATCGCCCTGAGGAAAATAAATGGCCGATGGAGTGTTGACATCGTCCTTAGAACGAACACTATGCATATTATTTTTCGGCGTGCAAGCTTTGCCGAAAAACAGGGGGGCATGTGTTGACGCCTGATTTTGGCAAGATACAGAGTGAAAGGGTTTTCAGCATGAAAAAGTTTCACATCACCGAATGGAACAACTTTAATGTTTGGACCATAATTATTCGGCATCATATCAAAGACCAAAACTACACTCAGATTGTCATGTTTAGGTGTTCTGAGTGCTTTTTGGTTAATTAAGCCTCCAGGACAACCTCGGATGAAGGAATGATCTACATGAATTGTCTTCGTCTCGTCAAATCGGTCGATTTTTATATAAAAATCATCTCAATCCGAGTTCGTATGCAAAAGTTAGAGCTATCTGAATGCAGCCCTGTCAAGAGGCGAAATATGACGCGGGAGACCAGATATGTCTTGGCAAGTGTCTGACGTAATGCGTGAGTGTTTTGCCCCAGAAAATGGCCTCGAATCGGAAAACGTTCAACACGAAAGTTGTTCGTCTCATCGAAGCGGTCAAGATTGCTTTTGGGCTCGTTTCCATCCGAGGTTGTTTACCACCACAAAAAAGACCCGCAAAGTGCAGCCAGTTTAAAACCGAACGGTTTTGGAAAGTTCGGATAAAACCAGTCCGAATTTGACTAGGGTTTTGGACGTGAATTGATGCAATTTTCTTGTAAGGAAAGCCTGGATGAATCCTTTTCTTGTACGGGGAGTCCAGCCGCCTCTTATATATATTGGGGGTGACGGCCGATTGAACAACACACAATCGAACAAATCAATATACTACTTTTTCCTGTCTACGTTTTATCTCTCCACCGTTTTCTCTCTCGTTCTTCGCTGTTCTCTGTGTTTGAGAGCTGCGAATCCCGAGGCTCTAGGGGCGAGCGAATCGACCTAGGGCAGCCCATAGCCGCCGCAATCCCTGACGGGGTCCCTCCCGGGTGCGCGGGGTTTCGGGTCTGCAAAAGCACCCGCCGACTGTCTTGCGTATCGCGCTGTCGGTCAGGTCTCCTTCGACGTGAGCTGCGGTGCATCACCCCCGGCGTCGAGGGTACACGTAACGTGTTCGTGTGTCAACATATCCCACTCAATGTGGAATTCCATGAATAAAGTTGGTTTTCCACCCTCAAAAAAAAAAAGATGTAAATCTCTCAAACAAAAAAAAAAATATACTCCTAGTAGTAGTAGATATAATACGTGGTGGGTCGTTGCAGACCAGACCCGATCCGAAAAACTAGAAATCGAAACTAGCTAGGATTAATAGCCATGGCGGCGGCGGCGGCGGCGCTAAGGCTCGGCGGTCGCATGCTGCTCCGACGAACTCAACGGCAAGGGCGGCGCGTCTTCTCGGATCCGCAGCAGCGGCTCTTCGCGGACACGAGCGTGCGTGCAACCTTGGATTGAATGTCGTGCTGCGATCAAAGATTGTATCTATCTATTTTGTGGTCGATCATCATCCTTCTTATTCTTCACCCTGCATGCATGCAAGCAGGCCACCGCCACCGCCCCTGAGGGGAAGCAACCTCTCGCGATCCGCTTGGCGGAGATGAAGGTGAAGAAAGAGGAGCTTTACAACATGGGCTTTTCCTTGGCAACCGAGTACGATCTCCCTCGCGATGTCCGCCGAGAGAACAAAGAGCTGTTGGAGCTGCTCTCGGTGCAAGTCCACCCCAGACCCAATGATGTCTACTGGTTTGTTCGATTTTTTCCTTTCTGCTTATAGAAATTATTACGTCATGGTGTTTCTCTCGTATATCATTGATTGGTCGCTTGATTATTACCTAGGATGCGGCGGCGGAGGATGGAGAGGATCAAGCAATTTGTGATAATTTGGGGGGTATTTACTCTGGTTTTGAAGATTGCAGAGGGCGGCGTGCAGATTTTGAGCAAGGAGATACGGCTGAAACGAAGGAACGGGCTGGATGATTTCGAGGATTGGTGGTCTGGAAAGAAGACTTGGTCCCAGCAGTTACATGACTGGTGGAACAGCCGCTAGCTACCTAAACTCCTTGTGCATGCATCCTTGTATCTCAAGATCCATGATGAATACTCCTCGTAGGTTTAGTTTGCTATATCAATTTAGTCGATCACTAGCAGGTGGCTGAAGGTCTAGTTATTTTGTTTCTCATGTTCGATCACTCTGCAAGAACCTAATCCTTTGTGATATATGTTTACCATAGTCTATCGATAATCATTTCAATTATCCTTGCTTTCTACTAGAAAAGTATATTTTTCGTCCATCCATTTATAATGTTTGGTCCCTCGACTATGAAACTGTACAAAACCTCAACTAACAAATCGGTTACTTTTGGTTGGGTGATCTAAGTCTGAGGGTTGAGCGATCACTTACAAATCACTCCAGCGTGAGGTCCCTAAAACCCTACATGTAGGTGTTCCCGCTCCCGCCCTCGCCCCACCACGCCCACCTCTTTCCTCTTGCAATGACGACCCTGCCGTGCATCTGCTGCCATACGCCGACATCTCGACGCTCACCTCCACACACTAATGTCCCCATATCTCCTCACGATGTGTCTCATTGCCTACCCATCCCAGACGCCCCAGCACCATGTCGTCATGCCTCCAGATCACGACACCTATCGCAAAGACAAACAACATTGCCTCGCCACTGCCGTTGTCGAAGGTTAATTCCATTTTTTTATTCAAAGTCAATTTGAAATGGATGGTTCATATGGGAATTCCAAACTGAAATTTTATATGTGTGTGCACATGTTAAATGGACGATTCATGTGTATGTTCATATGTGATTTTTGAATTTTGCACATGTGTATATGTGAAGTCAATTTCATTTGCAATGTGCAAGACATCATGAATATCAATGTCGATTACACTACTAGAATTTTAGAGTTTGTCGAGTACTGGAAAAATTCGATGAAAACCATTTCGCACTTGGCAGAGACTCTGCAGAGTGCAGTTCTCGGCCTCGGGTACTCGGCCCGAAACCTGCCAGCAAAGACCACTTTGCCGAGAGCCGCCAGTCGGGGACTTAGCAAAGTGTTTGCCGAGCACTAAACACGGGACTCGGCACAAAAAAAGTATCTGACGGGCCAGACGGAGACGGCGGCTGCCATGTGGCAGACCTCTTTGCCGAGAGCCAATTGTGCAGACTCGGCGAATTCCGAAGCCCCGGAGCAAGACACGTGGCAGCCATATAGTGTCGAGATGCCTTATTTGCCGACACCCCTCGAGCTCATGTTATAAATTTTGTCGCGATTTTAAGGAACCAACTAGGCAATGACCAGAATGTGGCTTTATTGCCGAGTGTTTCACTCGGTAAAAATGTTTAGCCGAGTAAGGAACTCAACAAAGCCTCTGGCAGGGGCTAATTTTTATATATTTTTTAGCCCTGCAACAAATCACATACAAATAATATCCCACATATATACAACAACAATATCACTTCTCAAATGACTCAACCATTGCCACATTATAGTCAAACACCATTGCACAACATACATCACAAAATGTGGTCTCAAGTAGCACAAATACAACGTCTTAAGCACACAAACACAATGTTCTCAAGCATAGCAAGTAAAAAGCACAAGTGCATGCATAGGAAAGCACAAAGTTCATGAAGATAACTAGGAGTTCACACGGTTTTGGGGTTTGGAACGGGAACATCGAAAGTAGCTATTGGGATTGCTTGCCCAACTCCAGGTTTAGCTATTGGCACATTGTTAGACTCAATTGACGGAATGACCTGTAAGCACATAAGTTAAATAAGTTCGAAGAGAACTCACCATGTCCAAGGCAGGATCATTTGTAAGGTGGGTTGGTGATACCAGCATAGTTTTGTCGCTCATGGCATAAAGATGTGCAACCATCTCTTTCAACGTCTGCAATTTCTAGTTTTCTTTCTCGATGATAGACCGATCTTCAGCCCGCGATCTCTGCTGCTCCTCCCACGGTCCATGTTTTGCATCCAGACGAGCCTGCAACATGCCAACGCATTGTCACCAGTGTTGCAAGGCAAACATGCATGACCATTGTATTGACAATTGAAGAACTGGCCTGAATTGACTCATACCCCCTCCGGTCCTTTTTAGTCTGCATATAAATTTTGTTTGAAGTCAAAGTATGTCTAGTTTGACCAAATTTATAGAATAAAGTATCAACATTGACAATGTCAAATCAATATTGTTAGATTCGTTATGAAATATAGTTTCATAGTATATATATTCAGTACTGTAGATAATGATGTTTTTTAATATAAATTTGGTCAAACTTTGCAATGTTTGACTTGACATAAATCTAATACGCGAAGTAAAAAAGACCGAAGGGAGTACATGACCTCAGAATGCACAGGGCATGCCTCTATGCTAGGACTTGAGCTCGTACTCATAGCTAGCCCTCGCCGCATTGATTCTGGGAAGGTTGGAGGTCTGGACCAAATCAACGTGAACCCCCATCCGCCCATTCGTCCTACCCCCATCCACAAGGCTTGTTCTACCTACAAATGATAGCTATCAACCATGCAATTTTATATTTTTTCTGTCTTTTTGGTAGCAAGTGCTTCTTCAGTGTTGAAGATGAAGAAGCGATATCAAGTAGTACCAAGCATTGCCGACGGTGGGGATGTAGAGCACTCGTCCTCGGCTGGTTTTGTACCCTTAGCCACAGAAAACCACAGTAAGCCCCCTCCGGACGAGGAGTCGGAGGATTCCTTCGCCGGATTTCCTCGGTACCGATCCTGAGGATGAGGCAGAGGAGATGGACGGTCGGGGTGACTAGGGATCTGGCACCACTACGACAGCCGGGAGGAAGCACTTAGTCTACTGTCCCTCGAAGGGACCGAAGGAACCCACGCCAAACGGGCACTCGTTGGAATGTCGTCTTTTGTTCTGTTTTCACATGGACGCCTCTTGTTGATTCCTTCTTGCCTCATTTTTCTTCCCTTCCATTTTCACACGCGATTTCTTCCCTTTTTAGCCCATTTCCTGTGGAAAAACATTGAAGAGAGATTTGTGGAATCCTCTGCATTCATTAGTCATTAGTAGCAACATCGAAGCGAATATATCTTTTAAATGAAATATCTCGGTTTAAACAAAGGTGAAATGAGTGTAAAAATATCACTCATCAATGGCACACGACACTATCAGATTCATGGTCGATTCCGTACACCCCGACCGTGTGCACAAAGTTGTAGCTATCAGAGTTTTGCTTTGAGATCCCACACAGAAGAATATAATTAATGCTATGCACTATATTAATGAGTAAAACACATGCAAAAATTAAATTTGGTCATATTTTTCTACCTCTAACAATTGGATGCATGTACGTCCATTGTGAATTGGCCCCTTGCAATAGCCACATTAACCCTATGATCTTGTCTTCTTCATCTTCGTCTATAGCCTTTTCTTCGGTGCACCTCGGCCTGGCACATGCACATGATCCAGAACCGTATCAAAACCTTCACCGTCAAGGTTTGCCGATTGCGGCATCAACGGGCCAAACCTAAATGTCGTTACTCTAAGCATTACTTGATCCCTTGTTGTCAGCTTGTTCAATAGTTGATTCCTTACTATCATCTTGTGAATCTAAAACCATATTTAGACGTTGATATGCCTCATCGGAGTCGCATGCCTTGAAACATGATGCGTGACTAAATTTCGCAACTGACGGTACCTCTGCAGGCTTGCCGAATAGTCATACATCTCGCTCTTTTTGGTCGGTGCGTATGCAGATTTTGCACTCATTGTCCACCTAGTGGGAACACAACACCTAGGCAGTCTTTCTTCTTGTAAAATTCACAATATGTAAAATGTGTTGGAACATGGTGTGCCTGCGCATTCCATCTTACGGCAAGAACAACTGATCCTGTGCAAAAATACCTTCCTGCTCCTCACTGGGCACTTCGAACTTTTCATCCATTCTTTCCTTCTTAGACACAACATAGGTGGTAACTTCTGATGCATCTAGAACCTCTCGATCACACATTTGCTGACAACATTTATGCTCTCTAAGACCAAGTTAAACACAATAGGAGTGAAAACTTTTGCAACGTATTGAAGCATTTTCCTCTATAAATGGAATGGACTACAAGGCCTTGTTTTGCAGGCCTCGTTGTCTCGGGGAGCCTTTTTCAAGAGTCGCGTCGCAAGGCAACGCTCATAGTGCTCTAGCATTTGAAACAACGTCATCTTACCCTCAAGATGTGTATGTAGCACCGAGTTCAAGCTCTCACTCCGTTGATTACTGATTAATCCTAGAAAAGAACGCTCCTCAAGATATGGAGCACACCGCAACTTTTTCATCTGATACATATGATGTAGCCAAGACTCCTCACCGGTTACTTTATTCCGCTGTAATAATTGTATCCATTTTCTCTCATGCTCTTCAATGGAAGATGAATCATATATGAAAGATCTGAATTCCTCCTTTACCTCGTCATAATGCAGATGACGTACAATGTTCTACTGAATGTGCCATATATACAACATGTGGTTTGAGTCAGGCCATACCACCCTGATTGATGTCTGCATTGCCTGGTCCCCGTCCGTGATCACAGATATCGAATGCTTTTGTCCCATGCGGCTCGGTGAGGTAGAACCACCTCGATTGCCACCCCTTTATGGTCTCCACGAAGGAGCCCTTGAGCCATGTAACGTTGGGCATCTTGCCCACCATGGCGCCTCCGCACTCCGCTTGGCGGCCGCCCACTACCTTCGGTTTGATATTGAAGGTCTTCAGCCATAAGCCGAAGTGGGGCTGGATGCAGAGGAAGGCCTCGCACACGACGATGAACGTCGAGATATTGAGGATGAAGTTCGGGGCCAGATCGTGGAAATCCAGGCCGTAGTAGAACATGAGTCCCCGGACAAATGGGTGAAGTGGGAAACCTAGTCCGCGGAGGAAATGGGTGAGGAACACCACCCTCTCATGGGGCCTGGGGGTGGGGATGACCTGCCCCTTGTTTGGGAGCCGGTGCGCAATGTCGTTAGACAAGTATCCGGCCTCCCTCAGCTTCTTGACGTGTCCCTCCGTGACGGAGGAGACCATCCACTTGCCTCCCGCTCCGGATATGGCTGGAGAAGGTTGAGGTGGGATGTGCGGACTTGGGCGCTGGAGCTCGAGTGCGCGGAAATGGATAAGCAAAGGAGGAAGAAGGCGTAGATGAGAAAGGTGGATCCTTATCCCCTTATATGGGCAGGCGAAACTATGTGCCCCCACCAGCCTGGTAAAACTTGCTTATCTCCCAAGCGCCGTAATTAATGGCACGTTTGGGTTACCCACGCCCGTATTGATGAGAATCCCGAAATAAGGGGACACGATCTCTGCTTCGACAAGACGTGCCAAGGAAACCGCCTCGCTAAGCGCGCTGAGGTGGGACAGTAAAAACGATTCGAATAAAGGCTTGGCCTGTTGGGGAACGTTGCAGAAAATTAAAAATTTTCCTACGGTTTCACCAAGATCCATCTATGAATTCATCTAAGCAACGAGTCAAGGGAGTGAGTTTGCATCTACATACCACTTGTAGATCGCGTGCGGAAGCTTTCGAGAGGATGGTGATGATGGAGTCGTACTCGGATCACCGATGACCAAAGCGCTGAGCGGACAGCACCTCCACGTTCAACACACGTGCAGTGCAGACGCGTCTCCTCCATCTTGATCCAGCAAGGAGGAAGGAGAGGTTGAGGAAGATGGCTCCAACAGCAGCACGACGGCGTGATGATGATGGAGTGACAGTTCTCCGGCGGGGCCGCCAAGCGCACGCGACGAGGAGAGGTGTTGGGAGGGAGGGCTGCGCCTTCAAGTTGTGTATGCAGCCTCCCTCACCCCTCTATTTATAGGGAAGGGAGGAGGGCGGCCCCTCTAGATGCATCTAGAGGGGGCGGCGGCCACCAGGGAGGGGCTTGCCCCCTAGCAAGGGCGCCCTCTTAGGGTTCCCCTCAACCCTAGGCGCATGGGCCCAAGGGGAGGGGTGCGCCCAGCCCACAAGGGGCTGGCTGCCTCCCACGCAGCCCAAGTGGCCCCCCGGGAGGGGTGGCCCCTCCCGGTGGTCCTCTGGAACCTTTCCGGTGACCCCTCCACAATACCGATATGACCCGAAACTTTTCCGGTGTCTGTTTGACAACTTCCCATATATAAATCTTTACCTCCGGACCATTCCGGAACTCCTCGTGACGTCCGGGATCTCATCCGGGACTCCGAACAACATTCGGTAATCACATACAAGTCTTCCTAATAACCCTAGCGTCACCGAACCTTAAGTGTGTAGACCCTACGGGTTCGGGAGACATGTAGACATGACCGAGACGCTCTCAGGTCAATAACCAACAGCGGGATCTGGATACCCATGTTGGCTCCCACATGCTCCTTGATGATGTCATCGGATGAACCACGATGTCGAGGATTCAAGCAACCCCGTATACTATTCCCTTTGTCAGACGGTATGTTACTTGCCCGAGACTCGATCGTCGGTATCCCAATACCTCGTTCAGTCTCGTTACGGCAAGTCACTTTACTCGTACCGTAATGCATGATCCGTGACCGGACACTTGATCACTTTGAGCTCATTATGATGATGCACTACCGAGTGGGCCCAGTGATACCTCTCCGTAATATGGAGTGACAAATCCTGTCTCGATCCGTGTCAACCCAATGATACTTTCGGAGATACCTGTAGTGCACCTTTATAGTCACCCGATTACGTTGTGACGTTTGGTACACCAAAGCACTCCTACGGTATCCGGGAGTTACACGATCTCACGGTCTAAGGAAGAGATACTTGACATTGGAAAAGCTCTAGCAAAAGCGAACTACACGATCTTTGTGCTATGCTTAGGATTGGGTCTTGTCCATCACGTCATTCTCCTAATGGCGTGATCCCGTTATCAATGACATCGATGTCCATAGTCGAAACCATGACTATCTGTTGACCAACGAGCTAGTCAACTAGAGGCTTACTAGGGACGTATTGTAGTCTATGTATTCACACGTGTATTACGATTTCCGGATAATACAGTTATAGCATGAATAAAAGACAATTATCATGAACAAGGAAATATAATAATAATGCTTTTATTATTGCCTCTAGGGCATATTTCCAACAGTCTCCCACTTGCACTAGAGTCAATAATCTAGTTACATTGTGATGAATCGAACACCCATAGAGTTCTGGTGTTGATCATGTTTTGCCCGTGGAAGAGGTTTAGTCAACGAATCTGCGACATTCAGATCCGTATGCACTTTACAAATTTCTATGTCTCCATCTTGAACATTTTCACGGATGGAGTTGAGCGACGCTTGATGTGCTGGTCTTCTTGTGAAACCTGGGCTCCTTGGCAAGTGCAATAGCTCCAGTGTTGTCACAGAAGAGTTTGATCGGCCCCGACGCATTGGGTATGACTCCTAGGTCGGTGATGAACTCCTTCACCCATATTGCTTCATGCGCTGCCTCCGAGGCTGCCATGTACTCCGCTTCACATGTAGATCCCGCCACGACGCTCTGCTTGCAGCTGCACCAGCTTACTGCTCCACCATTCAACATATACACGTATCCGGTTTGTGACTTAGAGTCATCCAGATCTGTGTCGAAGCTAAGCGTCGGCGTAACCCTTACGACAAGCTCTTCGTCACCTCCATAAACGAAACATGTCCTTTGTCCTTTTCGGTACTTTAGGATATTCTTGACCGCTGTCCGGTGTTCCTTGCCGGGATTACTTTGGTATCTTCCTACCAAACTTACGGCAAGGTTTACATCAGGTCTGGTACACAGCATGGCATACATAATAGATCCTATGGCTGAAGCATAGGGGATCACACTCATCTCTTCTTTATCTTTTGCCGTGGTCGGGCATTAAGCTGAGCTCAATCTCACACCTTGCAATACAGGCAAGAACCCCTTCTTGGATTGATCCATTTTGAACTTCTTCAAAATCTTGTCAAGGTATGTGCTTTGTGAAATACCTATGAGGCGTCTCGATCTATCTCTATAGATCTTGATGCCTAATATATAAGCAGCTTCTCCAAGGTCCTTCATTGAAAAACATTTATTCAAGTAGGCCTTAATGCTGTCCAAGAATTCTATATCATTTCCCATCAAAAGTATGTCATCTACATATAATATGAGAAATGCTACAGAGCTCCCACTCACTTTCTTGTAAACGCGGGCTTCTCCATAAGTCTACATAAACCCAAACGCTTTGATCATCTCATCAAAGCGAATGTTCCAACTCCGAGATGCTTGCACCAGCCCATAAATGGATCGTTGGAGCTTGCATACTTTGTCAGCAATCTTAGGATCGACAAAACTTTCCGGCTGCATCATATACAGTTCTTCCTTAAGATAACCGTTAAGGAACGCTGTTTTGACGTCCATCTGCCATATCTCATAATCATAGTATGCGGCAATTGCTAACATGATTCGGATGGACTTAAGCTTCGCTACGGGAGAGAAAGTCTCATCGTAGTCAATCCCTTGAACTTGCCGATAACCCTTAGCGACAAGTCGAGCTTTATAGATGGTCACATTACCATCCGCGTCCGTCTTCTTCTTAAAGATCCATTTATTTTCTATCGCTCGCCGATCATCGGGCAAGTCAGTCAAAGTCCATACTTTGTTTTCATACATGGATTCTATCTCGGATTTCATGGCTTCTAGCCATTTGTTGGAATCTGGGCCCGCCATCGCTTCTTCATAGTTGAAGGTTCACCGTTGTCTAACAACATGATTTCCGGGACAGGGTTGCCGTACCACTCAGTGCGGGGCGTGTCCTTGTGGACCTCACGGGTTCAGTAGCAACTTGATCTGAAGTACCTTGATCATCATCATTATTTTCCTCTTCAGTTGGTGTAGACATCACAGAACATTTTCTGAGCTGCACTACTATCCCGTTCAAGAGGTAGTACTTCATCGAGTTCTACTTTCCTCCCACTTACTTCTTTCGAGAGAAACTCTTTTCGAAAGGATCCATTCTTGGCAACAAAGATCTTGCCCTCGGATCTTAAGTAGAAGGTATACCCTATGGTTTCCTTAGGGTATCCTATGAAGACGCATTTTTCGACTTGGGTTCGAGCTTTTCAGGTTGAAGTTTCTTGACATAAGCATCGCATCCCCAAACTTTTAGAAACGACAGCTTAGGTTTCTTCCCAAACCTTAATTCATACGGTGTCGTCTCAGCGGATTTAGGCGGTGCCCTATTTAAAGTGAATGTTGCTGTCTCTAGGCGTATCCCCAAAATGATAGCGGTAAATCGGTAGAGACATCATACATCGCACCATATCCAATAGAGTGCGATTGCGACGTTCGGACACACCGTTACGTTGAGGTGTTCAGCGGCGTGAGTTGTGAAACGATTCCACATTTTCTTAAGTGTGTACCAAATTCGTGACTTAAATATTCTCCTCCACGATCCGATCGTAAGAATTTTATCTTTCGGTCACGTTGATTCTCTACTTCATTCTGAAAATTCCTTGAACTTTTCAAAAGTCTCAGACTTGTGTTTCATCAAGTAGACATACTCATATCTACTCAAGTCATCTGTGAGAGTGAGAACATAACGATATCCTCCGCGAGCCTCAACACTCATTGGACCGCATACATCGGTATGTATGATTTCCAACAAGTTGGTTGCTCGCTCCATTGTTCCGGAGAACGGAGTCTTGGTCATTTTGCCCATGAGGCATGGTTCGCATGTGTCAAATGATTCATAATCGAGAGACTCTAAAAGTCCATCAGCATGGAGCTTCTTCATGCGCTTGACACCAATGTGACCAAGGCGGCAGTGCCACAAGTATGTGGGACTATCGTTATCAACTTTACATCTTTTGGTATTCACGCTATGAATATGTGTAACACTACGCTCGAGATTCATTAAGAATAAACCATTGACCATCGGAGCATGACCA
Organism: Aegilops longissima; assembly: GCA_021605205.1. Lineage (NCBI taxonomy): Eukaryota > Viridiplantae > Streptophyta > Magnoliopsida > Poales > Poaceae > Aegilops > Aegilops longissima. Next base: position 663,388,795 of record CM038676.1, read on the forward strand.
TAATACATATCTCTCATATAAATAGAACAACCATTATTCTCGGATTTAAATGAGTAGCCATCTCGCATTAAACGAGATCCAGATACAATGTTCATGCTCAAACTTGGCACCAAATAACAATTATTAAGGTTCAAAACTAATCCCGTAGGTAAATGTAGAGGTAGCGTGCCGACGGCGATCACATCGACTCTGGAACCATTCCCGACGCGCATCATCACCTCGTCCTTCGCCAGTCTCCGTTTATTCCGCAGCTCCTGCTTTGAGTTACAAATATGAGCAACGGCACCGGTATCAAATACCCAGGAGTTACTACGAGTATTGGTAAGGTACACATCAATTACATGTATATCAAATATACCTTTGGTGTTGCCGGCCTTCTTATCCGCTAAGTATTTGGGGCAGTTCCGCTTCCAGTGACCCTTCCCCTTGCAATAAAAGCACTCAGTCTCAGGCTTGGGTCCATTCTTTGACTTCTTCCCGGCAACTTGCTTACCGGGCGCGGCAACCTCCTTGCCGTCCTTCTTGAAGCTCTTCTTGCCCTTGCCCTTCTTGAACTTAGTGGTCTTATTGACCATCAACACTTGATGTTCTTTCTTGATTTCAACCTCTGCTGACTTCAGCATAGAGAATACTTCAGGAATGGTCTTTACCATCCCCTGCATATTGTAGTTCATCACAAAGCTCTTGTAGCTTGGTGGGAGCGACTGAAGGATTCTGTCAATGACCGCCTCATCAGGGAGGTTAATGTTCAGCTGGGTCATACGGTTGTGCAACCCAGACATCTTGAGTATGTGTTCACTGACAGAACTATTTTCCTCCATCTTACAACTATAGAACTTGTCGGAGATGTCATATCTCTCGACCCGGGCGTGAGCTTGGAAAACTAGTTTCAGCTCCTCGAACATCTCATATGCTCCGTGATGCTCAAAACGCTTTTGGAGCCCCGGTTCTAAGCTGTAAAGCATGCCGCACTGAACGAGGGAGTAATCATCAGCACGAGACTGCCAAGCATTCATAATGTCTTGGTTCTGCAGGGACGGGGCGTCACCTAGCGGTCCTTCTAGGACATATTGTTTCTGGCAGCTATGAGGATGATTCTCAAGTTCGGACCCAGTCCGTATAGTTGCTGCCGTCATCTTTCAGCTTGGTTTTCTCTAGGAACGCGTTGAAGTTCAAGTTGACATGAGCGTTGGCCATTTGATCTACAAGACATATTATGCAAAAGTTTTAGACTAAGTTCATGATAATTAAGTTCATATAATCAAATTATTTAAATGAACTCCCACTCAGATTAGACATCCCTCTAGTCATCTAAGTGTTTACGATCCGAGTCGACTAGGCCGTGTCCGATCATCACGTGAGACGGACTAGTCATCGTCGGTGAACATTCTCATGTTGATCGTATCTTCCATACGACTCGTGTTCGATCTTTCGGTCTCCGTGTTCCGAGGCCATGTCTGTACATGCTAGGCTCGTCAAGTTAACCCTAAGTGTTTTGCATGTGTAAAACTGTCTTACACCCGTTGTATGTGAACGTGAGGATCGATCACACCCGATCATCACGTGGTGCTTCGAAACGACAAACTTTAGCAACGGTGCACAGTTAGGGGAGAACACCTCTTGATATTGTTGTAAGGGATCATCTTATTTACTACCGTCGTTCTAAGTAAACAATATGCATATAACATAATAAACATCACATGCAATTATATAGTAGTGACATGATATGGCCAATATCATAAAGCTCCATTGATCTTCATCTTCGGGGCTCCATGATCATCTTGTCACCAGCATGACACCATGATCTCCATCATTGTGCCTCCATGAAGTTGTCACGCCAACGACTACTTCTACTTCTATGGCTAACGCGTTTAGCAATAAAGTAAAGTAATTTACATGGCGTTCTTCAATGACACGCAGGTCATACAAAAATAAAGACAACTCCTATGGCTCCTGCCGGTTGTCATACTCATCGACATGCAAGTCGTGATTCCTATTACAAGAACATGATCTCATACATCACAATATGTCATTCATCATTCATCACAACTTGGCCATATCACATCACATGACAATTGCTGCAAAAACAAGTTAGACGTCCTCTAATTGTTGTTGCATCTTTTACGTGGCTGCAATTGGGTTCTAGCAAGAACATTTTCTTACCTACGAATAACCACAACGTGATCTTGTCAACTTCTATTTACCCTTCATAAGGACCCTTTTCATCGAATCCGCTCCAACTAAAGTGGGAGAGACAGACACCCGCCAGCCACCTTATGCAACTAGTGCATGTTAGTCGGTGGAACCGGTCTCACGTAAGCGTACGTGTAAGGTTGGTCCGGGCCGCTTCATCCCACAATACCGCAGAAGCAAGATAAGACTAGTAGCGGCAAGCAAGTTGACAAGATCTACGCCCACAACAAAATTGTGTTCTACTCGTGCAATAGAGAACTACGCATAGACCTAGCTCATGATGCCACTGTTGGGGAACGTTCCAGAAAATTAAAAATTTTCCTACAGTTTCACCAAGATCCATCTATGAATTCATCTAAGCAACGAGTCAAGGGAGTGAGTTTGCATCTACATACCACTTGTAGATCGTGTGCGGAAGCTTTCGAGAGGATGGTGATGATGGAGTCGTACTCGGATCACCGATGACCAAAGCGCTGAACGGACAGCACCTCCGCGTTCAACACACGTACGGTACGGGCAACGTCTCCTCCGTCTTGATCCAGCAAGGAGGAAGGAGAGGTTGAGGAAGATGGCTCCAACAGCAGCACGACGGCGTGATGATGATGGAGTGACAGTTCTCCGGCAGGGCTTCGCCAAGCGCACGCGGAGGAGGAGAGGTGTTGGGGAGGGGAGGGGCTGCGCCTTCAAGTTGTGTATGCAGCCCTCCCCTCACCCCTCTATTTATAGGGGAAGGGAGGAGGGGGGCCGGCCCCTCTAGATGCATCTAGAGGGGGCGGCCAAGGGAGGGGGCTTGCCCCCCAAGCAAGGGGGGCGCCCCCCTTAGGGTTCCCCCCTCAACCCTAGGCGCATGGGCCCAAGGGGAGGGGGTGCGCCCAGCCCACAAGGGGCTGGCTGCCTCCCACGCAGCCCAAGTGGCCCCCCGGGAGGGGTGGCCCCTCCCGGTGGTCCTCTGGAACCTTTCCGGTGACCCCTCCACAATACCGATATGATCTGTTTGACAACTTCCCATATATAAATCTTTACCTCCGGACCATTCCGGAACTCCTCGTGACGTCCGGGATCTCATCCGGGACTCCGAACAACATTCGGTAATCACATACAAGTCTTCCTAATAACCCTAGCGTCACCGAACCTTAAGTGTGTAGACCCTACAGGTTCGGGAGACATGTAGACATGACCGAGACGCTCTCAGGTCAATAACCAACAGCGGGATCTGGATACCCATGTTGGCTCCCACATGCTCCTTGATGATGTCATCGGATGAACCACGATGTCGAGGATTCAAGCAACCCCGTATACTATTCCCTTTGTCAGACGGTATGTTACTTGCCCGAGACTCGATCGTTGGTATCCCAATACCTCGTTCAGTCTCGTTACCGGCAAGTCACTTTACTCGTACCGTAATGCATGATCCCGTGACCAGACACTTGATCACTTTGAGCTCATTATGATGATGCACTACCGAGTGGGCCCAGTGATACCTCTCCGTAATACGGAGTGACAAATCCCTGTCTCGATCCGTGTCAACCCAACAGATACTTTCGGAGATACCTGTAGTGCACCTTTATAGTCACCCAGTTACGTTGTGACGTTTGGTACACCCAAAGCACTCCTACGGTATCCGGGAGTTACACGATCTCACGGTCTAAGGAAGAGATACTTGACATTGGAAAAGCTCTAGCAAAACGAACTACACGATCTTTGTGCTATGCTTAGGATTGGGTCTTGTCCATCACGTCATTCTCCTAATGACGTGATCCCGTTGTCAATGACATCTGATGTCCATAGTCAGGAAACCATGACTATCTGTTGACCAACGAGCTAGTCAACTAGAGGCTTACTAGGGACGTATTGTAGTCTATGTATTCACACGTGTATTACGATTTTCGGATAATACAGTTATAGCATGAATAAAAGACAATTATCATGAACAAGGAAATATAATAATAATGCTTTTATTATTGCCTCTAGGGCATATTTCCAACATGGCCGTGGTGTGATGTCACGCTGCGGAATACCAACATGGCCGTGGTGTGATGTCACGCTGCGGAATACGTCAGCAGATTGGATTTGTGTAAATATTATTCTCTCTATGGTGGTATGTGGAACTTATTTTGCAGAGCCGGACACTATCATTGTGTTCAAAATCTTCTATGAAGTATTCGGAGGAGGAACCCGCCTTGCAATGCCGAAGACAATCTGCGCGCCGGACTCATCGTCATTGAAGCCTGGTTCAGGGGCTACTGAAGGAGTCCCGGATTAGGGGGTGTCCGGATAGCCGAACTATAACCTTTGGCCGGACTCCTGGACTATGAAGATACAAGATTGAAGACTTCGTCCCGTGTCCGGATGGGACTTTCCTTGGCGTGGAAGGCAAGCTTGGCGATACGGATATGTAGATCTCCTCCCATTATAACCGACTCTGTGTAACCCTAGCCCTCTTTGGTGTCTATATAAACCGGAGGGTTTTAGTCCGTAGGACGAACAACAATCATACCATAGGCTAGCTTCTAGGGTTTAGCCTCTCTGATCTCGTGGTAGATCTACTCTTGTACTACCCATATCATCAATATTAATCAAGCAGGAGTAGGGTTTTACCTCCATCGAGAGGGCCCGAACCTGGGTAAAAACATCGTGTCCCTTGTCTCCTGTTACCATCCGCCTAGACGCACAGTTCGGGACCCCCTACGCGAGATCCACCAGCTTTGACACCGACAGTTGCCCTTCAAGAACTCGAAACCATCGTGCAATAGCCCCACGGTGGGCGCCAACTGTCGTGGAATTGTCACGTCAGATGTCCTCTTGAAAGGACTTAGTCGTGGAGCCATCGCGACGAGTTAGCTTGGAGGGGTTAAACCGGACAAGGGACACGGGAGTTTTATACTAGTTCGGCCCCTTCGATGAAGGTAAAAGCCTACGTCTAGTTGTGATGGAATTGATTGGGTTTCGATGACCAGGGAGCAAATACGCTTTGCCTGAGTCTCGAGTTGTTGTTGTCTTCAGTCAAACCATCGCTGGGTCGTCCCTTTATATACATAGGTTGACGTCCGGCCGGTCTACAGAGTCCCAAGGTCGGCTCATACAAGTGTCCGCCTCGGTCTCCCCTTCCCTATCTTACATCACAAGTTATACAATTGTGGCGGTTTACTACCATGGGCCCTAATCCGCCTTTGAGCTCTGGGCCTCTAAGCTTCATCAGTAAAGTGCCATCTTCTGGGTCTTTATGGGCTTCAATGTAGTTGAGGGTGAACCGGCCCCTCCTGGGCGGTTTACCCTTAGTAGTTATATCCCCAACAAAGAGGGAGGAGCTACCTCGGTGGAGGAGGAGGAGGAGTGTCGGCGACGACGGTGGTCGGGAAGGGCCGATGCGGGGGAGAGTGAGAGTGGAGTAGAGAGAGGGAGTGAGGGCGGCCACGCGGAGAAGATAGGACGGGTTTAGCAGCGGCACGTGTTAGGGGACGACGCTCCTGCTAAATCCATAGCCGTAGCGCGGGTTTAGGTGCACACGCTACTGCTAACTTGGGCCCACAAGCCATGAACATTAGAGCGGTAGTGGTAGCATTGTTCGGTGTAGCCGTGCTACTGCTATTAGTTTAGCAGTAGCGTGTTTTACCCAGGACGCGCTACTGTTACGGGTAGCCCCGGAGGGTTAGGTCGGGACCACTTAGCAGCAGCGTTGGGTGGGCGGCCATCGCTACTTCTATAGGATTACTTGTAGCTTTGGTTTACACCCAGCGGTACCGCTAAGTAGAAGTAGCGGCGGCCCTATACCCCACGCTATTGTTAAGGTTCTACCTATAAGGTATTTCCTAGTAGTGCATCCCCCATCCGTTCCCGCTAGTTTCTTTCCTCCCTCCTGATATCACACCAGGCGGTGCTAGTTGACCCATCACCAAAGGCGACGGTAGCTGGCTGGCGACGAGCTCCTCCTCCTCACCAACGTCCCCTCCCTGCCCAGCCAAGCTCATCTCCTATTCTTTCTCCTCTAAAGATCTCATATTCTCATATCCATCACCTCCTGAGGGCTCCTCCTGTTGAACATCGTGTTGTTCCTACGAATCTAAGGGCACCATTGTGGGGCCATGTCACAATTATAGAGAAATCACCTGGAGGGGGCAACACTCCAGGTGATTTCTCTATAATTGTGACATGGCCCACATTAGCCAGCCAAACTCCGCATGATGGAGTATTCAACTGCGTTGTTTACCTTTGCTCAACCCAGGAACGGTTCGATGTGCTTCATCGTGCGACAATCGTCCAGAATCTGTGTGTGTGTAGTAGCACTCAAATGGAAATGTAACTACAGTGGTCATGTTCCTTTGAGTAGCTACTCTAGAGTTTTTGCTCGTTTGCTGAAGGTGGCAGTGAGCCATGGAATACAAAGGTCACAGTTGACATTATGAATGCAATTCTATACTTTTTAATTAAAAATAGTACAACGTATCATATCAGCGTTTCGTAGTCCACTTCTTCAAAATGGCAAATTTACGAATCTGTATCGGTGCTTCGTAGTGGGTCATCATAGTTCTATGTGCAGAAGAGATTTTAAACAAAAGATTTGTCTACATAATTCATTTCTTGTATACATTTTGGTGAAAAGAAGCAGCAACCAGGAATTTAAATACAAGCCAACATGTCAGGAAATAGCGACAACATGCGCAAACATCTATCAACCATCATGTACTAAGTAATTTGTTGGCAATAAACTGCAATAACCTATAAATAATTTGAACAATGCATAGCAAATAGCAGACCTTTGCTTCAAAGACATGCTAAAAAATAGGAAACTCCAAAGTGTAACACAAGAGAAGCAGGCAGAATTGCATGGAAATATTATAATAGCAATCATGTAGTGAAGGAACATTTTGCGTCTTGGCCTATATCCCTGAAGAGGCCTGGCACTTGACGGAATTTTTACATTGTTTTGGTTGCAGCCTTGTAAAACCCCACAAAACTAATGAATTGCTCTTTATGGCCACGGACAAGATGCAGCATACTACCAAATTCTATGACCTTAGAACCCAGATGGTTGTAGTGCATACAAGGCGTTGCATCTCCTCTAAACTTTTATATTTATGTATAACTTAATTCTATGGTCTTAGCGACTATATTGTTGCTAAATTATTAGTTATTAGGTTTTTATTATACATTTGTATTATGTATCATTATGAAATACACCCGCGTTGTGCTCAATTTAAGTTTTATTTTGTACAAAACTCTCCTTACATTATGGTTGAAATTTTTGCATATAAACTATATAGTATGATTGTGTGTGTATTCATATATGTATTCTAATATTGTTAAATATCACAATGGAGAACTGTAAAGCGTATAATAAAATAAATATGTTAATAGCTGCTTCTAGTGTATAACTAGTTAATCATGTTTACAGAAACTTCTTGAGTATAAGTTGAACAATTGGCATTGGTTTTTTAACGCTATTAAAAGTGCATCTCCATTATGTACCATAGTGAGTTTTGATGGTTTATGAAAAAACCATGTTACATGACTAACAATTTACATTAGTTTATTACATAAATGTGGACTAATTTTCATTTATAGGTTCTTGTCTATTAATGGAAGGTCATTAATGACCCCGGAAAACAACTAGAAAAGTTGTTTTCCTCCTCAAGTGCTTATTATGTTTTTTCTAGGGTTTAATCCAAGACTCGCATTGAGTATAGGACAATTGTTCTATGAAGAGGGGCACAAGCAAACACTTCCCTTTGAACTCCAAGAACAAATTCCAAGACAAACTTATCCAAAATCCACTCCCTAGAAAAAAATGTATGTATTTCTCTAAGTTTATATACCTTTGAAGTTTTGTTGTAGGTCCTACAGAGAAACACAAGGTTATTTATACTTAGAGTTAGAGATCAAATCCAGGTACAACAATTCGAAAGAACCGTTCATTTTGTTCCAGAACATCAGAGCCAATTCCTTTTGAAGGAAATATGCCCTAGAGGCAATAATAAAGTTGTTATTTATATTTCCTTATATCATGATAAATGTTTATTATTCATGCTAGAAGTGTATTAACCAGAAACTTAGTACATGTGTGAATATATAGACAAACTAAGTGTCACTAGTATGCCTCTACTTGACTAGCTCGTTGAATCAAAGATGGTTAAGTTTCCTAGCCATAGACATGAGTTGTCATTTGATTAACGGGATCACATCATTAGAGAATGATGTGATTGACTTGACCCATTCCGTTAGCTTAGCATTTGATCGTTTAGTATATTGCTATTGCTTTCTTCATGACTTATACATGTTCCTATGACTATGAGATTATGCAACTCCCGAATACCGGAGAAACACTTTGTGTGCTGCCAAACGTCACAACGTAACTGGGTGATTACAAAGGTGCTCTACAGGTGTCTCCGAAGGTACTTGTTGGGTTGGCATAGATCAAGATTAGGATTTGTCACTCCGATTGTCGGAGAGGTATCTCTGGGCCCTCTCGGTAATGCACATCACTATAAGCCTTGCAAGTAATGCAACTAATAAGTTAGTTGCGGGATGATGTATTACGGAACGAGTAAAGAGACTTGTCAGTAATGAGATTGAACTAGGTATTGAGATACCGACGATCGAATCTCGGGCAAGTAACATACCGATGACAAAGGGAACAACGTATGTTGTTATGCGGTTTGACCGATAAAGATCTTCGTAGAATATGTAGGAACCAATATGAGCATCCAGGTTCCGCTATTGGTTATTGACCAGAGACGAGTCTCGGTCATGTCTACATAGTTCTTGAACCCGTAGGGTTCGCACGCTTAACGTTCGGTGACGATCGGTAATATGAGTTTATATGTTTTGATGTACCGAAGGTAGTTCGGAGTCCCGGATATGATCACGGACATGATGAGGAGTCTCGAAACGTTCGAGACATAAAAATCGATATATTGGATGACTATGTTTGGACTTTGGAAAGGTTCCGGGCAAGTTCGGACAAATACCAGAGCACCGGGGGGTTACCGGAACCCCTCGGGGAGTGTAATAGGCCTATTGGGCCTTAGTGGAGAAGAGGAGGGGCGGCCAGGGCAGGCCGCGCGCCCCCCGCTAGTCCGGGTGGACAAGGAGGGGGGGCCCTTCACTCCCCTCTCCTCCTTCCCTCTCTCCTACTCCTACTCTTGGAAGGGTTGGAGTCCTACTCCCCCTTGGGGCGCGCCTAGGAGGGCCGGCCCCTCCCCCTCCTCCACTCCTTTATATACGGGGGAGGGGGGCACCCCATAGACACACAAGTTGATCAGTTGATCTTTTAGCCGTGTGCGGTGTCGCCCTTCACCATAATCCACCTCGGTCATATCGTAGCGGTGCTTAGGCGAAGCCCTGCGTCGGTAGCATCATCATCACCGCCATCACCCCGTCGTGCTGACGGAACTCTCCCTCGAAGCTCTGCTGGATCGGAGTTCGTGGGACGTCACCGAGATGAACGTGTGCTGAACTCGGAGGTGCCGTGCGTTCGATACTTGGATCGGTCGGATCGTGAAGACGTACGACTACATCAACCGCGTTCTCATAACGCTTCCGCTTACGGTCTACGAGGGTACGTGGACGACACTTTCCCCTCTCGTTGCTATGCATCACCATGATCTTGCGTGTGCGTAGGAATTTTTTTGAAATTACTATGTTCCCCGACACCTTTCAATACCTGGTCTCTTTGTTGTGCCATTTTCGTGCACAACATTTTTCACCAGCACTTCTGAGCCGTCTCAACTTGCTTCTCTATGGATCATAGCATAAGTCCGGTACATCTGAGCTGTGGCTTAGCGCTTTTCTGCAAATTCATATAGTCAAGTAACTGCTCTATTTGGAGCAGTAGTACATAGCAGTTGCTTTTTATTGGTACTTCTGAGCTATTCTATCCTCATAGAAAAGGTGCTACATTTTTGTGTTTGGTATGTCCGCTCACTTCTCTATCGTACTTCCGGTTACTATATTTTTTCCAGGTTCCTGAACATTGCATTGGTTGTTCAAAATTATTTGATTTGATTTGGTAGTTTCGGCTAGTTTTCTACTTGTGCTTCTGACCCATTGTTACCTTTCAATAATAGGTAGAATTTTTACCCTCGCTACCTCTCTATAATCTCTACCATGCTTGTTTGTGGCTGCGACCATTTAGTAATTTCTCAAGTCATTCCACCCACTCATTTCATTCACTGCCAGCTCTCCACTCCACAAACATCCCATTTGACTCCACTCCATCGATCACCTCCATGGAGGAGAGATCCAAGGAAAGAAAAGAAGAAGGAAGTGTTGGGTGATTCCTGATATGCCAAAAAAATATCTATACTTTTTGCTATATTTGTGCTACTTGTACCATTATTACATAGTTTCAACATGTTTTATACTAATCTATTGCACTAACTTATTAATCCAATGCACAACGGCATTTGTTGTTTTCTACTTATTTTTAGAATTTATAGAAAAATATTTCTCAGGAGAAAAAATAAAATTAAAATATGTCACGAAGTTTCAACACAAAAAGGTCGCCATGGGCAGGAGCACCTGGGGGAGTCCCATGTCGTCTACAAGGCATCACCACTTGAGAAAGGCCTTGGTCGTGCCAAGAGGCCGGCCACCTGAAGCCACTGGATATCACCTCTGCCAGCTCCCCCTGCTATATATACTCAAAAACAATTGCCATATTTTTACGTGCCCCCCCTCTCCCCACTCACTTGCCGATTCGAGGCAATATCCGTTCATCCTTATTTTGGCACTATGCTAGATATGGAATTCACCATATTTTACCTCTCGATTGACCCCTTGTTTCTCGCATGATAATGCGGGAGTAGTCCTCTCTCGAGGATGAGGGTTTGTAGTAGTAGCTATATATTCTATGTTTCGTTCTCTCTCCCTTGATCATGTAAGCCTCCAATCTTTATTGTGATCATGGGATTTGATATTGGAGTTGAACCATGCATGTGATGTATCCCATCCTATTCTCATTGTGTTGGACTGAATCTTGATCATCCTATGAGTTTCCTGTATTGGATAGAATCTTTTGGGAGTCTGTGAGACTTTATAGGATGCATACGTAGTATAATTTTTTGAGGCACCCGTAGTGACATTGGGTGTGAACCTATGTATTTACATTAGAACGATAAATATCAGGAGGTGTTTTTCTAATATTGTTTCTTAGGCTTCCCGAGGTTACATAGGAGTGTGCCCTATCGATGTTGAGAGTTGGCACTAGAAAAACTATGAACCCTAAGTCTTGTTTACAAGGATTGACATCATTTTAGTCACGTTCACTTGTTGTTACCTTGTTATTTTATTATTATTTTTATTCATAAAATACAAAAATACTTTTACCATCCATATTATCCATTTATCATATTATTTTCGCCGAACTAGTGGACCTATGCAGTTGACAACTCTATTAGATGCATTGTGGCACCGGAGACTAATTGTATCTTGATTGCACGGTAGTTTGTGAGGGAATACTTTCCAGCTACACCTCCCACAAATTGATAAACGTTAGGTCATTCACTTAAGGGTAATTGATGTTGTCCTACAATCCTATCGCTTGAAGGCCCAACAAAGTCTTCTAGAATAGAAGTGTGTAGTAGACACCAATTCCATGTTCACTTGTTGATTCTTGTTCAACCACTAACTCGTCTTTCTTGAATCTCTACTCATCAGGTTCATCTCTTTCACCACAAGATGATCTTTGTGAGAGAGTATTCGCTTGGATTCTCGAGAAAAGCTTTGGTATACGATCTTTTAAGGAGTTCTTATCAAGTGGCTTTGCTTCTGCTTGTTACTCTTCGCTAGTGACCACATCCTAGATGGTTAGGTGTCACTTGTGATCCTATCAAGTTCTACGTGTGAAGGACACTAGAAGTTTGTACAGGTCAGGAGATAACCCACTTTGTGAAGACTACCCTTTGTGGGGCTTTTAAGTGCAAATTATGATAGAATAGGTTTGTTGTGCTTCATGGGCCGCTTGGTGGCCGTCACAACCGGAAGTAAGATATCGTCTACTATCCAAATAATGGAAAAATCCTCGCGCCATGACTGTTTTCCTTCTTTTATCCTACCTCCTACTTATTCACATGATTATTTTTGGTTGGCCTAGAAGTGATTGTTATGCTAAACATTATTTGCTTTGAAGGTTACTACCATTATGTTGGCAACAAATATGGACATTCTTTCTAAACCTTGACTGTGAACCATTGCCAGCAACATCAACAACGAAAAAACATGGAAAAAATACGAAAAAGTGCTCACAATTGACTGTGCAACAAAAATTAGTACGGTGTGGTCTCTCAACAAGCCTTAGCGTTTTTTTTAGGGTGAAAAAGCCTCAGTTTTCACAAACAAACAAACAAATATCAAAACGCAAAGGAAAGCAAAAAAGGAAAAAAAAACACCAGAAAGTGTAGCCTGTGTAAGAAACAAAACAGCACACATAAGAAAGTGCATCCCCTGACCCAACAGAGAAACACCAGCCAACGACCGAAACAAAGACGTTTTTTTTACGCTACTGAAACAAAGACGTTGATGGACATGGAGGAGTAGCGTTTATATGGGGGCGCCTTAGAGCAACTCTAGCAGACCCTGCATCCCGTCCCGATCTGTAAAATGACCACCAAAATGCGAGTCGGGGTGGAAAAATCAGCCCGATCAGACCCCGCATCCCGCCCCGGCCCGCAAAAAAATTTAAGGGGCGCGGCAAAATCCCGACCTCAACCCGGGAAAACGCGGGTTTCCCCTCGCGGCTGCGGTGCCCTGCATATAAGCGGAAGCGGTTGGTGGGGGGACATTTCATCCCGCGCTTTCTCCCACCAACCACCTCTCCTCTCCCCCCCTCGCGCCGCCGCCCAAGATTCCGGCGTAAGCAGCCGGCGGGAGCACGCCGGAAGGCCGCCATGCGAGGCCTCCCCTCCCTTCCCCCTGCGTCGGCGGGCCGCCGGATTTGCAGATCTGCGGCACTTCATCACGGGCCGCCGGATTTGGCATTTTCCGGCCGCCGGTTGCTGCCCCAAGCGATGGAGTGGTCGGGGAGCCTCTCCCGCAGCCCAGGCAAGGGTGCATCACCGCATGCAGGTACTGATTCGTCCGCCCGCCGCCGCCGAAGGTTTGCGGGCATGAATTCGCCCGGCCGTCCACCGGGCTCGGCGCTCGCGCATCGTCTTTGTGGCTTGCCAATGCCGCTCATAGAGTGCGACGACTGCACGCGGAATGTGCTGCGGCTCACTTCGGGGACGCCGAAGCACCCCGGATGGGTGTTCTTCAAATGCGAAAACGACGGGGTACGTGCACTTGCGGTAGCTCGTTTCATAGCTCATTCTTTAGTTCAATTGCGGTAGCTCACTTCGAGCTTGCTCATTCATTTGTGTAGGACGATGGATGCTCATTTTGGTTTTGGGAAGGCCAATACATTGATTTATTGATAGAAATAAACTTAATAGATGTTAGTGCACTCCTTAGTACAATCGAAGGCAATGATGCGGCTGCATGTGTAACTAGAGGGGAAGCAACATCTACTTTTTCGAATCAAAGATGAAGAAAGAAGAATGCAAAATCAAGAATCCGCAGATCAACAATGAATGCATGGAGAAGATATTAGTCCAACTTATGGGAGCAGTTATGGAAGTTGGAAATCTTCTGAAATGCATACTTGTGGTTCTTGTTTTCTTTGGTTTTGCAATTCTAGCAAAGATTTGGTGATGTCTTTTGTATCTAATGTTGTTGGAAAAGCAAAGAAATGCATTATGCTAGATCAATTTGAGTTGCAAATCTAAGTTTTGCGGACTGGAAGGAGCTGCGCCAGATTAGACACCGTAAAGCCGACCCATAAAAAAGGATATTCCGGAAATATCCTTTCTTACAGGTCCATTATGCAGAGTCTGCAACTGTGGCCGTTCGTGCCGGTCCGCAAAGGCGTTGTTGCGTGAACTGCAAACACGCTTTGCGGGCCGGGAAGATGCGGGGTCTACTAGAGTTGCTCTTAAGCGCCTGAACAGTTTCCTGGCGTCCACACGCCTCCATATTAGCGCGCGACACGATCGCTCCTATTCAGTGTGCAGTTCCCTCACATTCGGTCAATGGTTGACCCGTCGACGATAGACCAGCTGACTGGTCAACTATTTACTTTTGAAAAAAAATGCAAAATCAGAAAATTATCCAAATAAGTTCACGGAATTGAAAAGATTCTATTTTAACAAATTCGAAAAGAAGTTCATGATTTTGAAAAAAAAAATCACGAATTTGATAAAAAAAGCACAAAAAGAAAAAGTTCATGCATTTAAAAAAATCAGTGCTTTTGACAAAAAGAAGTCCATCGATTTTGAAGGAAACTTCACGTATTTGAAAAAAAAAGATTTTCCAAAAAGTTCACAAAATTTAAAAAGTTCATCGATTTTTAAATATATTCATCAAATTTGAAAAAAGTTGTTCACAATTTTTTTAAAAGTTGATCCATTATGAAAACAAGTTCAGGAATTTGAAGAAAAGTTTTGAATTTGCAAAATGTTAACGCATTTAAAAAACAAGAAATAAGTAACAAGTAAAAAGTAAAAAGAAGAAACCGAAGACGAACCACCCAGAAAACCAACCAGCGAACAATAGAAAGCAGAAAATAAAAATGAGTAAATGGGCCCACCCGTTGAGTTGAGGTGTCCTAGTTGGTTACTACTATTCGAACTGAAGGAGGAGGTCCCTTGTTTGACTCACGGCGCCCGCCTATTTTCTGAAGTTTAACAGACAGAAAAGAGAAGAAAAAAAGGTGAATGTGCCGGCCCAGGACAAATTTTTTTGCAAAAAGTTAACGCATTTAAAAAACAAATAATAAGTGAAAAGAAAAAAGAAGAAACCGAATACGAACCACCCAGAAAACAACCAGCGAACAATAGAAAGCAGAAAATAAAAAATGAGTAAATGGGCCCACCCGTTGAGTTGAGGTGTCCTAGTTGGTTACTACTATTCGAACTGAAGGAGGAGGTCCCTTGTTTGACTCACGGCGCCCGCCTATTTTCTGAAGTTTAACAGACAGAAAAGAGAAGAAAAAAAGGTGAATGTGCGGCCCAGGACAAATTTTTTGCAAAAGTTAACGCATTTAAAAACAAATAATAAGTGAAAATAAAAAGAAGAAACCGAATCTGAACCACCCAGAAAACAACCAGCGAACAATAGAAAGCAGAAAATAAAAAATGAGTAAATGGGCCCACCCGTTGAGTTGAGGTGTCCTAGTTGGTTACTACTATTCGAACTGAAGGAGGAGGTCCCTTGTTTGACTCACGGCGCCCGCCTATTTTCTGAAGTTTAACAGACAGAAAAGAGAAGAAAAAAAGGTGAATGTGCCGGCCCAGGACAAATTTTTTTGCAAAAAGTTAACGCATTTAAAAAACAAATAATAAGTGAAAAGAAAAAAGAAGAAACCGAATACGAACCACCCAGAAAACAACCAGCGAACAATAGAAAGCAGAAAATAAAAAATGAGTAAATGGGCCCACCCGTTGAGTTGAGGTGTCCTAGTTGGTTACTACTATTCGAACTGAAGGAGGAGGTCCCTTGTTTGACTCACGGCGCCCGCCTATTTTCTGAAGTTTAACAGACAGAAAAGAGAAGAAAAAAAGGTGAATGTGTCGGCCCAGGACAAATTTTGCAAAAAGTTAACGCATTTAAAAAACAAATAATAAGTGAAAAAAAAAGAAGAAACCGAATACGAACCACCCAGAAAACCAACCAGCGAACTGCGAACAACAGAAAGAAGAAAATAAAAAAAATGAGTAAATGGGCCCACCCGTTGAGTTTAGGTGTCCTAGTTTTTTTTTTTGAACTTTGTTTAGGTGTCCTAGTTGGTTACTACCATTGGGAGGTCTCTTGTTTGACTCATGACGCCCGCCTATTTTTTGAAGTTTAACAGAAAAGAGAAGGAAAAAAAAGACGAATGGGCCGGCCCAGGGCGGAGGGGTGGTGTGCGCCATTTGCAAATATCGAAGGAACTGACACTTAAGGTGCCGAATAAGTAATGTGTTTAGATGGATCATAAATAATCAAATGGTACTAAGTTGAGACGATGAGGTAGCCATTTTAACCGTCTTTTGCTAGCAAAAAATAATGGGTTTATCAGTTGTTTGGGACACCTTTTATGATCTACAAGTGCTTCAAGTGTGCTAGATATGTGATTTCCTCTTGTTACAATGATTGAAGCTCCCAAAAACATACCTTCATGATCCCTACAAATCGCTGCAACAGTACCCATGCCGGCACCCCTCATGACCGCTGCATCAACGTTCACCTTCGCTAGGTTCCCCTGTGGAGGAATTAACCGAGTCAACCGCGATGGGGGCACTGTTTTGGTCGGCCTTGTCAGCTTGTCAAAAATTTGAAGATCATTCAAATAAGCTCCAATGAAAAGATGCTTTCGCAGTGGACTTTGAAAAATATATTCATAGATGGCTTTTCTCCTCGCTCCCCAAACTGCCCAAAGTGTAACCACCATCCGAATAAACTCATTGTGGGACAAAGAATCATGAAAGGCAAAGATAAAGTTTTTTCCATTAGTAATCTGAAGCTGGCGCATTTGTTCTACCAAGCGTTCTTGTGCCAGCGCCCACACACTTCGTGCCATAGAACAACCCATTAGTGCATGCCTCCAGAGTCTCCGGAGCCTCCACCTTTATCGTCAAAAGGCCAAAAACACCGAGCTCACCTTCTCTTCAATCCAGGTCGTGGACGTAGCATCAAGAAGCTGGGACACTGGCCTGGGCCAAGGGACGGCGGCGGAGAAGAAAGGCAATGCGCGGGACATGCTTTTCTGCAAACGAGACCCTACAATTTATTTATCACTTAAACTATCTATCTACGTTAAAAAAGTTGGTATATACTCCCAGACTTGTTTCCAGTGAATTTCAAAACCTTTTAACGAATTCATATAGTGCGAGAAGAGTGACACGCCACTTGATAGATAGGACTGTGTGCTTCTTGAGCCGTCTCAAACAAAAAGCAAACACTAGCACCTACTGAGAATGTTGAATGTTCTGTGATAGGATTATACAAGAAAAAGGATGTTATTTCAAGAATCTGGATGCATGAAGAAATTAAAAAAAAAACTTATATGTTTACATGAACTGAACCCACACCTATGGAGATAACAGAGAACTTGGGATACTGGTACATCGTTTACTTATATGCTTATGCAATTTGCCAACCATCAGGATAATCCCTGAAGACAGATGAACCGAAAAATTGCACCACAACTAGCAGTCAATGACCCTGAATATGTCACCTCACCATGCAACTGTCTTAAATCTGCTTGCACTTGTTATGCGCCGACTGAAACGATTATAGACATCTCATTCAGTTTGCGGGTAGCATCGACTGATGCAGAGGCCGGACGTATTCCTCCTTTTCAATTTTATTTTTTTCAGTTTGCGGGTGCGAGAGTTCAGACATTCGGCATATCAGGTTTGCTTTTCGTGTTGCCTTCAGAAAGTACTTTGAGATCATTTTTTTCCTTTAATCTGTGATAATATGTTTGAATAAATCATAAAAAAGACTGTCTGCGCAAACAGCGAAATAGTAGGACGAAGCCATCAACTATCCTTACAAGTTGCTAAAGTGTATCCTCCAAGAGATCAACCTTTGCTGCACCCCACCACCTGCACATAGCAACCTTTCCTTTATTTGAGCACCAGTTGTTGAATTAGTGTGATGTACCAGTTGGGAAACTAGACAAGACTGGAGTGCAAAAGGTCATGAGCGAAGCAGAAGCTGCTGCAATGCCTGTTATGATCAGCAGCACCGGCTTTGCGGGACTTACAATCAGTCGACGCGTCCTTCATGGCTCTGTTCAACTGGATAACATCAGTTGGCCGCATGCATCATTCTGATGCAGAGGCCCGGGGATAACCTCCTTTTCGGAAAAAAAAAGTTCGTACCATGTCCACATTGTGTACTGAACCTGTCAGCTGCTGAAATCTGCACTCAGCATCCTCGTTAACCTGACCCTGTAGAAAAGGCTACCATTAAGCAGACCAAACAAAATGTACAGTGTCAATGTGGAAGTTTACATGCCCAGTAAATGAGATTAAATAGAAAACAGAGGTGAATTAGATAATTGTTCTGAAGTTTGGGTGAAATGTTGAAGGGATCCCAATGTTAGATCTATCAGTATCAGATGTAGTACTTGGGCTTCAGAGGCTTACATCTAGTGTCTGTAGAAGAGGGGTTCCGGCGGTGGCTAATGCTGTAGTGCTTGAGTTCTTCTTGTGCACGAGACGCTGAACTGAAGGCATCCTCTTGGATGAGTGGTCATGCAAGGCAAGCCACCAACACCAATGAGATGAAAAATGGATGTCAAAATTGAGAAATACACAACAGGTGGACACACATATATTTTGTAACTAGTGAGAGACATGTGCTGTGAGTGAAACAATTAGCAGAAAGAGGACGGTTAGTTTTAAAATGCAGAGCCATTCAGGATGAACAGAGGTTGCATACAACTAACTGCATCTACAATACAGGCTTCAGTCCCGCAGATGCAGATAAACTACCGGAGACCCTGACCCTCATGCTTCAGGCTTTCAGTACATGTGCAACCACAACCATGGCAGGACAGGAGCAGTAGATTGATTGTTGGTTCACAAGATGAAGATTGCACGATCAAGCATATAATGTGTTGGAAATTGCACCAGTTTCAGTCTGGTACTATTCTTTCTGCAGCTCACACAACAGCTAGTCAACCAACAGGCTTGCACCCGGATGCCGCCACGGAAGCAGCGGGCGCACTTCCCCGGTAAAATTATGGACTTGTGTTCGATCCGGCCATGGGGCACTCCCATGAAGCACACCAAGACCACCGAGGAGCTTGACGCGCTACGCGATGAGGTGATGGTGATGGGGCTCAAGGGGGACAATAATCACGAGCAAATTGATGAGGTGAACACTTTTGTAATGGTGGAATCACTTGAAAAACAACTCGACATCGTTGAAGTGCTGGTAGAGAAAAAAAATTGAGGTCTGGCCCAATATCTTCTCTTCTGAAGAAAATGTGAGGGGATACACGCCACCCTCCTGCCCATGCATCTCCAGTGAAAGAGTCTAGTGCAACAAATTGCAAAACAACCCCCAACATATATATGAAATTGGAAGGAAATTGAACAAGAAGTAGAAACACTGGTTCAGTTGCGACTACACAGCAAATTCAGTTATAGTCACCTAAATCTAAAAATCAGAACACTACACAAATCCAGTGCAAGTATAAAAGGGCATCACATTCTTCTGAATACAGAAGGTCCTAGTGGTTTTTTTCACTAATTATGAGGACAATCCTTTTGGGTGAATCAGACAAGTGAACAAGTATTTTCCAACTGGTTCAAGCACCTGTTGAGTGCAAGGTTGATTACACGAGCCGCCACACCCAATAAGAGACACCCAAGACCACCAACAAGTAAGGAGCCTGCACCTCCTCAAGAAACCATGGGACGATGTACCGTTGACACCAAGTTATCGCTGGAGAGTGCTAACCACCCTCTTGTCTTGGGCCGTGGTATATTCATTCTGCATGCTGACGGCGAGGTCACGTTAGATAAGAGACAAATGAGACCACCCTACGCCGCGAAGAAGGTTCATTTGTTTTGCATCGAACATTTTTTCTACATTGCATACACATTTTTTTAAATGCCACAAACATATTTTTGGTATGCGTCATGTACATTTCTTTTAATGATAGGAAATACTTTTCAAAAACTACGTGTACATTGTATAATTTTTTTCTAAAAATGTCACAAACTTATTTGTGGAACGCGTGAACCTTTTTTTTAAATGCCACGAAACATTTTGTTAAAACTATGCGAACATTTTTTACATTGTATAAACTTTTTTAAATGTCACGAATATTTTTTGGAATGCTTAAACAATTTCTTTGAATGGCAGATTTTTTAAAAAAATACGTGAACATGTTGTTGTAATTTTTTTAAAAAATAAGTTTTGTAAATATATATATTTAGAACATTTCTGAAAATATAAAAAAAAGGTTTGAAAAACAACAAAGAAGCGGAGAAGAAGATACTTGGGCCGGCCCAAATATGTAGAGACGGGGAGGGCGAGAGAAAGCAGCGCCCTTAAATATTTTTTTATTAGAGGAAAATATTCCACTAAAGAAATATTAGAGAAAAATATACTCCCCCACCCACCCACACCCTTTCAACCAACTTCAAAACCTGCGAACCAACCTGTGGTTTGATGGTTAGAGGGACTGTGGGTATCCCTAGCCCACCAGGGTTCAAATCCTGGTGCTCGCATTTATTTCTAGATTTATTTCAGGATTTTCCGGCGATGCTCATTCAGTGGGAGGAGACGTTCCCATCGACGACGAGGTGCCTATGGTGATTTTGTAAATTTCAAGATGATATGTCGGCTCAGTCTTTCGGAGGTGCTCATAGGGGTAGGGTGTGTGTGCGCGTTCATAGGGGTGAGTGTATGCGCGTGTATATGAGCGCTTGCATCTGTACTGTGTTTAAAAAAAACTCCAAAACCTGATATTTAGCCCCTCGAATCTGCCAAATGGACCTAAAAAGAGATGCCAAACCGAATAAGTCTCCCGCTCTAAGTCGTTTCGCTCGTTTGATAGGTGGTATTGAGTTGAGGATGACTACGTTTGTGGTGTCAATGTTGCACGGTAGTTGTTTGATGAAATGGTGATAACCGCTGCGTGTGCCCGGGACGTGGTTGTGCAGGGTGGCGAGGAGCCTCGTGAGGATGTCATCGAGGATCCTTGTGACGGTGTGGCCGTGGAACACAGCGAGGGTGTCGTCCATGGTACACATACATATTTTTTCCTTGCGATGGAAGCAAGGGGCGATCGAGTCATGCAACCCGATCGAGCACCTTCCTCGGCGTGTAGGGGATGGCCGAAACATTCGGATTTGGCGAGACCGATGGATCCCCCGCGAGCCTTCACGCCAACTTATTACCGAACAGGGTACTTGCCGACTACAACGAGTGGCCGAACTCCTGCACGAGGACGGGTCATGGCGCCTAGACCTGCTCCATCGCTACTTCCACCCGGCAGATGTGGAGGTGATCTCCAGCATACATACTTCGACCCGCGTAACCGATGACATCATCGCATGGGCACCGGAGAAGAACGGTATCTTCACTGTTCGATCCGCTTACCGGTTCGCCATGGACGAGCGCGAGCGCGAGCGTCCACTGGCCACCGCCATGAGCAGGGCATCGGATGGTCATCGCACCATCTGGAAGATCATATGAGGGTGCCAAGATCATATGAGGGTGCCCTGCTCCCCCTAAGGTACGCGTGTTTGCTTGGAGGATCATTACGAACTCGCTTGCTACTTGAGCAAATAAGCATTCTCATCATCTTGAGGTTTCTGATCAATGCCCCCTGTGTGGACTGGAACGGGAGGATGTGTTCCACGCTTTCTGTATATGCCCCTTGGTAAAGGAGCTGTGGCACGCCATGGCCATGGATTGGTGTATTCCGAAGGTGGAGGACATCATGAACACTGGTCCGGAGTGGCTCTTCACTCTGCTGGACCCTCTTGACGAGGCAACAAGGATGATCGTCCTTATGATCATGTGGAGGACCTGGCATGTCCGGAATGAGATCACGCATGACAAGAAACCGCCCCCTGCTGAAGCCTCACGACGGTTCTTGCATGGGTATGTTACTCCCTTGCTCTGCATCCAACAACACCCAAATGCTGATATGGTCAAGGGGAAGATGACAGTCTCCTTGCCACAGTATGTCACTCGTCCTCCTAAGGTGACCAAGGAGGAGAGATCATGGACCGCGCCAGTGCCGGGCCGCACAAAGCTAAATACCGACGGAAGTTTTGTTGCGGCGTCGGGAGCGGCAGGAGGAGGGATGATTTTGCGCGATGATCGAGGAGAAATCATCTATACTGCATGTAGAGAGCTGCGCACATGCGATACTGCCCTGGGAGCGGAGCTTGCGGCATGCAAGGAGGGCCTTGAGTTGGCTCTGCATAGGACCGGTTTGCCTGTAACGGTCGAGCTTGATTGCGCGGAGGCTGTGGCGATGATCACAACAAATGTGGAGGATCGTTCGGTGCACCGCACCCTCATTCACGAGATTAGAGATATAGCGCCTGCCTTTGGAAGGAAGATCTCATTTACTCTTTGTTGTCGTTCATAAAATAAATGTAGTCATGAACTTGTCTCTTATGGGCGAAGGACCCCCGGACTGCTGTGTGGTTCCACTCAGGGATTGAGTCTGTGGTACGCTGTTGTACGTTTGGCCTCCGCTGAGAGGCCACCTTGAGCAATGAGAAATCCCTTTTCATCCAAAAAAAAAGAGAGACAACGAGCCATGTTGAATGTACTACGTGTAATGGGTGCGCGCACCAGACCAGATCGAGACCAGAGAGCACGCATGCTCGGCGGCACTCTCCCCTCCAGGACACTCTGTACACTCTGGCGACCTGCATAAACAAATAGTTTTACCGTCACCTAGGCGTCGACGAACACCCAAGTACTGTTTTCTCCATGCCTGACGTCGTGGGTGGCCAGTCCGCCGACCGAGGGAGGGGGCGAGAAGAAGCGGAGAGTTTTTTTTTTTGAACAAGCAAAGGCACCAAAAGGTGCCACATATTCCATACAGCTCAAAGAAATTGAAGAAAGTGTATTACATAGATCTGCCAAAGATGGAAAGAAAAGAAGCAGAAACTATGAGTAAGAGCTGAAGAAAGGATCCTAGTAGGGCAAAGTGGCCAGAAGCACTATGCCGTGAGCAACATGATCAGAACTAGAGGAGAAAACATCTGAGAAAAAGAAAACAAAGAAGACTCTAATCTCCTCCGAACAAGCAGCCCAAAGAATGAATCGTTGGGCAAGAAAACTGCCAACAACATTATGTGCCCGAGATGCTTGACCTGCCTTAGAAGCAATGCACCGTGTGCAGTTGAATATCTGCAAGTTGAAAGTTTGAAAGAAGGGCCACCACTGGACATGGAGAATTTGAGTGAGCATGAGCAAAACAAGCAACTTGCGTCTCTCCGACAGTTTGGAAAACCTGCTGAGCCAGATTATGAGCGACACCATTGATTTGCCTGGAAACATGAAACACTTGAGCAGCTAAATTAGACGTAACTTTGAGAAAAGTAGCAAACTCTTTTCTAATGTTCCAATGAGCAGCAGAATCTGAAATATTTCTTGAGGCAACAGCAGAAGCAAGAGAAAGACAGTCCGTCAGAAACATGGGATTAGTAATATTAAGCTGAGCGGCAAGGTAAGCTGCACAAGAAAGGGAAACATCCTCGGCTTGAAGGGAAGTTAACGTTGAAGAGGCCGAAGCTTGAACCTGAATACTAATCTCACCTTGATCCGAAGGCATGGAAATATAAACACCTATACCTGTGCCCACATGTCCTCGAGCGAGTCCTGGGATTTTGGACGATCTAAATGCTGCATCAGAGAAAATTTTAGTCCCAAAAATTAACAAATCCGATTTAAGCGTTTTGCCCTGCTTAGGTAAAATATCAGTAGAATGATGATTAGTAGAAAGAGGCTGCTCAGAAGAAGGATTGTGAAGATTATGCAAATGCCCAAAGTCCAAAGTTGTAGCAGCAATATTAACGTGATGAGGACGATGATTTTTCCTATCAAAAAGAAAATCATTTCGAGCTTTCCACAGGCACCATAAAAAATTAAGAACATTCTGAATAGAAGCATGAGGGTGACTCATATTAATAAGAAAGATGAGAATGAAATGCATAGAAGAGTGCCCTTGAGTAAGAACATCCGCTTGAATAAACCAAGGCGAAGAAAACCAAGCTGCTCTCGCGAAGCCGCAGAGAAAAAAGAGGTGAAATTCATCCTCCTGCTGTCCGCATCTACAACAAGACGGAGAGATGTGAACAGAGAAGCGGCCAGCTCTCATGCCCGTAGGCAAAGCCCTACGAAGAAGTCTCCAAGCAAAAGTTTGAACACGAGGGAGCAAACTTTTTTGCTTCCAAATGAGCTTGAGAAAGTCTTTCAAATCCAAAGGAATATCCATAGGGGCATTTCTAGGATTATTATGAAGCTCCTAGAGGCAAAGCTTGTAAGCAGATTTAGAAGAGCAAATACCATTTGGGGTGAGATCCCAACACAGCAAATCCGGACCATCATCATCAATAATTTCAGTGTTAACAATTTGCGACGCAAGAGGCTGCTGGAAAAGATAAAATATGAGATCATGATTCCAACTTTTTTGACCAGGCATCCAAAGCTCCCTAACAAGAGAGGGGTAAATAAAACCAGCTTGTTGGGGAATAAGAGAATCATAAATAGTATGCCACAAATTACACCAAGGCATGCTCCATAAAGAAAAATTACCACTCGTGAGTTGATAAAAAGCATGACATGTCAGCTTAGGCAACATTTTCAAAATAGAGGCCCAAAAAGCAGATTTAGGAGGGGTTGTAGTGGCTCTCCAAATTGAAGTGTCAGGGAAGTATTTAGCCTTAAGCACAAGGTATAGATGAGAAAAAGGGGCTTTAGCTAACCTCCAAGCAACTGAGAGAATGAGGCTTTCATTAATAGCTTTAAGATTCCTAATACCCAAGCCACCTTCTGTTTTAGGATTTTATTGACCCTGCTTTATTTCTTTCAAATTTTGTGAACTAAAAAATCAGGATTTTACATATATGTTGTAAGGGTTTTATGTACTTACTCACAATGTACTCAACTGTGCGATCTACAAACATCTATTGCGATATTTTTTGCATCATAATAGGATGTATAACTTCCTGGCAACATATTTATCGATCATGCCTAAAACGGTGCAAACATCTATACACGACGTAATTCATCCATAGAGAGACATGCATTTTTTTCACAAAAATAGTATCTCAATTTATCATCACACAAATATGTTTTTAAGATACATTAGAGAATAACAAACAAACTATGATTAATTTTAGTAATTAGTTGTGATTTTAACTAGGATTAATCAAGTAATATCAAATTTTAGTATGTAAATTGATGTAGAAAGTATAAAATTTTAGTATAAACCTAAAACAATTGGTGTCATTAGTATATCGGGGTAAGACACCGTAATTCGTCCAACGACAATGTTTATGTCATAGGTTCTATAGCTTCCTGGCAACAAATTTATCGATCCAGCCTAAAATGGTGCAAACATTTATACATGTCATAATTAAACGACAGAGAAACTTGTGATTTGTCACAAATTAAATTTCAATTTGTCATAACACAAGTTTGTTTTTAAGAGATATTTGAATTGTATAACAAATAAAAATATAATTAATATTTAGCAATTTAGTTGTGTTGTTAAATATGATTAATATAGTAATATTTTTTTACATAAGTAAAATAAAATTATAAATTTTACTAAACCACGAAAATACTTGATGTCATCGGTATTTGAGGGTAGAACAGCACAGGAAATAAAATATAGAGCAAAGGAAGATGGAATACATTTTGCCACAAACGTATAAGACCAATCAGGTAGAATTTTAAGCCAAGAGAAAGGACAAAGAGATAAAATAATGTTACTAAGTTTGTGATAACTAATGGATATTAAATATTTTGAATTGTTGGAAATTAAACTCAATGTTTTTAAGTTCAACACTTGCTAGTCTAATCGTGTTACAATGTCTGATAAATAGAAAGTAGATAATTTCAAAAAAAAAAATTGGGATAGATAATTAACAAAAACATAATATATCACAAAAGTGACATCATTATAATAAAAGATATGAAACACATGTAAGTTAACTTAGATTCAGACAATAATATATAGCAGTGTATCTAGTGAAAACCTATATGCCATGCAAATATTAAAACTTACAGTTATAGCAATGTATCCAGATTCTTTTGGCAAGGTGACGGAGAAAAGAAAAAGTACAGGCTGGCCAAATGGAGCGTGGTTTGTTGGCTGAAAGACCAAGGTGGCCTTGGAAATCATGGCCTACAGGTCAAGAATGAGGCTCTACTCAGTAAATGGTTATTCAAACTTCTTATTGAGGATGGTGTTTGGCAAACCATGTTGCGCAACAAGTATCTAGGCCAAAAGGCGATGTCCCAGGCATTTTAGAAACCCGGCGACTCGCACTTTTGGGCTGGCCTAATGGAGGCAAAGAAACATCTCTTTCGCTTTGGGTCTTTCGCGATAAAGGATGGGTCAGAGATTCGTTTTTGGGAAGACATATGGCTAGGCAATGCCAGTCTCCGAGAGCAATATCTTACCTTATACAACATTGCTCGCGATAAGAATAATATTATAGCGCAGGTGCTCAGTTCATCCCCGCCAAATATTTCATTCAGGCGGGATTTGATTGGCCCCCGACTTGTGTCATGGCATAATCTTTTATCCAGGTTAGACTCGATTAACCTGACACAAGGCCGGGATGTGTTTCGCTGGAACCTTACTACATCTGGGTCTTTCATTGTAGACTCTATGTACCTTGCGTTCACATATTCTGAGGTACTAGTGAGTAATAACAAGAAAATTTGGAAGTCCAAGATTCCACTAAAAGTGAAAATTTTCATGTGGTATCTTCGTAGGGGAGTTGTGTTAACCAAAGACAACCTCGCACGACGCAACTAGCAAGGGAGTAAGAGGTGTTGTTTTTGTACTCATGACGAGACAATCAAACACCTCTTTTTTCAATGCAAGTTCGCACGTTCTTGACCAGGAGGAAGGCCGAATTGAGGGGGACTTACCACTTAGAACTTTTATTACTAAGTATTACAAAGAGCTTTTTGGACCTTCAGCTGAATCAAATTTTCAGCTGGATCAATCCATTACTCATGACATTCCTCAAGTTACAGAAGCAGAAAATGAATTCCTAACCTCCCTGTTCTCTGAGGGAAATTTGAACCGTGGTGTTTCAGATGGAACACAACAAGGCTCCGGGTCCAGATGGCTTTCCCGCAGAGTTCTATCAATGTTTTTGGGATGTCATTAAGGCAGACTTGGTTCAGTTGTTTAACCAACTGCATGCTGAAGACCTTGACATTTCTTGTTTAAACTTTGGGGAAATTATCCTATTGCCTAAGATTAAGGAGGCTAGTCGTATTCAACAATATCGACCGATTTGCCTTCTGAATGTAAGTTTTAAAATCTTTATGAAGGTCGCAACTAATCAGTTGAACGGGGTGGCTGACCATGTCTTAAAACCCACTCAAACAACATTTATGCAAGGCCGCAACATATTAGATGGAGTGGTCGTCTTGCACGAAACTATACATGAACTTCACCGAGAAAAGTTGAATGGTGTCATTCTTAAAATAGATTTTGAAAAAGCCTACGATAAGGTTAAGTGGCCCTTTCTGTTGCAAACTTTGCGCATGAAGGGGTTTTCACAAAAATGGTTTCGTTGGGTAGAGAGCTTTGTCTCTAGAGGTAGTGTGGCCATAAAAGTTAATGATGATGTTGGCAACTATTTTCAGACAAGGAAGGGTCTTCGCCAAGGGGACCCCGCTTCTCCTATTTTGTTTAACATTGTGGCCGACATGCTAGCTACCCTTGTTGAGCGGGCTAAGTGGACGGTCAAATTAGTGGTGTCATTCCACACTTGGTAGAAGATGGTCTATCTATTCTACAATATGCGGATGACACTATTGTATTCATGGATCATGATCTAGATAAGGCAAGAAATCTCAAGTTGCCCTTATGTGCTTTTGAGGAACTTTCTGGTCTCAAAATTAATTTTCATAAGAGCGAACTTTTTTGCTTTGCCGATGTTGCAGAATCAGCACCTGAGTATGCTGAGATTTTTGGATGCCGGCTCGGGCAGTTTCCGATTCAATATCTGGGTATTCCCATACACTATCGGCGCTTAACTATCGCTGAGTGGAAGCATGTGGAAGAGAGACTTGAGAAGCGCTTAGCCAGTTGGAAGGCCAGGCACTTGTCTTACGGGGGACGATTGATCTTGATCAATTCAATTCTAAGCAACATGGTTTTATATATGTTGTCATTCTTCGACCTACCGAAAGGGGTTCTCCAGCGACTAGACTACTTTAGATCCAGATTTTTTTGGCAATGCGATAACGAATCCAAGAAATATCGGTGGCTAGGTGGGCGTATTATGCAGACCTAAAAGTCAAGGGGCTGGGAATCCAAGACCTTGAGATTAAAAACATTGCTCTTCTCAGAAAGTGGGTTTACAAACTACTCACTGAGAATGGAGTATGACAGGAAATCATTCACAACAAGTATGTGGGATCCAATGCCATTTCTCAAGTTCATTGGAAACCTGGGGATTCACATTTCTGGAGTGGTGTGATGAAGTTCAAGGAATTCTTTTTTGAATTTGGGACCTTCTCAGTTAGGGATGGTTCTCAGGTTCGATTCTGGGAAGATATCTGGCTAGGGAATAACCCACTAATGGTGCAATAGCCGAGCTTGTACAGGATTGTTAGACATAAATTCGTCACAATCAAACAAGTTTTAGGAGAAGAAAACCCTGATATTTCTTTCCGCAGGGACCTTTTTGGCCCTCGCGTGGCAGCATGGAATGAATTACTCACTCGCCTGGAGGACATTCAACTGTCAGGTGAGCCGGACATTTTTCGATGGAACTTGCATCAGAATGGCAAATTTTCATCCATATCCATGTATGATGCAATGGTTCATTGTGATGTTCCGGTGGATAACAGGAAATTGTGGAAGCTCAAAAACCCTCTAAGAGTGAAGATTTTCCTCTGGTTTCTTAACAGAGGAGTCATACTAACTAGAGATAATCTGGCACGACGAAACTGGCATGGTTCCAAGACATGTGTCTTTTGCCAACATGACGAGTCTATTATTAAACACTTATTTTTTGAGTGCAAGTTCGCTCGGGCAGTTTGGACCATAGTTCAAGTAGCTTCAAATCTATACCCACCACGTAGTGCACGAAACATATTCGGCGACTGGTTGCGGGGTATTGATAAACAATTTTCTGCACATATTCTTGTGGGAGCGGCGGCCTTATGCTGGGCAGTGTGGCTTACCAGGAATGATGTGATTTTTAATAACAAATGTGTCTCATCTTCTATGCAGGTTATTCATGTGTGTACACAATGGCTTCGTACTTGGTCTATCCTGCAGAGGCCGGAGGACAGGGACCTTTTTATGGTGGCATCTACACGGCTGGAGCGTACGGCCAGGGAGGTTTTCTATCCCCATGGACAGCGGTGTGACCTACGGATAGGATCTGCTACTCCTTAGGTTGGACATGTTTTTTTGATTGGCATTGTATCGAATTATTTTTTGCTTTTAGGGTACTCTGGACTTTTTTGGCTGTGTGCATCCAGCTATGCAAAGGCCGGGCTTTCTTCCGATGCGATTGTATCACCTCGATATATCTATTCAATGAAATGTCCTTTATCGGAAAAAATTGCACGTTCTACGTGGTCAGTCATCCAAATAGCGTCAAATTTGCATCCGCCCACAAGTGTTGCTAATATATTTGATCATTGGTTGGTATCTATTCAATGAAATGTCCTTTATCGGAAAATAAGTTTACACGTTCTACGTGGTCAGTCATCCAAATAGCGTCAAATTTGCATCCGCCCACAAGTGTTGCCAATATATTTAATCATTGGTTGGACGGTATTCCAAATAGTTTCAAAACGCTAATAAGAGTGGGAGCGTATGCCTTAATTTGGCCGCTTTGGCTATGTAGAAATGATTTAGTTTTTAATGGAAAAATGCTTCTTCTCTGCAGGCTATTTTCCGGTGTACGCACTCGCTACGTACGTAATCTATTCTACAACGACCGGAGTACCAATCACTGTTCAAGGCGGTGTGTACGCATTTGGAGCAGGTGGCTATGGAGGTTTGTTTCCGACATGGGTGGCAGCATAACCTTCGGATCGATCCACCACCTCCTTCGACATAGGCATAGTGTCGGTCTATGGGACTCTACTGTTGCTGATTTGTCGGTTTTTATTTGATTATTTTTTGTCAGACTTTTGGATTTGGCTGTGTACATTTTAGTTATGCAGAGGCCGGGTGTTACTCATAATGCTTTGTATCCGCTTGATGCTTCATTTTGAGATAATAAAATTGCCCTTTATCAAAAAATATAATGGGATGAGCAGTACTTGTCTCATATCAAGTCAGGCCTATCTCAGCAAATTAACTGTGCGTTTTGCAAGATGGCCAATCCAATTCTTTGAACACCTCCCAGCCAGACTTTCTTCTTCTTCCAAACACATCTCTCAAATAGAATGCAGTCTCTGCAGACCGTCCCTCATTGCTATCCTCGAAAATTTTGCCTTTCTCGATAGCTTTTGCGTTCATGGCTATTTGAGATTGTAGGATGCCAATTTGAGAATTACAAGTGCTTAGTAAAAAGTGAGTGCATGGAATTGAGGCATATATACCATATGGAAGCGTTGACCAACACTCGCGAATGTTGCACCCCGGGCTTGGTTAGCGCTCTGGTATCTTATCGGTTCGTTCTATATAATTAGTGGCTAGTTCATCTAACTCAGTCGCTAGGTGCGGCGAGGATGCTAGCTCGAGGTTTTCTGGAGTTGAGTTTGCTTTGGGGTTGTTTGGAGTCCTGTGTTTAGAAATTGGGTAACTTTTTGTTGGGTAGCTTGCTGGTCTAGGATATATTTTTCTCTGTTGTATTCCCCATCTCAAATAAATGATAGCCATATGCAGTGGAGCCTTTCTCCAAACCTCTCCAAGATACTCCCATTATTCTAGTGTATCGAATGTGTCTGTATGCTGGCATCGGCGATGCTTAGAGGGTGTGGAGCTTGATCTGCAATTGGGTTTACTCACAAAGTTTACCCAAATATTTCTCATTCAGTGTTTCACTGGGTACTTGAAGCAAACCTTTGATATCAGCTTGAATATTTTTTGGAACCCCTTTACCGAAGAAGATGGAGGATTTGCCATAGTTGATTGGTTGACCCGTCGCTTGGCAATAAATATCCAAAACCTGGTTGACCACATTTGCACCCACATAGTTGGCCCTAAAGAACATCAAGTTGTCATCTGCAAATAATAAGTGATTTATAGGCAGCGATGAGGGTGTCACTTGCAGACCATGAAGGTTAGATGACCCATCTTTGGATTTTAGAAGGCACGAAAGGCCCGCTACTGTTAACAAGAACAAGTATGGGGAGATTGAATCTCCCTGCATGATTCCTCTTGAAGGATTAAACTATTACAATTTTTTGCCATTGAACATGACTAAAAATTTCACTGAAGTCAGCATACCCATCACAGTTTCCACCCATCTATGAGTGAACCCCAGTTTCAGCATGACTGCTTGTAAATATGACCAATCCGCCCTATCATAAGCCTTCATCATGTCCAACTTCAATGAACGATGCTGATTTTTCTTTGCCCTGTTTCTTTTCATGAAATGGACACTCATATGATGCAATTATGTTTGTCAGTGATCAACCTTCTAGGGACAAAGGCGGACTGTTCCGGGATATAGTATCAGGAAGCACAAATTTCAAAAGGTTCGAGATTACCTTGGATGCAATTTTATAAAGAACATTGCAAAGGCTTATAGGCCGGGATTGGGTTAACTGCGTCGGTTTTTTTTACCTTTGGGATCTGCACAAGAATGGTCCCATTGATGCATTCTGCCAACTCCGTTCCCTCAACTATGTGTAGCACCACCTTTGTTGCCTCATTCCCACACACGTCCCATTGCCGCTGAAAAAGTGTGCGGGGAAACCGTTCAACCATGGTGCTTTGATGGATGGGAAACATTTGAAAGAGAGCACCCTTGACTTCCTGTTGAGAATATGGGGCAGTTAACTGTGCATTCATCTCAGGCGTTACCTTTCATGGAACTATATCAAAAGTACTCTCTCCATATTCTGAACACCCTCAGAAGTGTAAAGATTTTTATAGAACGAGTTGGGAGGTTTTCCATCGCATTACTGTCCTCCGTTAGATTGCCGTCCGAGAGCAACAAAGACTTAATTTGGTTCTTTCTCCTTCTTCGGCTGGCTCATAGATGGAAGAAGTAAATTCTTGTCTCCATGGGCCAACCATTCTATTCTCGCCCTTTGTCTCCATGTCACTTCCTCCCGATGGTAAAGCTATACCTTCCAACTTCCCATGCAAATCAGCAACCGAGGTGGGGCAAAATTTCATGTTTTGACCCTTTTCACGTCTAAAATCGAGATCTGACCCCGTTATGGAAAATTTTCGACATTTGACCCGTTTGCTACCGCTGGAGACCCCGGCGGTAGATGTGTGCAGGCTACCGCCGCCCCTCGTGGCGGTAGGTTCCCTGACGCCGTCTGGCCGTTAACGGCCGTGTACACGTGGCAAAGGATCTACCGCCGCCGTCTATGGCGGTAGGCTTTTGCAACCTACCGCCGGGCTCTCTGGCGGTAGGTTCCTGGATAAGGTTTTGAGGGAGGGGGTTGTGCTCCTCCCCCACCCACCCACCCACTCATTCACCCCACTCTTCTTTCGAGCTCTCACTCTCTCCCCCTCTTCCCCCCACCAAATCACCCACTAGATCCCTCTCCATTGCTTTAGATTTGGCCGGTGGATCGAGGCCATTTGCATCACCCAAGGTACCTCCCCCATTTCCCCTACATTTGGTTGGTTCAAATCATGCATTTTGCTCATTTTGTTGGAATCACTAGTTCATGGTTTTGTTGTGGTGAAATCAATGTATATGATGCATTTAGGGTAATGTTTGTGCTTTGACAATGTATTGTGTCACTAGCATTGTTTGGGTAGTAAGAAATATCATTTAGGGTTTTGTTAGGGTTAATGACATGGTTAGGGTTAAGGTTGTGTTTATGGTTATGCTTAAGTAAATGGTTATATGACGAACGTTATGGTTATAGTTATAATAATCCCTCGACTTGTAGGATGGGATCGATCATCTTTGTTGAGACTTCCGCGGAGGCGGCGGCAAAGCGTGAACGTGCAGTCATTGAGGAAAAGATGGACTTGTGGGTCAAAGCCGTTGATGCATTGAATGCGGCTTGTAGAGATTTTTCAAAGTATTATGTGTCGAAGTGCGACGATGCCAGAGTTAAAGTTATACCAAGCTAAAGAGAAAAACATAAGCAACCTCAAGAATGAAGAGAAAAATCATAGACGCGCTCTTGCAAGGCAAATTGCATTGTGTGGAACAAGGGATGAAGTGAATGAGATGGACTTTAACAACCCTGACCAGATCATTGATTGGCTAGTTAGGCAAGCATCGTCGGCGATACTTAGTCGGGCAACTCGTTGGGCTTGGGTCCGTGAAAGAAATGATGTCATTTGTTGCAACCCCGGGCCGTATGACAAAGATGTCTTGTTGATGGAGTAGTAGAGGGGGTTGAAACAAATGATGTTGTAGTGTCATTTGGACTGTAATGGCATGTACCCTTATCATTTATGCAACCTATGTCATTTGAACCAGTGAGAACATTATAAATAAGTTATGCTTTGTGTTTGTATTGTATCATTTGATTTGAGTTATGGTTTGTTCCATTTCATGTAGCATGGAAAACATGACCCCGAAGCAGTTGAAGAAAGTATATGAGAAGTGTTGTGGCATTGCATCTAAGAGTTTGGCGGCAGCGTCTGAGAAGATTGTACCGGAGCGACAACTTGCTATCAAGAGGGAGCTTGAAGCATGGTTCAAGAGCAATGATGAGGAGTTTGCTGCCATGATGGATTTCAACAAGTATCCATTCATGGAGGAACCTTCTGATCTTAAGGAGAGAAAAGTTTTCCGTAGGCTTGTGAAAGAAAAACAGAAGATACTTGATGAGCTGCATGAGAAGGCATATGCTTGCAGACATTCTGTGGCAGCGGAGATATTTTTCTCTGTGAATATAGAAGAATTCTGCAAGCTGGACTTGAGAAAACCCGGAAAGGTCATTGGATGGGCAATCACACAAGGCAAGTCAGAGATTCCGGAACGCCATTTTCGATGGGCCTGGTTCGGCGAAACGCAAGGTGTGTTGGAGAATTGGGCGGGATCGTCGGATTATCAACTAAAGCCTAATCCTGATCGTGACGCACAAATTGAACGTCTTATGCATTTTAGATCTTTCTTTCCGAAGTAGAAAATGTATGCTCCGAGCTTGAGCTTTGTAGTTTGAAGTTATGTCATTCAAATCGCTAGAAGGGGGACATGGACATGGATCAGTTATGTATGTCTTTGCTACTTGATCATTTCTAGTTTGAACTTATGTCATTCGAATCGTTAGAAGGGGACATGAATCGTTAAAAAAGTGTCATTTGTGGATGTAATGAACTATGCTCAGTTATTGATGTCTTTGCTACTCGATCATTTGTGGATGCTTAGTTCATAGAAAGTTGTAAGAAAAGGAAAGGCAAAGGGCTAAAAAATAAAGGCAGGGGGACATAGATCAGCACCTACCGCCATAGGCACCAGCGGTAGGTTGACCAACCCTACCGTAAAATCAGTGGCCGAATTGGTCAC
Organism: Aegilops longissima; assembly: GCA_021605205.1. NCBI lineage: Eukaryota > Viridiplantae > Streptophyta > Magnoliopsida > Poales > Poaceae > Aegilops > Aegilops longissima. Next base: position 663,423,369 of record CM038676.1, read on the forward strand.
AGAAAAATGGCCAACCCTACGGCCATCGGCAACAGCGGTAGGGCGCCCAACCCTACCGTGAAATCAGCGGCCGACTTGGGCACAGAAAATGGCCAACCCTACCGCCATAGGCTCCGGCGGTAGGTTGACCAACCCTACCGTAAAATTAGTGGCCGGCTTGGTCATAGAAAAATGGCTGCTAGGATGGCCAACCCTACCGCCATGATACCTGGCGGTAGGAGCCTACCGCCGAGCGGGCTGGCGGTAGGGTGGCCAACCCTATCGCAGAACAGGGGACCGTTTCGGTCATAGAACATTTCGCCAACCTACCGCCATACCCTCCGGCGGTAAGGTTTCATATCCTACCTCCATGAGGACTGGCGGTAGGGTGCTCTATTTTTCTCTGTTTTTCTTCTTCGTCACTTCAAGACAAATCAAGTCACAGCAACAGCAAAACAAACATAGTTCATGACAACTCACAGCAACATCAAAACAAACGTAGTTCATGATATAGTTTCATCAAATCGAAGACGTAGTTGATCACAAGTTTCACAAATCAAAGACGTAGTTCATGACAGGTTTCACAAATAAAGTACATAGTTCATGATAGGTACCACAAATCAAAGACATAATTCATAACATGTTTCTCGAATCGAAGGCATAGTTCATGACTAGTTTTTCGAAACGAAGGCCTTATTGGGTCACACGAGGCCATTTCCTTTTTTGTCGCGTGCCTCATCCTCCTCTTGGGCTTCACGAGCCCTTGCAAGCTTTCTTGCTCTCTCCTCTTGACGAGCAATCTTCTCCTTGCGTGCCCTCTCCTCTTCACGCTTCTTGCGCTCCATCCTCTCCTTTTCACGACGCTCTTCATCCAAGCCTATATGAAATGCTTCTTCAAACAACCGCTGCCTCCTTACACAATCTCGATGTTGATCTTTCTTAACATCTTCTAGCACATTTTGATCTATCCATGTGAAGTACTTACAAAGTGGAGGCGGCAACTAGGTACGAATAAAGAAGAAATGTGGTCATTAGTAAGATAGATTCAATGGTTGACGACATGTTTGAACTTGAACAACTTACCGGCGGTACATCATAAGCGTGAGCTGGACGAGGACGATCGTAGGCATAGTTGGGACAAACAAAATATCTTGTTCCTTCCGTCCATGATTTCTTGCGATCGGTGGATACCTTAACTTTGCAAACATCTCCACACCAACATGATGGAGTTCTCATATCTTTGTCCTTCACCTTATCCAACTCGGCGTCTGTCCACTTGTCCGGCATATCCTCGCGGTTAGCACACGGTGGCCTCGTCACGGAACCGGAAGAAGCCATGCCTATAAAGACAAATTTGGTAGTTAGTAAAGTAAAATAACATGTATGTATGCAAAAAAATAAATAAACAAGACCAAATAACAAGTACCATTCACGTTATTTCAACCATCTGGGTTAAGCAAGATGTCAATAGGCCTTCCTCTATCAACCCTTCTTGTCCTACGACTACGGCCACCGGTACCCGACCGTCCCCCACGCCCTCTAATATTGTCTCCTCGTCCACTACCGCCAAGATTCGTCCGTCCTCCACGCGCACCACTCCTGCCTCCTCGTCCACTACCACTCCTACCTCCTCGTGTGCCACCGGTACCTCCTCTTAGGGCACCACTTTGACTAGGATCCGGAGTGTTGGCATCGGTCCGTGGCTTTTTGGTGCATTTCCTAACATTGTGTCCCGGCTCGTCACATTTACCACAACTGTTGATGTCCGGTGCCTCCATGAAATGGCCGCTACCAAATTGTTTCATTCCGGTGTATCTAGCTAGGTCATCCATGTCACCCCTAAACCTCTTCTTTCTTCTTCTTCCCTTTGTAGGCACCATGAGTTCGGGGTTGGGGACGATGTGTGGCCCATGATACTCAGGCCACTGTGACTGATCTAGGAAGGGATGAAACCTAGGAGCCCATGTCAACCTCGTTCGTTCCAATGTGAACTCATGCAACCGCAAAGTGGTACCATCGGATACTTTCAAGTTACTGTACCTTGTGGCGGTCATCACATGCGAGCAAGGCCAATGATACTTGTGAGGTCTCTCGCACTGACACCACCGAGTCTTGAGGCGCACCTCATATGCTACTCCACCGTATGTCATGTCGTCCCGTGTTGTTCCACCTGGCTCATCGACTTGGTAGATTTGTTCTTTTTCATTGAAACTAATGATTTGTTGACGCCAAGACTTGCGCACTTGATGCTTCAACCAATCCTCAACTTTGAAGGGAAATTCCATTTTCTCACCTATCCAATTGGCCATCTCTTCGGAATGCCTCAGAAAATACTCGTTGAGCTTGAAGAAGGTATATTTCACTATTGCAGTGATCGGCAAGGAACGGACACCCTTGAGCATATTGTTGAAGCATTCCACCATGTTACTTGTCATGTCTCTCTATCGGAAACCTCCTTCGTCGTAAGCACGTGACCACTTATGCTTCTCTAAAAAATTCCTTGTCAAGAATTCTCTCCCTCCTTTGTTCTTCTCCAACGCCTGGAATAGCTTATCATAGTGGCTTTGGAATGTGTCAGTGTTGAATGCCACACAAACATGGGTAAGATCTTCGCAAAACTCCTTACTCTTGCATGCACGGTAAAAGTTTGCCACGAAATGCCTCATGCACCAACGGTGTTGGAGCTTTGGATAGCCTGGAATGTCAACTTCTATTGCTTTGAGAATCCCATGATGACGATCCGATATGATGCACACCTCTCTTTTGGGGCCAATCACCTTCGTCCTCACATGATCCATAAACCGCTGCCAATTATCATCGTGCTCCGAAGGCACCAATGCAAATGCCACTGGCAACACATTGTCATTGGACGAGTGGGCCATTGCTACCATCAACGTGCCCTTGTACTTTCCGGTCAAGAACGTGCCATCAATTGACAACATGGGGAGGCAATGCCTAAATGCATCGATGCATTGCCCAAAGCTCCAAAAAGCTCGATGAAACACTCCCTCGATTGACTCGACCCTATGGCGCATGCCCGGGTTCCGATGAGCAATGGCTCCCAACATTCTCGGAAGAATGTTGTACGCGTCGACATAATCACCATGCAACATCCTTATAGCGTCTGCCTTCGCCATCCACGCCTTTCCATACTTGACCGGGTACCCGAATCTTTCGAAGACCGAACTCATGAGGAACTTCACCTTCACGGTTGGACCATGGGATATCTCATTCAACAATTTATAGCCTAGATACCCGGACATGAGTTGGCGGTGTCCCTTGCTTCGGTCCGCTTTCTCCGGCGGTATGCACTTGTGGGTGGCCACACAACTCTTAAACTCCCATTGCCCGGTTTCCTTGATCTTTCTTCCACGGACCTTCCATGGGCAACCTTCTTTGTCACATTTGATTGTGTAGCGTAATTTTTTGTTGGAATGACCAACAACGAACGGCCTATGGTTCCAAATGGCATAGTCACTCAACCATATCTTGAACGCTTGCAAACAACCAAACTTGATCCCTTTCTTCAAATGAGTATTCTCGTCCTCACCCAGTGGCCTTGGATCACCCATCCTCGGGCAAGGCGATGGTTCAATCAAGCCCAACCTCATGCCACCATCAAAAACGGCTTTGTCGGCAAGGCTAAGATCACAAAACAAAGAGGGCCCTCTTTCCTTGCCATTGACCTTCTTGTAAATTTGATTTTCTTGTGGCGTGAATCCATCCTCATCCAATTCTTCCAGTGGACCCTCATCATCCGACTCATACCTACACATACAGCTATAAGGTAGGTTTCGGTCCATGTCTTGTTGATGCACAATGACATCCAAGTCACCAATGGGATTGTAATGAATCTCTTCTTCTTCCGCATACACATCATCTTGAGCAATAGCATCTCCATCAACATGAGCAATGGCATATTCATCAACATGAACATTTGCATGTTCATCAACATGAGCAACAGCCTCATCTTCAACATGATCATCACCTACAGGAACTATTGCTCTAGCATTGATGTCCTCTTCATTTGGTTGGCTACTTGGTGGTTCGCTAGCCGCATTGTGGTCATACACCACGATAGCATCATGTATTGGGGAGGACACATCCCGGTTCAAGTCAAGTAGTGGCCGAGCAACTTCAACCTTGAATTGTCTTGTGGCAAATAACTCAAGTGACTTGTCTTGTGATCCCTCAACTTTCTCCTTATACACATCCCAATGCAATTGAGAGGTGATGGGCATACTCTTTAATCGGGATCTTACTCCCAAACCCACATCATACCGTCCAATAAGCTTCACACCATCACTTGGGTTAATCCAATTGAGGACGTTTCTCACTTTCACGACAATATCATCATAGCTCGGGCTTGTGTCAAAAACCATGGCCTCCTCCCCTTCGTCGGCATTTCCATCCATGAAAGCCGCCTTGTCCGAATAATGCATATTCACTAGTTTATCCATCTAAAAACAATGGAACAAAATTGAGTCATCCATGGACCGGTCATTTCATATGGATGAACTATCTAAAATATAAAATTTTGAATCTAACAAATAGTATACCTTAATCATAGCACTAACCCTAACCCTAACCTAACTAAACCCCTAACCCTAACTCTTAAGCTAGCTTGCCACAACAAAGAGTGACACATATTACTTAGATCAACCATAAATACACCATAAATGCCCCATAAATGTGCCATAAATGCACAATAAATGCTAAACTAGAGGAAGAACTAGGGGGGTTGCAAAACTAGTTGATTCCAACAAAACTAGATGATTTGAACCAACCAAATGAAGGCGGGATGGGGGAGGTACCTTGGGTGATGCAAATGGCCTCGATCCACGGGACAAATCTCAAGCAATGGAGGTGATGCAAATGGGTGCTTGGGCGGGGGAGAAAAGGGGGAGAGAGTGTGAGCTCGGGGAGGAAGAAGATGAGTGGAGTGGGTGGGTGGTGAGTGGACCCCACAGAACCTTATGTCCAGGACCCTACCGCCAGAGACCTAGGCGGTAGGGTGTTGGAGTCTATCGCCGAGGGGTGCGGCGGTAGGTCCCTTTGCCACGTCAGACCCCGTTAACGGCCAGGCGGCCGTCAAAGCAACCTACTGCCAGGGAGGACGGCGGTAGCCTGCACATATCTACCGCCGAAGGTTCCGGTGGTAGCCAAAAGGGTCAAATGTCGAAAATTTTCCATAACGGGGTCAGATCTCAATTTTAGATGTGAAAAGGGTCAAAACACGAAATTTTGCCCCGAGGTGGCCTCAGATTCATTCCAGCCAGCTCATACAAGATCCGAGAAGCCTGGGTGATGCTCCCACATGATCGCATATTTAAAGGCCGAGACCCCACCTTGCATGCCTTGCTAGCATGCCTTCACGTTAGCTAGAGTGAGTAAAATAGCTGCATGGGCCGACGTTACCGAGTTCTTGTGCTCAAGTTTTGCTGTAGGGAACACCATAGACCACGCCGGGGAGGCGATGCATCTATCCATCCTTACGCGTGTAAAAGTGCCGCCATTGACCTTCTTCTCAAACGTCCACGTGTTCCCCTGGAAACCAATATCTGCAAGGCCACGCGTATCCAGGGGGCTGTCCAAGGGAGGGCACTCAAGCTAGAAATGCCTCTTAGCATGTCCTAAGTTGTATACCTCTTGTTCACCTGTGCTTCTCCATATATGAAAGTAAACCCGACCTTGGTACCAATCGGTGAGTCGACCTCAACATCCACATGATACTCAGAGTAACCAATAACCTCGAGCTTTGTTGAACCATTCCAAAAGATACCAATTCCATCACTTCGACCAGAACTACTAATAGAAAAACTTTTATTGAACCTAGAGTATCAACTAGCTTCTCTACTCTATTGTCCTCTATTTGAGTTTGAACAAGGCATAGGATAGAGGGGGCAAACTGCCTCGCCAAGTCGCGAACCTCTAGGACTGTCACGGGATTGCCGGCACCGCGACAGTTCCAACATAAGATACTCATGACTTGGGAGGTAAGAGATGCCCTTAAGTCAGTTCACCCCTCCAATGGGGCTCACGGGCCCCATTTGGGCCTCTTGTCCGTCCGTCTTCATGAGCACCCCCGGTGCATAGCCCCGTCAGGCCACCAACTCGTTGGGGATGGGCGGGACGTGGACTTAGCGGAGGGAGAGGGGTCGCTGGCGAAGAGGTCAGTGAAGGTGGTGGAGGAAACTTGATGCGACCGTGTGTGCCGAGGACGGCGGAGAAGAGGATGTGGCTGTCTCAGGCGTCACGGTGGCTCCAGCAGTCGGCGTCTGGCGGGAAAGGAGAAGGCTCGTGAAATGTCGAAGATGCCCTCCAAGATGTCGTTGGGTAGGTGCACCAGTGACGGAGGGGCGTCCAGGAGCGTCAGAGGGGATTCAACATCCGTGATGAAGGCATCCGGGGCAGTAGAGGCGGAGGGGTGGTGGGAGTGGGAGAGAGGAGGCATATTTGGTGTAAGCACGAGTTGTTTGTCCGGCCCATCTAGATGTTTTGTGTAAGCATCGATTCAGGCAGTTTCTAGATGTTTTGTTCGGCCCATCTAGATTTCTCCCCTCCCTCTCGCGCACACGAAGGATCCTTCGATCTATATATTTTTGTTCGGTCTACACATTTTTGTTGGTGAAGTTGTTGATTTCTTCATGCATGACATTAACCCAATCCGGATCATTTAAAGCTTCTTCTACCTTAAGGGGCTCAATACAAGAGACAAACGAGTGATGTTTGCAAAATTTTGCCAAACATTTACAAGTGATTGCCCCCTTTTTTATGCTACCAAGGATGTTCTTGGTGAGATGTTGTAGATGCTCTAGCCTTGAAGCCACCTTTTGCCTCTTAATCTCAAGCTCTTCTTTACTAGGCTGAGATCTCGTTGATGTAGCTTGAACTTGTGGATTCTTTAGCTTTGAAGCCACATTTTGCTTCTTTATCTCAAACTCCTCTTCACTAGGATGTGAACTTGATGGATTAGCTTGAACTTGAACTGGATCTTGATCATGAGCATGATCTCAGGTCTCAATATTTGGTACATTACCACTTGGTTGAGCTTGCCCTTGATCTTGCTCGAGAATACGAGGGACTCATTCTTGTTCTTGGATAGGTTCATGATGTCCTATAGCATCTTGTACATGTGATGGAGGTGATGACTTCCCTTGTGAAGAATCCACAAGAGGGGCTCTTACTCCTTCTACTTGGACTTGGGGTGTTTCTTGTGGACGAATGTGGCCTATCCCCGTAGTCCTTATAGCATGCTAAGGAGCCTCATCACCTACAATACTAGGAACAATTTGCTCCTCACGGGGGACAATATCTTCATCAAACTCTACACTTATCGTTTCCTCAATACACCCGACGGATTTATTGAGAACACGATAAACATGAGAATTTGATGCATATCCAATAAATATGCCCTCCTAAGTTGCATATCCAACAAATATGACCTCGTAAGTTTTAGGCTCAAACTTGGCTAAACATATTTTTTTAAAGAATGGAACACTTACAACAAAATACTCAAAAGTATTTGACATTAGGCTTTCTCCTGTTTAGGAGTTCATAGGGGGTCTTGTTTTTGATCTAGCGGAGATAAAGCCGTTTTGTAGCATGACAGGCGATATTTATGGCTTCGGCCCAAAACTTACATGGAGATTTATACTCATCAAGCATGGTCCTGGCCATCTCTATGAGAGTTCGGTTCTTCCTCTACAATACCATTTTCTTGAGGAGTATAGGCCGCCTCATGTTGATGCTTGATCCCCTCATCACTCAAGAACTCGTCCATCGTATAATTGTTGAACTCGGTGTCGTTGTCACTTTGCATTGCCTTGATCTCGCAACCATGTTGACGTTGAGCTTGTTTGGCAAAATTGATGAAGGTGTCTTGTGTTTCATCTTTTGTCTTGAGAAAAAACACCCATGTATATCTTGTGTAATCATCGACAATGACAAAATCAAACATACATACTCTCACGTGGAAATTTGCTACAACAAAATATGGCAATAGGACCCATGAATCATGAAGCTTGTCTTAATTTATCCAATTTGGAGGTCCTGGAAATTCAAATACAATTGGCGAGAAGTGCTTCTGCTCAGGCATCAACAAAAAGATGGCTTTCCATGCTACTTCAGCCAGCAATTCAGGTTGTCTTGGTTTGGTGCCGGACAATTGTGGGATCTAGGTGGTCCCTTCGACATTAGCTTGAGGACAAGCCTGATTTTAAGGGAACGAGAATGACATATGCCCGGTACCCTCCTTATATTTGTTCAACTCCTTGGGTTGTAACTAGAATTGGGACACCGGGTTTGAGATTTTCCCAACTACATTGACCAAGAGCACCGCCTATAAGATGAGCATCTGAAGAATGGAAGAGGATCGAACAGAACATATCAGGCTTGGCCTTATTCCTCCTCCAGCTACCTCCTCCCCATCTTGACGGAGAAGTGCCTCTTCTCTCTCTGATTCTTCTCGCTGCCTACCCTTGCTTCTGTGCTCTTCTCATCCTTAATTCTCTTCTCTGGATTGTAGTTCCTTTGTGAACCTTGGTTTGGTGATTTAATTCAGACACCAGGAACACTTGTATCCATTGATTTGTGCTATTTGGTATCGATTTGTTACGACTTGATCTAGGGTCATGACACACTTGTGGTGGAGGGGAGTCGCAATGAGATCGTCATTCTCCTCGTTTGGATGGCAATGATGAGTCCTTGTCCCGCAGGTCCTCCGTAGCTGCCGACCAGAGGAAGGGTTCAAAATCTAGCATGTTGCACTGCTAGGCGAGGGCCACCAACCCATGGGACGTGGGGGGACATGGACTTAGCGGAGGGAGAGGGGGTCGCTGACGAAGAGGTTAGTGAAGGTGATGGAGGCAACTTGATGCGATCGTGTGTGCCGAGGACGGCGGAGAAGAGGATGTGGCTGTCTCAGGCATCACGGTGGCTCCAGCAGTCGGCGTCTGGCAGGAAAGGAGAAGGCTCGTGAAATGTCGAAGATGCCCTCAAAGATGTCGCTGGGAAGGTGCACCAGTGACGGAGGGGCGTCCAGTAGCGTCAGAGGGGATTCAACATCCGTGATGAAGGCATCTGGGGCAGTAGAGGCGGAGGGGTGGTGGGAGTGGGAGAGAGGAGGCATATTTGGTGTAAGTATGAGTTGTTTGTCTGTGGCACTACTAACATTTATGGCTCGAAACCGAACCGAACCAGGAAAATAAATCATGGGCATGGCGGGTAAAGTCTATTTTAAACCTTCAATTCATACGGTCAGTCTAAAATGAACCTCAACCTCTCAATCCCTGAAATCGGTACCCTGTACTTATGGATCCCGATCAATCTTAACCCTACACCTGTTTGGCGCACCGGGAAAGGAACAATCCTGGCTGGGTTCATCACTAATCTCATTGACTAGTCGGGTCCACATGTCATCTTTGTCTTCTTCCCCCATCTCACCCTTTCTCTCTCCCTGCCTCTGCTGAATCAATCCCTGTTCTGCTCGTGCCCGCATCCACCCAGACGGGGCTCACGCAGTCAAGAAGAGATCGATCTAATCGATCAAGCTAGGCTTGTGTCCGCATATGCCGCAGGCCGCAGCTCGTGTGTCAGTCATCTCGCGTGCGTGTGTCCAGAAGAGATCGATCTAATCGATCAAGCTAGGCTCATGTAGTAGTGCCTGCTTGTAGAGGAATCGATCAAGGCATCAAGCCAGCCCTTTACATATGTGTCTTCAGGCGGAACTTCAGTACTAATGCGACCGGCCAGATAATAAACGGCCGAAGCTCGAGGAGTCCATGGTGGTGCGTCAGGGTGGACACGGTCCGGGCCGGTCCGGTCCCGGTCCGAGCCGTTGTTTGGACCGGCCGCCGGCGGTCCGGTCCGGATCGGACCGAGCAGTGCAGCGGTCCCAATTTCAGGGACCGGACCGGCAGATGCAAATCTCGGTGCGGACCGTCGGTCCTCACGGTCCTGACGCATACAATCACTGCCATGTAGGCCCAGGCTGTCGGAGCAGTACTCGGCGCAGCAGCACGGTGGCCGTACACGGAGAAGACGGACGTGATGCGCAGCGGCACGGCGGCGCGAGGGACAGAGACGGAGAGGCACGACCGCTAGGGGGAGAGGGAGAATAGCCGCGCAAGGAGCGGCGGCGCGAGGCGAGGCGGCGGCGGCGGCGGCGCGCCCTGGTGCTAGTCCAGCCCTTGGTGGAAGGAGCGGCGGCGGCGCAGAGCGTCTGGTAGAAGCGGCGGCGCACACACGCACGAACGGGATGCGGGATGAGTTTAGGTCAGGCACACACGCACGATCTATATGTGTGATGCGTGATGGGCTTCCTGATTAGCTCTAATTGGGCTGGGCCGTCGGTCCTCCGAGCTGGACCGAGCTAAGACCGGACCAGACCAGTCGATTTTCGGTCCGAAATTGCCAGCTCGGACCGGCCAGTTTTCCTAGCGGGCCGGGACCGATCGGTCCGGTCCTGGTCGGTCCACGAGCAGGCCCAAAAGCCCGCTCGCTACGTCCAGGCTGAGTGGTGCGTAGTATCATGTGATAGGTCATGGCGGACCGCCGAATGACCAAACTGCGTTCGTCAACTCCACGGTGCTTCTCCGAGCTATTCGTCTCGTCAGTACGACTGCGTTGATGAGCCGAAGACAACCACACAGATGTCTCCCGCAATCGATGTCCACACTGCCAACCCGACCACCATCTTCCTCCACTCCAGTGATGACTTCACCATGCCCGGTCTCCTCCAATGGTGGATTAACCATGGATTCCCAGCATCCACGTGCTCTTCTCGTCGAGCTCTTGATCTCCCCTGGTCAATTTTCCCTTCCTGCAGCCGCATCACCCTCACCACGCATACCTCTCATCGTCAACATCAATGCTGAGCGCTGGCAATTTTGCGGTCACCTCCGGTCCCAGTACTCCTGTAACGCCCCGGATTCGATGCGCCAGGTGTCCGCCAGTTATTTGCCGTCCTTTCCATGTCATGTGCTTAGGTGTTGCATTTTGCAATGTCATCATCTGCATTTCATATCATGTCATCATGTGCATCGCATTGGCATACGTGTTCGTCTCATGCATCCGAGCATTTTCCCCGTTGTCCGTTTTGCAATCCGGCGCTCCTGTGCCCTCCGGCGTCCCCCTTTTGTCTCTCGTTGTGAGTGGGTGTTAAACGGTCTCGGAATGGACCGAGGTTTGTCAAGCGGCCTTGGTATAGCACCGGTAGACCGCCTGTCAAGTTTCGTGCCATTTGGAGTCCGTTTGATACTCCAACGGTTAACCGGCTAACCGCAAAAGCCCCTTCTCTTTGCAGCCCAACACCCCTTCAAAGTGGCCCAAAACCCAGCAAACTCCCCTCCATGCTCTCGGTCGTTCGATCATGATCATGTGGGCGAAAACCGCTCCCCATTTGGACTCTCCTAGCTCCCTCTATCTATAAATATGTCTTCCTCCCACGAAATTCGCGGATGAATCCCCTAACCCTAGCTCCTTCCTCCCTCCGCGCCCCGGACATGTCCGTCCCGGACCGGACGCTTCCCCGCCGCCGTCTCCACGCGCGGCCACCTGGGCCCAGATCCGCCCGCCGGGCGAACCTGCCGCGCGGTCCGCCCTCTCCCATGGCGCTTTGCTGTCGCCGCCGCCCGGGCGAGCCCGCCGCCGCCGTCGCTCCAGCGCCGCCGCCCGTCCTCGTCGCCCGCCGCGACCAGCGCGGCTTCGCCGCCCGTCACCGCCTCCTCGCCGCGCCGGCCCGCTCCAGCCGCCGCCGCCGCTTGCCCTCACCCGGGAGCTCGCCGGCCTCCTCTGCCATGCCTCCCCGCCGCCCCCTCGTCACCTCCGGCGACCTCGCTGCCGCCGGCGGCAGCCCCGTCCCAGATCCGGCCGGGTGGGATGAGATCCACCCGGTCCCGAACCAAACGGCGCTCCCCGTCCCGGATCTCCTCGTCCCGGGTTGACCTTTTTCCCCGAGGTGATTTTCTGCTAAGTCCCCAGATCTGTGTTATTATCATGCCATGTTCATCGCACCATATCTCCATGCATATAGCTCCGTTTTGTGCGTGTAATATGTCACATTGTTCGTCTCAACGAGTAATTCATTTCATTCCATTGCATCATTTTCATTTGAGCTCATCTTGATGCCTGAATCTTTGTTGCAAGAGTGCTATATGATGTTAATCTGCTGAAACTGTTATAACTTGGTGATTTGTCATTTTTGTTGCATTTGATGTGTGCATCCTATGGGGTTTATGCCTACATGTGTTTTGAACTACATCATGCCATCTTTACAGGGGTGCTATCCATGTATTTTTGTGATTCCTGTAATGAGTGCATCAAGCTTGTTAAGTAGGGTACTTGCTGTTGCTGTTTTGCATGTCTGAATCTGCTATATCATGATGCTACGTTAACCTGCTGCTACAAGTCATTCTATGCATAATATGGAGATATTCACTAAGGATGTTTTGTTATACATGTCTTGCTCTATCCATCCATGCCCTTTGTTGCAATTATAGTCTGCTGTAACGTGTTGTAATCTTGCTCTCAAATTGCTAAATAATGTTGCTGTCAGTCTGTTAACATTTAGTTCAGTTTTGCCATGTGTTTTGCTAGTGATCCATGCACCATATGAACTTGCTCTTGCCATGCTTAGCTTCATAAGCATGTCTTCTTACTGTTGGTTGCCTTGCCATGCCATGTATTGCTCCGTGGTGAGTGGTTCAAGCTCACCAACATGTCTATTTATTGTTGTTCCTGCCATGTATGAATCTGTAATATAACTTGCTATGTTTACATGGGTGCCATTATATTTTCTGTGCCCTTTTGGCTCATGCTCACTAAAGGACATTTGATCTATGCATTTAGTAGATTCATGCCATGTCTTTGTTTGCCATGATAAGTTCCTGTAACGTGTTGTTTGATAGCTCTAAACATTGAAACCTGATGTTATTTTCTGCAAAGTCTGAACTGTTATTATATGCAATCTTGCCATGTGTTTTTGAGCATGTTCTAGTGATTTATGGAGATAGCTCAGTGTTCATATTTTGTTATGCTTTACCTGTACATCATGCCCATGCCTCTTGTTTTCACGTTGAGATGCTTTAGCATAGTGTTTTGGTGCTTGTCATATGCCTAGTTGCTGTTTTGGACAGCTTGTCCTTTAAACTTGTATTGTGTGTATGTGTTGCACCGTTGCTCCGTTTTGAGTGTGCTCTATATGGAACTTGCTTAGAATTGCATGAACTTTCATATTATCATGTTGCATCCATGTTTTGAGGTGTTTGCTTGATGTTTGTATGTATTTTGCATCAATGTCATGCTTATCTTGTTTTGCTCATATCTTCTAGGCCGTAGCTCCGAATCTAATGAACTTTATATGTAACTTGACTAGAATTTCGTGTAGATCATGTTGGTGCATCTTAACTTGCTGTTTAACAAACTTGAACATAAGGTTATTCAGATCTGGACCAATTTCGAAATTTGCATATGAGGACCTACCGGAATTGTTATATGTTGTACCCGGCCTCATTTAAACTTGCTTTGATGTGTTGTTCTTGTTTGCATCATCTCTTGCCATGAGTAGCTTCATGTAGCTTTGTCATGCATCATGCTTGTTGTGCATCATGCCTTGTTCATGTGTGGTGTGTTTACCATGTAGTGTGCTTCTTCTCGATAGTTCCCGTTTCGTTGCGATCGTGAGGATTCTCCCGTCTACGCTTGGTTCGTCTTCGTGGATTCATCTTCTTCATGGACTCGTTCTTCTTCCTTGCGGGACTTCAGGCAAGATGACCGCTACCCTGGATCTCACTACTATAATTGCTATGCTAGCTGCTTGGTTCTATCGCTTTGCCGCGCTACCTATCTCTTGTTGCTCAAGCCTCACTAATTGCCATGTCAGCCTCTAACCTTTGTTACCCTTCCTAGAAAACCGTTGTTTGGCTATGTTACCGCTTTTGCTCAGCCCCTCTTATAGCGTTGCTAGTTGCAGGTGAAGATGAAGATTGCTCCATGTTGGATTATGTTTATGTTGGGATATCACAATATCTCTTATATTATTAATGCATCTATATACTTGGTAAAGGGTGGAAGGCTCGGCCTTATGCCTGGTATTTTGTTCCACTCTTGCCACCCTAGTTTCCGTCATATCGGTATTATATTCCCGGATTTTGCGTCCCTAACGCGGTTGGCTGATTTATGGGACCCCCTTGATAGTTCGCTTTGAATAAGACTCTTCCAGCAAGGCCCAACATTGGTTTTACCATTTGCCTCACCTATTACCTTTTTCCCTTGGGAGTCGCGCATCCCAAGGGTCATCTTTATTTTAGCCCCCCCGGGCCAATGCTCTTCTAAGTGTTGGTCCAAACTAGAGCCACTTGCAGCGCCACCTCGGGGAAACTTGAGGGCTGGTTCTAGTTGTACGTACTTCTCATCCGGTCGTGGCCTGAGGCGAGATCTGTGGCGGCTACTATCGGGATGTCGCACGCCGGGAGGTCTTGCTGGTCTTGTTTTATTACTGTCGAAATGTCTTGTAGCCGGGATTCCGAGCCTGATCGAGTCTTCCCGGGGAGAAGGAATATCCTTCGTTGATCGCGAGAGCTTATCATGGGCTAAGTTGGGACACCCCTACAGGGTATAATCTTTCGAAAGTCGTGCCTGCGGTTATAGGCAGATGGGAATTTGTTAATGTCCGGTTGTAGGTAACTTGACACCAGATCTGAATTAAAACGCATCAACCGTGTGTGTGGCCGTGATGGTCTCTTTTCGGCGGAGTCCGGGAAGTGAACACGGTCTTTGGGTTATGTTTGACGTAAGTAGGAGTTCAGGATCACTTCTTGATCATTGCTAGTTTCACGACCGTTCCGCTTGCTCTCTTCTCGCCCTTATTTGCGTATGTTTAGCCACCATACTTGCTTAGTCGTTGCTGCAACCTCACCACTTTATCCCTTCCTTTCCCATTAAGCTTTGCTAGTCTTGATACCCATGGTAATAGGATTGCTGAGTCCTCGTGGCTCACAGATTACTACACCACCAGTTGCAGGTACAGGTTTGCGATGGTCATGACGCGAGAGCGATGTTTACTTGTTTTGGAGTTCTTCTTCTGCTTCTTCGATCAGGGGATAGGTTCCAGGTCGGCAGCCTGGGCTAGCAGGGTGGATGTCGTTTGAGTTACTGTTTATGTTCATCCGTAGTCGGATGTTGATCTTATGTATGTTGTATTGTTGTATTCATGTGACATTGTATGTCTTGTATGTATCCCCATCTATAATGTAATGTTGATGTAATGATATCCACCTTGCAAAAGCGTTTCAATATGCGGGTCTATCCTTGGTGGGACCTTCGAGTTCCTTTTGGATAGGGTCGCATATTGGGCGTGACAACTCCGCCATCGTGTTTCCTCATCTCCCTCATCCCCAGGCGGGTGGGACAGCGGTTGTGCGCGAGCAAAAGAGGCGGAGAGGACGAAGGGGATCTGGGCAGAGAAGATACCAGGAAAGAAGACAGATATGACATGTGGGGCCGCCTAGTTAGTGAGAGTGGAGACTTATTTCGGGGGGATTATTTATTTTTCGAGTGTATCAAATTGATCAGAACCGGTACAGGGATGAGATCAGACTGGGATCCAGGAGTACAGGGTATGGATTTCAGGGATTGAGAGGTTGAGGTTCATTTCCGACGTGTCGTACGAATTCGAGGTTTAAAACAGACTTCACCCTGGGCGTGGCAAGCCCTGTCAGCACTGGATGGTGGACCCAAATAGGTGATCAAGAAACAAAGCGGCACAAGCTTATACTTAAATAAAGTAAATTGGATATAAACATATGGAAAATCTGCTTAGCACAACAACCGGTAAAACTAGTAGGAGGTAAAAAAAAATACTATAGAATTCACTTACTTTTTTTTTTCTTTTTGGCATGGCTGACCCGCGTGGTACAAACAATCAAGGGCTTGAGCGAGTTCTTCTTGCAAACCAAGGCAAAAGTGTGCTTTTTACACCATCGAAACTTTGTGCATCTCATCTCATCATCAAAGAAAAAACGGGGGGAACCTGATCGGAACACGTCCGTCCGTACGTACATACGTCGGTCTTTCCTAGTATAGTATATAATAACAGAGCATCATCATTACAAAGGTAAACTCGATCGAAATCTGAAAAAGAGGCATGGCGGCGGCGGCACTAAGGCTCGGTGGTCGCACGCTACTCCGGCGAACTCAGCAGCTGTCGGATCAGCGGAGGCGGCTCTTCTTCTCCAACACAAAGGTTTCTTCTTATTCTTGATCTTATTATCCATAATACGTATACGTACATGTTGCATCTGGATCGATCTTGTCCTCGCTGTATCTGTCGATGGTGGAGATTACCTGAATTGCATTGGCGTTTGTTGGTGGCGCGCAGTTGCATGCCGCCACCCCGGAGGAGAAGAAGCTCCTGGCGTTTCGGCAGGCGGAGATCGACGGGAAGCAGGAGGAGCTCTACGACATGGTCTTCGGCTTGGTGAGCAAGTACGATCTCCCTCTAAGAGACGGCCGGCGGTACAGGCTGCTGCTGGAGCGGCTCTCCGTCAACGTCGAACCCAGACCCAACGACCTCTATTGGTAACATACATACATATACATATATAAGTAAAGTTATATACTAGTAAAACAGCGATGAGTAATATGAATCTGAATAAGTATAACATTATTGATTGATATTTTCCTTGATGGCCGGAACCATTAGGGGGCGACGTCGAAGGATGGAGCTGGCCAAACGTTTCGTGTTGTTTGTGGGAGCGCACGCCCTGTGTTTTTGGGCCGTGCAAGGTGTGTATCAAGTGAGCAAGGAGGTACGCGTGAAACGAAGGAACTGGGTCGACGAGTGGGACGAGTGGTGGCATGGGAACAAGACTTGGTCTCACCACTTGAACGACTGGTGGAACGGCCGCTAGCCACCTCAAACTCCATCCATCTGGATCCATCCATGCATGTACCACCCACTATACTACCTAGTTACAGCAATTCCTTTTCATCTTGCTCAACCACTTATGTACTACTCCCTCCGTAAACTAATATAAGAGCGTTTATAGAATACTAAAGTAGTGATCTAAACGCTCTTATATTAATTTACAGAGGGAGTATTAGCTAGCTGCCGCTGGTGTCTTTTTAGTTCTATATTTGTTGTACTGAACCAGTCGTAAGAGAGGGAGTTTATAGTTCCATCTACATAGTGTTTTTCCGCGTTCGATGAACTTAGGTGTACTACACCCGAGAGTAGAAAACATTGACCAGTTATTTTTGGTGAGAGCTCCTCAAATGTTATTTGTTGGTGAAATTTTGCAAATACCTAGAACATTTGTTCATGTTTGATGTCACAAAATATATAGTCAAAATTTGCGTGCAGTCAAATTGAGCTGATCAATTAGGGCTGTCATGTTTGTGGTCACAGGTGCTTGGAATGTATATGTGGTCGGCAGTTAAGTAAGGGCCGTGCCCCCCTAAACTAATCATGTAGTACTAGCTGATTATGGGCACGCTCGGCCTGATGAGCCATGCAAAGCTCGTCCTCGTACCGTTTTACTGGAAAATAAAAAACTTTCCTGATTGGTTCTTCTCCTGCCATGGGGTCAGCTCCATCCAAGTTGGCAAATCCTCCGAACAAAACATAAGCAAATTTATGCTCTGACCATAGGAGCAACAAAAAAACATGGCAATGGCGGCAGAAGGAACAACTAATAAGCACGCCAGCAAAAAACACATCTACGCTGAGTGAATTAAACAGAACCACCAAAACTGTGACATCACAAGTAAAAACACGGTTTTTTTGTTGTTCTGCAATTTGCACCGCGCATAAACATAAATCATATTGATTGGTTGCTTAGCCCGTTTTGACGCTGAAACTGGTAGGGCTGGCCCACTTTCACGCGCTGCCATGGCGATTCACAAATAGTGCATAATAGAAGGGTTAAATTTTAAGATAGCTGAGAGGATGAGGTTTCTTGATATGAACATGGTCATGGATGACTACAAGTTTGCACTCCATGAAAATGTTAGTTGGAAGGAGATGTTAAGTCGAACAAAATATCTTGTTGACATTCATAGTTATTTCAAGAAGTTCCGAAATGTGAAAACTAGACATGTGCATTTCATAAAATCTTTGCATTGCTTCTTGGTGTTGGCCTATTTTGTTTTGTGTGATGACCAGCTAGAGTCGAGGACGACTCCATTTCAAGAGGGGGAGGATGTGAGGACATGTCAACCATTGATATACCCCGATATCAAAAGAGAAATCATAATGATTTGTGTCGAACAAATACATGACCAGATGAATGCTAATTTAAGTTTATCTTGTAACTTTGATGACACAACTATACTTTCACCCCCCTTGTTTTTTGTTGAATTTAGGTAGCACATGAAAGAAATCCAACAACCTATGAGATATTGAAGAAACAAAGTTGAAGAAAACAAGTTTCAAGTGAAGACGTTGCTGTCAGATTTTACCTCTAATCTTTTGATGTGCCACACCCATTTGAAGAGGAGATGGGGCCATAGGGGTACATCAACAGAAGCTGCATCAAATTTACTTTCCAACCCAAAATAATGGTGCATCATTTGGAGTTGTTGGTAAAAAATTATAGGCATTCTCGTGGAAGGTGTTTAGGTTATTAAGGCTTCACGAATTTTCGAGTAGCTCTCAACAACTCCTAAAGTGGATTGCTTTTTCCCACGAGGAAGCCATGCAAAGCTAGTTACTTTTTAAACTTTTTCACACACGTAGCTAAGGGGCCTGTTCCTGCTATAAAACCACATCTCCCCCATCCTTTTAGAAACCTTTTGTCAATCCATTCAGCTACAAGCTTATGCAACAAGACTGCTAGAGATTCGAGATATCCTTACTACCTTTGCTCTTGTGAGTTCATCAGGGTTTGCGAGAAGGATCCTCTCGTTCCCCCAAATTCATTCTCCATGGTTTCGGCTGTTTTATGTGGGTTAATCCCGGTTTGTGGTTATGCAATTGTTCGGACAGCGGATTCGAGTTCTTATAGCTTCGGTCAGCAATTCCCAACGTGCGGTTGCATCCAACCTTGGTAAGTATAAAGCTAGTTATGGCAGCTGCTTGTAGCTAGTTATCCCTTCCAATTTGATCCTACAACATGAAGATCGGGCCACCCTCGGGCATGAACTCGTTCAACGGTTTTGCACCTATATATCATCTGGATCATAGCCTTCATTGACACCATAGGATCTGTTATCCAAGTTTATCTTGCTATCATTCCTTTAAATTGTTGTTTTCATGATATATTTTCTGTCCTAGAAGTCCAAGGCCCCTAAAAAAAATCACAGCCTTGTTGGTGTTGAGATCTTATTGTTGCATATCTTCCATGTTCTTCATCTCTTAGATATGCACCAAGTTCATCTTTGTAGTCACTTTCAGATTTGGTTGTTGTGCTTTGGAAAAAGAGAGAAAAAAGTGGCAAAAAGAAGAGAAAGAAAAGAAGAGGAAAAAAAGTCAAGGAGAAAACAAGTGTTGTCTAAAATCCAAAAGTTTCAGCTTGGTATAAAATTTTCAGAATCTTGTGTGTTGTGTGTTTTTCAATCTTGGTACAAAGTTCCAGCAGATCTATCCACATATTTTCTTGGCTTGCATCAACTTGATTTCAGCACAAGCCCCCCTTTGTTTACCCCACCGAGATCCACCAAAAACTGAAGCCAGTTCTTTGATCCCTGTCTGTCAATCGCTTTAACACATTCGAGGAAATCGCGATATAATGTGAACTCATAAGAACTTTAGTAAGAGGTGAGGTCGTGCAATACCATATATTTGCTTCTTTACTACTTAGTGTAACTAACATGGCAGGATCTACACCAAGTGTGCATCGAAAGAATCATGGAGAAGAAAATTGTTTGGCCACCCGCGTTGATGTGCAGCAGCTATGTGTTGTTGTTGTTCAAGACTTTGAGAGATGCTTGATGAGCATCTTCTCGTTGGTGTAAATGGGGTTTGACATCGACAATACCCTGTTGCTCATGAAGTACATCAAGGATGACATGCTCGAGTGCATGATGCTGCTGCTCATGGGCGTGTCACTGCTGCTCATGAAGTACATCAAGGACAACATGCTCGAGTGCATGATTCTGCTGCTCATGGGCGTGTCACTGCTGCTCATGAGGTGTAGTGAGGATGACATGCATGCTTGAGTTCATGATGCTGCTGCTCGTGGGTGTGCCGCTGCTAGCTGCTCATGACGTGTAGAAAGGAAGACATGCTCGAGGGCATGATGGTGCAGCTCGTGGGAGTGTTGATGTTGCTCCTAAAGTGCATCAAGGATGGCATGCTCGAGGGCATGTTGCCGCAACCCCTACGCGTGCCATTGCTGCTCAAGAATCGCAACAAGTGCGTCATGGTCAAGGGCAAAATTGTGGCACTTGTCGGCACAACAAAGACCCAACACAAAGCATGACCGTGGTTGATGGACCGACTTTGGTGATTCAAAGCCTATGTTCACAAGAGAAGCTCATTAATGTTGTCATCTCGACCACCACTATTGTCCCAATATCCATGAAAGATGTGCTACAAATTCCACGTGAGGAAGAGTGCCCATAGCCCAAAATCCCACAACTTGAGAGCGGTAAGAAGAGCAAGCTGGGTGACTCCACCAAAAGTGAGGAAGAGTGTTCTATTCCAAAAATGCCCCAACTTGAGAGTGATAAGAAGAGCAAGCTGGGTGACTCCACCAAAAGTGAGGAAGAGTGTTCAACTCCAAAAATCCCACAACTTGAGAGTGAAAAGAATGGTGAGGGTGAGTGAGTCCACAAAACATGAGGATCAAATTATTCAACATGAGATTATAGAAATGAAATATCTCCACCCAAATACTCCCTCCGTTCCTTTATATAAGGTGTATTTGTTTTTTGATAAAATTCCAGAATGTAAGGTGCATTTCTTCTAATTCCTCATAATTCCCTTGTTAGCCCTCCAGAAAAAAGGAAAGTATCTCTCTCTTGATTGTCTGTATCTCTCCTTGTAGCAAAAAGAGGAAACTATTTCTCCGTCGATTGCATGTATCTCATACTTTCCTCGACTAACTGATTTACTTGCCACTAACAAACAAATTTGCCAAAGGTAATTTCGTCCTAACATGTCTATAATTATGTGCCTTGGACACCGTGCCAAAAATAATACACCTTACATAAAGGAACGGAGGGAGTATACCACATAGTCAGCAAGAGAGGATTAGTGAGTTGTGTGAGGCCACCAAATGTGAGGGTGAGGTATTCCGCCACAAGATTAGAGAGATGAGTGAACCACAACATAATATACCACATCATCCAAGAGAGAGGATTAGTGAGTTATATGAATCCACCAAATGTGAGCTTGAGTTGTTTCCCCACAATATCAAAGAGATGAGTGATTCACCAAGTCAAAGGGTAGAAGATTAATATGTTACTAATGATTCACAAAACTCTCTTTCTTTGCAATATGTGCAGATGCAAAAATCATGCGTAGAGGCCCTTCTACAGCGATGGGAGGATGATATTCAAGAATAATTGTTGTGCACGTGAAACACCTACACAAGGTGCATGTTCGCAGGTTGATTTTCACCAAGGAATGGAAGTACTCGATGAGGTAAAAGAAGAGATCATCCATTTTGATGAACCCAGAGGTATGCACTTAAGAATTCTTGAAACATTGGCGTCATGAGATCAGAGAGAAATATTTTGGTACATCAACAATCCAACAATTCGCTCTCGAAGAGGCAATAAATGATCCATCAAAATCAAAAGTTCCACATCAACTTTTTATTTGCCAAGATATTTTGTATTGTCCTCATGTTATTATTTTGCTGACCTAAGGAAGTAGAGGATGAATTTTCTCCAAGAGAGGGAGGTTGATATGAACATGGTCATGGATGATTACAAAGTTTGCACTCCATGGAAATGTTAGTTGGAAGGAGTTGTTCAGTCGAACAAACTATCTTTTTGACATTCATAGTTATTTCTAGAAGTTCAGAAATGTCAAAACTGGACTAGCGCCTTCTATAAAAATCTTTCCATCGCTTCTTGGTGCTGACCTATTCTGTTTTGTGTGACGACTAGCTAGAGTGGAGGACGGCTCCTTCTCAACAAGGGTGGGGGGGATTATGAGGACATGGAAACCATTGATACACCCCTGAACATCAAAGGAGAAATCATAATGACTTGTGCCAAAACAAATACATGACCACGTGAATGCTAACTTAAGTTTATCTTGTAAGTATGCTTTCATCCCCATTTTTTTGGTTGAATTTAGGTATGACATGGAAGAAATCCAACAACCTATTATCTTTTGAAGAAACAAAGTTGGAGAAAACAAGTTTCAACTGAAGTTGCTGCTGTCAATTTGGTTGTACCCGAAGGACTGTTTACACGTGTGGCACTTATCAGGGTTGGAAAAACGGAGCTAGAGCTCTACAAGTCTTGGCAAGCGGAGGTGACAAGCGGCCGGCCTCAGGCAATGGAGTCACACGTCGCCCAGGGTAGCGATGAAAAGTTGAGTGCGTCTCAATGATCTCCACGGTAGCTGGCCCAGCTGGCGGGGTGGCTGGGACAAGCAGACTGACGACAATCATCGAGGTGGAATGGGTGAAGCCAGAGTTGGCTTGGACAGTGTTCTGTTGACGATGGGTGGTGGCAGATGCCAGCGTGGGAGACATCTCCTGACAGCCTGTGCATCAAACTCGCGGTCACATTTGTTGATACACATAGGTTGCGACTGCCAACTCCTTTTCTTTTTGCTAGATTTCTTGCACTAGCCCATATAGGCATGTTTCTGTGAACAGCCTCCAATCATTTTGTTTTCATTCCTGGTTTTGTCCACTTTTCCATTTTTCATTTTTTTTTGTTTGTTTTCCGTTTTTATTTTTTTCAAGTGCATGAACTTTTCTCAAATTCTTGAACTTTTCCCAGATTCACTATCTTTTTTTTAATTTTGATAACTTTTTCAAATCCATGAACTTTTCTTTTATTCCCAAACTCTTCTTAAAATTTTGTGAAATTTTGCTAAATTATAATTTTTTTATATTTTATGAAATTTTCTTAAATTTGAAGTTTTTCTCATTTTCACGAACGTTTTCAAAATTTACAAACTTATTTAATTCATAAAAAAAATCTTATGAACTCTTGTCAAGTTCACGAATTTTCCAAAGTCAACTATCAACATACATGGTCAAGTGTCAAAGTAAATGGCAGCGGTCTTAAAATTGTGGCCAAATGCCCTCGTGGGCCGTGGGCCATATAACACGCACGTGAGCCCCAGCGCCAATTAGGAGCTCTCTCTCCCAGGCGCAGCGTGAGGCCAGGGGAGCTCCTATGCAGCGCTGCAGGCGCCTGTTAACGATCCGGCGCCTGCAGCGTTGCTAGCATGAGCCAGCCCACTAGAGTGTTGCCCCAGTTTTTTGTCGATATACTTTTTTGTTACGAAAACAAAACTATGAAAAAAAAGTTTTACAGATTTAAATAAAAAAGGTTCATCCATTTGAAAAAAAAAAGTTCATATCTTTAAAAAAGGTTCTTCAATTTTGAAAAAAGTTCATCAATTTGAAAAAAAGTTCATTCAATTTAGCAAAAAGTTCATTAATTTTTTTTAAAAGTTCATTAAATTTGAAAAAGGTTCACAGAAATTCAAAAAATAATTTATTTTATAAAAAGTTCATTGAACTGACAAAAAAGTTCATAAATCGAAAACAATTTCATCAATTTTCAAAATTAATTTCGTCAAATTTCAAAAAAGTTCATCTATATTCAAAAAGTTCATAGAATTTTCAAAAAAGAACATGTCAACCTGCGCCTAGATGGGCCGGCCCATTTACAGACGCCACAGGCGCCAGTTAACAAAAATGCACGTTAACTGGCGCCTGTGGCGCCAAATAGGAAATGCCGCCAGTGCGTTGCTCGGTGGGATGCAAAATCTCTATTTCTCGCTTTAACCGAGCACATGGGACGCCTCGTGTTGGGGGAGCCCAGATGGGCGGGCCCAGCCGCGCGGGAAGCAAAGGTCTGTTTTTTTTTTGTTTCTGTTCTCGTTTTTGCTTTATCTTTGTACTTTTACTTATGTTTTCAAATATACTACATATATACAAAACCTTTTAAAAAATACTGAATAAGTATTGAAAATGTTGAATAAGTATTCAAAAATATCGAACAGTATTTGAAAAATGTTGGACAAGTATTTAAAAATGTTGAATAAGTATAAAAATTTGTTAAACGAGTAGTTAAAAAATGATGAATAAATATTAATTTTTTGAAAAATTATTTAAGAAATTTCAAATAAGTATTAAAAATGTATAATAAGTATTTAAAAATGTTGAATAGGTATTAAAATGTTAACAAGTATTTGAAGAATGTTGAATAAGCATTCGGACAATGTTGAACGTGTATAAAAATATTGGTCACATATGAAAAAATATTTTTTACATATATGAAAATGTAGTGAAAACAAAAACAAACATAAGGAAAAACAAAAAGAAAATGAAAGGATTGAGAAAATGAAAAAAAACTGAATAAACGAAAAAAACTTGGAGAAAGAAAAAATCAAAAAACAAAAGGAAAAATGGGAGAAAACCGGAGAAGAAATTAAAAAAAAAAGAGGAGAAAAGAGAAAAATCCAGGTGTTTTCCCTCAAGTAGTTCGCCTGTTCCTTTCTAACGTGAAGGGGACTGTCGTGTAGTGGCTAGAAGCAGTAGTCCCGACCGTAGGAACCGGGGTTCGGTCCCTGGGGGCGGGAGGAGGGTCGCCGGGCTCCGCGCGCGGCGTGTATAGCAGTAATTTAGACTAGCTTGCTTAGTGTTTCCGTCGGCCATGGATGCTGCTCCTGTGACGTTCATGGCTGCTGTGAATAAAGTGTCTCCTCATCCTTCTCCAGCGTGGTGCTTTCATCTATTTGTCAGCGGTGGATCAGGTATGTTTGGTGGTCAACCTTGGTCGGTACATCGGCGATAGCGATTTTGTGGAGGCCCTTTATGCTTCAATCCTACCGTCCTGGCGACGTTTGCTGCAATGTCATGGTGTGGATTGGTGGCTATGTTCCGGATGCAGCGGGGTTGATGGTGCTTTCTCTTTCGAGTGCGGCGGTGGTGACTTGATCTGGAAAACAGCATGTTCATCACATGTTAGGCGGGTGCGGGAAGGCGGCTTTGAGTCTCTCTGACGTTGTCAGATGAGCTCTCTCGAGCAGCGGGTAGAACAGCGCAGGGATGATCCCCGGTCAACGCGCCACAAGGTCTCAGGTCGCATGGCGGCTTGCTTCGTCAACTCACAACGCCGCTTTGTCTGCTATGGCGTATCTTCTCATTATAGATATGTTAGAGATGTTATAGATATGTTAGAGATGTTACAGATGTATCACTCCCACAAAGGAGGTAACTTTGGCAACACATCCTCGTCTACATCGACTCCGCTTGTGTGGTTACTTCGTGCCTTTACTTTGTGCAAGTTTTCATTGTGTGTTTTTCTTGTGCTTGCATTTGTTGTTGTTGTGCCTTTACTTTATTCACCCCCTCTAGTCGACCATACCGATCCTTTCACTTATGTTGCTGGATTTCATGGCTAACAACCTAAGGATGGATAAAAAACCCAAACCAAGTCACAATCTAGTAAGGAGTCATGTCTTCTGTTTATATATTTAATGATCTTTAGCACATGATATCTTTTCATTTTTGAACTAAGTTAATACTGGAAACAGATGTGTGGAGCTGGTCTCACATCTAGCAGGGGTTTTCCTGTGAGGAAGTTATTTGTGCGTGCTAAACATGCCAATACCACAGTAGATGTGAATGCCACCACAAATTCGAATGTTGGCGAAGCACCGGTTGATTGACCCCAATCATCAACTCGCTCCAGCAGTGCTGGTGCTTTTGAAGATGTCGTTGTTATCGTGGGTGCAAGGTATCGTGTAGGTGAAACATTGTCTTTGTAGCTCCGAGCATCAAGCAATCTCTTCGCAAGTGCAATGGTTAAGGCATCAATTCGGCGAAGGCTCAGCATTGTCCTGTCAGGTGAAAACCTGCGAACCATCCGGCAGGGTTCGAAAGTTGTGTCGTCCTAATGTTTCCTTCTTGCATCAACTTTTTAACATACTTCGTGAATTGATATTTTTTTGCAGTATCTAACTTGGGCAATTGTACTAAAATTTTATACTTTTTATATTCGATTTTACTCAAAATATATTTACATACAAAAAATTGATATTACTCATATTTAACAACACAATTAAATCGCTGAATATCAATTACAGTGTTTTTTGTCCTGAAATATTAATGTCTCTTAAAAACATATTTGTGTTATGATACATTGAAATTATATTCTGTGAAAAATTTCATGTCTCTCTATAGATGAATTATGACGTGTATAGATGTTTGCACCATTTTAAGCATGATAATTAAATATGTTGCCAGGAAGCTATACAGGCTATGACATAAAAAATATCTTTAGAGATGTTTGTAGAATGTTTGATCGTTTACGTTGTGTGTAACTACATAGAAAAAATAGATGGTGTATGTAATATCCTGGTTTTTTTAGGTTGGAAAATTTGAAAACAAATGAGGATCCTAACTGGAGATTTAGTCAAGAATTTAAATGAATTAATATAAAATGGAAGTAGTACTTGAGTCTGACGCACATTTTCAGATTGATGTACATGTTTAGATTTAGATTTGTACAAAAAGCATTTCGCGCGCTTTGTTGCGCCTCTTTCACAGATGCATTGTGGCATCCTCATTGGTATACGGCAGGACAATCTATCGCACTCAGCGCAGGGACATGCATCGATATTGGCCTACTTAGATGAACATCAGCGACATGTCAAAATAGGATTGTAGCCCTATACTGTGATTGCATCAATGGAACTAATATTTCATCATATCACCATGGAGAAACTACAACTGATCATTACCACACATCAGTACAAAAAATAAATACAACACATCAACCCAAAATCAGAAAATAAAAAACAAGGATTCCTCTCCATGTCATGGCAAAAAAAATTAACACCATGGATAAAAGAGCAAAGGTTGCCCCGTCATAAGAGTAAGCATTGATGCTTCACGATAAAAGAAAGACCCAATAACCAATTAAGAAAACATCCAATGTCAATCCAAGCCAAACTCGTGAAGCATGTCAACAACAAGCTGCTCTAGTGTACCAACACACTCTAAAGAAACAACAAATAACATCCATACAATAAATGCAGGAGGAACGTAACATAGAAAAATCCACATACTCAAAGAGAAAAATCTACATACTCAAAGGGAACTGAGAAGTACACCCACCCCATGCAAAGACAACAAACAAAGGAAAGGAAAAGACACTAATCCCGGGTGATAAGATCTCAACCATAGGACGTCGAATCGAAAAAGACTATCCCAATTGGCGAGGATGCAACCGCCGAACGTCCAGCCGGTCTGCCACTCCTAGCCGCATACCCACAGCTGGCGGTGTAATACACCAGGGGCCCCTTGGTGGGAAGCCTGGCAGCAGGCCCGCCTAGTGGCCCAGGTGGCCTGGCAAGGATCTGGCGAATGGGGCAGCCCGGAGGCCCAAAGAGATCAGGAGACCATCTTTCCATGCAAGCCAAGATGGTGGCGGCTTGAGGTTGGCAATCGAACCTCATCTAAACCCTAGCCCTCATCATCTATATAAGGTGGTCCTAGGGGTAGCCATTCCCATCTACAATGTAGAGTATACTCTCAGTAGCCATATACTTTC
Source organism: Aegilops longissima (assembly GCA_021605205.1). NCBI lineage: Eukaryota > Viridiplantae > Streptophyta > Magnoliopsida > Poales > Poaceae > Aegilops > Aegilops longissima. The sequence goes on from CM038676.1 coordinate 663,451,047, forward strand.
TCCACCATAACCACCTCGCATGAGGTGCTCCACCATTAATACAAATAGAAGGTAGGATGTAGGATGTTACCTCACTGTTGATACTTCTCCAACGTATCTATAATTTTTGATTGTTCCATGCTGTTATATTAACATTCTTGGATGTTTTATAATCATTTTATAGTCATTTTATATCATTTTTTAGTACTAACCTATTGACATAGTGCCAAGTGCCAGTTGCTGTTTTTTGCATGTTTTTTACATCGCAGGAAATCAATACCAAACGGAGTCCAAACGCAGCTAAACTTTTTGTGGATTTTTTCTAGACCAGAAGACATCTAGTGGGCCGAAGAAGCACCTAGGGGCTGCTCCGAGGGGAGCACAACCCACCAGGGCGCGCCTGGAGGCCCATGCGCGACCTGGTGGGTTGTGCCCACCTCGGGTGTGAAGGAAATATGCCCTAGAGGCAATAATAAAGTTATTATTTATTTCCTTATATCATGATAAATGTTTATTATTCATGCTAGAATTGTATTAACCGGAAACATAATACATGTGTGAATATATAGACAAACAGTATGTCACTAGTATGCCTCTACTTGACTAGCTTGTTAATCAAAGATGGTTATGTTTCCTAACCATGAACAAGGAGTTGTTATTTGATTAACAAGGTCACATCATTAGTTGAATGATCTGATTGACATGACCCATTCTGTTAGCTTAGCACACGATCGTTTAGTATGTTGCTATTGCTTCCTTCATGACTTATACATGTTCCTATGACTATGAGATTATGCAACTCCCGTTTACCGGAGGAACACTTTGGGTACTACCAAACGTCACAACGTAACTGGGTGATTATAAAGGAGTACTACAGGTGTCTCCAAAGGCAGATGTTGGGTTGGCGTATTTCGAGATTAGGATTTGTCACTCCGAATGTCGGAGAGGTATCTCTGGGCCCTCTCGGTAATGCACATCATTATAAGCCTTGCAAGCAATGTAACCAATGAGTTGGTTACGGGATGATGCATTACAGAACGAGTAAAGAGACTTACCGGTAACGAGATTGAACTAGGTATTGGATACCGACGATCGAATCTCGGGTAAGTAACATACCGATGACAAAGGGAACAACGTATGTTGTTATGCGGTCTGACCGATAAAGATCTTCGTAGAATATGTAGGAACCAATATGGGCATCCAGGTTCCGCTATTGGTTATTGACCGAGAATGGTTCTAGGTCATGTCTACATAGTTCTCGAACCCGTAGGGTCCGCACGCTTAAGGTTTCGATGACAGTTATATCATGAGTTTATGAGTTTTGATGTACCGAAGGAGTTCGGAGTCCCGGATGAGATCGGGGACATGACGAGGAGTCTCGAAATGGTCGAGACGTAAAGATCGATATATTGGACGACTATATTCGGAGTTCGGAAAGGTTCCGAGTGATTCGGGTATTTTTCGGAGTACCGGGTAGTTACGGGAGAAGTAATGGGCCTTGATGGGCTTTAGTGGGAAGAGGAAAAAGGCTGCTGCGCCCCCCCTCCCCTCTAGTCCGAATTGGACTAGGGAAAAGGGGGCCGGCCACCTTTCCTACTCCTCCACTTCCTTCTCCCTTCCTCCCCCTACATGGAAGGATTCCTAGTTGGACTAGGAAAGGGGGAATCCTACTCCCGGTGGGAGTAGGACTCCCCTTGGCGCGCCAAACATAGGGCCGGCCTCCTCCCTCCCTTGCTCCTTTATATACGGGGGCAGGGGGGCACCCTAGAACACACAAGTTGATCTTCGTGATCGTTCCTTAGCCGTGTGCGGTGCCCCCCTCCACCATATTCCACCTCGGTCATATTGTAGCGGTGCTTAGGCGAAGCCCTGCGACGGTAGAACATCAAGATCGTCACCACGCCGTCGTGCTGACGGAACTCCTTCCCGACGCTTTGCTGGATCGGAGCCCGGGGATCGTCATCGAGCTGAACGTGTGCAGAACTCGGAGGTGCCGTACGTTCGGTACTAGGATCGGTCGGATCGTGAAGACGTACGACTACATCAACCGCGTTGATATAACGCTTCCGCTTTCGGTCTACGAGGGTACGTGGACGGACACTCTCCTCTCTCGTTGCTATGCCATCACCATGGTCTTGCGTGATCGTAGGAAAATTTTTGAAATTACTACATAACCCAACAGTGGCATCCGAGCCAGGTTTTATGCGTTGATGTCATATGCACGAGTAGAACACAAGTGAGTTGTGGGCGATACAAGTCATACTACCTACCAGCATGTCATACTTTGGTTCAGCGGTATTGTGAGATGAAGCGGCCCGGACCGACATTACGCGTACGCTTACGCGAGACTGGTTTCACCGCTGTGAGCACTCGTTGCTTAAAGGTGACTGGCGGGTGTCTGTCTCTCTCACTTTAGTTGAACTGAGTGTGGCTACGCCCGTCCTTGAGAAGGTTAAAACGGAGTCTATTTGACGAAGTATCGCTGTGGTTTTGATGCGAGGTAAGAACGGTTCTTGCTCAGCCCGTAGCAGCCACGTAAAACTTGCAACAACAAAGTAGAGGACGTCTAACTTGTTTTTGCAGGGCATGTTGTGATGTGATATGGTCAAGACGTGATGCTATATTTTATTGTATGAGATGATCATGTTTTGTAACCGAAGTTATCGGCAACTGGCAGGAGCCATATGGTTGTCGCTTATTGTATGAAATGCAACGCCATGTAATTGCTTTACTTTATCACTAAGGAGTAGCGATAGTCGAGAAGCAATAGTTGGCGAGACGACAACGATGCTACGATGGAGATCAAGGTGTCGCGCCGGTGACGATGGTGATCATGACGGTGCTTCGGAGATGGAGATCACAAGCACAAGATGATGATGGCCATATCATATCACTTATATTGATTGCATGTGATGTTAATCCTTTATGCATCTTATTTTGCTTTGATTGACGGTAGCATTATAAGATGATCCTTACTAAATTATCAAGAAGTGTTCTCCCGAGTATGCACCGTTGCGAAAGTTCTTCGTGCTGAGACACCACGTGATGATCGGGTGTGATAGGCTCTACGTTCAAATACAACGGGTGCAAAACAGTTGCACACGCAGAATACTCAGGTTATACTTGACGAGCTATGCATATAAGATATGACCTCGGAACACGGAGACCGAAAGGTCGAGCGTGAATCATATAGTAGATATGATCAACATATTGATGTTCACCATTGAAACTACTCCATCACACGTGATGATCGGTCATGGTGTAGTTGATATGGATCACGCAATCACTTAGAGAATTGGAGGGATATTTTTCTAAGTGGGAGTTCTTAAGTAATATGATTAATTGAACTTTAATTTATCATGAACTTAGTCCTGGTAGTATTTTGCAAATTATGTTGTAGATCAATAGCTCGCGTTGTTGCTTCCCTATGTTTTTATATGTGTTCCTAGAGAAAATTGTATTGAAAGATGTTAGTAGCAATGATGCGGATTGGATCCGTGATCTGAGGTTTATCCTCATTGCTGCACAGAAGAATTATGTCCTTGATGCACCGCTAGGTGACAGACCTATTGCAGGAGCAGATGCAGACGTTATGAACGTTTGGCTAGCTCAATATGATGACAACTTGATAGTTTAGTGCACCATGCTTAAAACAGCTTAGAATCGGGACTTCAAAGACGTTTTGAACGTCATGGACCATATGAGATGTTCCAGGAGTTGAAGTTAATATTTCAAGCAAATACCCGAGTTGAGAGATATGAAGTCTCCAACAAGTTCTATAGCTAAAAGATGGAGGAGAATCGCTCAACTAGTGAGCATGTTCCCAGATTGTCTGGGTACTTCAATCGCTTGAATCAAGTGGGAGTTAATCTTCCAGATAAGATAGTGATTGACAGAATTCTCTAGTCACCATCACTAAAGTTACTAGAACTTCGTGATGAACTATAATATGCAAGGGATGACGAAAACAATTCCCAAGCTCTTCGCGATGCTAAAATCGGCGAAGGTAGAAATCAAGAAAACATCAAGTGTTGATGGTTGACGAGACCACTAGTCTCAAGAAAAAGGGCAAAGGGAAGAAGGGGAACTTCAAGGAAAACGGCAAGCAAGTTGCTGCTCGAGTGAAGAAGCCCAAGTCTAGACCTAAGCCTGAGACTAAGTGCTTTTGCTGCAATGGAACTGGTCACTGGAAGCGGAACTACCCCAAGTATTTGGCGGATAAGAAGGATGGCAAAGTGAACAAAGGTATATTTGATATACAGATTATTGATGTGTATTTTACTAGTGTTCATAGCAACCCCTCAGTATTTGATACTGGTTCAGTTGCTAAGAGTAGTAACTCGAAACGGGAGTTGCAGAAACTAGTTGAAGGGGAAGTGACGATGAGTGTTGGAAGTAGTTCCAAGATTGATATGATCATCATCTCACACTCCCTATACTTTCGGGATTAGTGTGGAACCTAAATAAGTGTTATTTGGTGTTGAGCATAAATATGATTTGATCATGTTTATTGCAATACTGTTATTCATTAAAGTAAGAGAATAAATTGTTGTTCATTTACATGAATAAAACCTTATATGGTTACACACTCAATGAAAATGGTTCATTGGATCTCGATCATAGTGATACACATATTCATAATATTGAAACCAAAAGATGCAAAGTTAATAATGATAGTGCAACTTATTTGTGGCACTGCCGTTTAGGTCATATTGGTGTAAAGCGCATGAAGAAAACTCCATGTCGATGGACTTTTGGAATCACTTGATTATGAATCATTTGATGCTTGCGTAACCGTGCCTTTTGGGCAAGATGACTAAAACTCCGTTCTCCGGAACAATGGAACAAGCTACTGACTTATTGGAAATAATACATACCGATGTATGCGATCCAATGAATGTTGATGCTCGTGGCAAGTATCGTTATTTTTCTGACCTTCACAAGATGATTTGAGTAGATATGGGTATATCTACTTGATGAAACATAAGTCTGAAATAGTTGAAAGGTTCAAAGAATTTCAGAGTGAAGTGGAAAATCATCGCAACAAGAAAATAAAGTTTCTGCGATCTGATCATGGAGATGAATATTTGAGTTACGAGTTTGGTCTTCAATGAAAACAATGTGGAATAGTTTCACAGCTCACGCCACATGGAACACCACAACATTATGGTGTGTCCGAACGTCAGAATCGTACTTTATTTTGATATGGTGCGATCTATGATGTATCTTACCGATTTACCACTATCGCTTTGGGGTTATGCATTAAAGACAGCTGCATTCACGTTTAATAGGGCACCATCTAAATCCGCTGAGATGACACCGTATGAACTATGGTTTAGCAATAAACCTAAGCTGTCGTTTCTTAAAGTTTGAGTTGTGATACTTATGTGAAAAAGTTTTCACCCGATAAGCTCGAACCCAAATCGAGAAATGCGTCTTCATAGAATACCCAAAGGTAACTATTGGGTACACCTTCTATCACAGATCCAAAAGCAAGATATTTGTTGTTAAGATGGATCCTTTCTAGAGAAGAAGTTTCTCTCGAAAGAAGTGAGTGGGAGGAAAGTGGAACTTGATGAGGTAATTGTACCTTCTCCCTTATTGGAAAGTAGTTCATCACAGAATCAGTTCCAAGTGATTCCTACACCAATTAGTGAGGAAGTTAATGATGATGATCATGAAACTTCAGATCAAGTTGCTACCAAACCTCGTGAGGTCTTCCGAGTAAGATCCGCACTGAGTGGTACGGTTATCCTATTCTAGAAGTCATGTTACTAGACCATGATGAACCTACGAACTATGAGGAAGCGATGATGAGCCCAGATTCCGCGAAATGGTTTGAGACCATGAAATCTGAGATGGGATCCATATATGAGAACAAAGTGTGGACTTTGACGGAGTTGCCCGATGATCGGCAAGCCATATTATATAAATGGATCTTCAAGAGGAAGACAGATGCTGATAGTAGTATTACTATCTACAAAGCTCGACTTGTCGCAGAAAGGTTTTCGACAAGTTCAAGGTGTTGACTACAATGAGATTTACTCAACTGTAGCGATGCTTATGTCTGTCCGAATCATGTTAGCAATCGCCACATTTTATGAAATCTGGCAAATGGATGTCAAAATACATTCTTTAATGGATTTATTAAAGAAGAGTTGTATATGATGCAACCAGAAGGTTTTGTCAATCCTAAAGGAGCTAACAAAATGTGCAAGCTCCAATGATCCATCTATGGACTGGTGCAAGCATCTCGAGTTGGAATAAACGCTTTGATAGTGTGATCAAAGCATATAGTTTTATACAGACTTGCAAAGTGAAGCCTGTATTTACAAGAAAGTGAGTGGGAGCACTACAGCATTTCGATAAGTATATGTGAATGACATATTGTAGATCGGAAATAATGTAGAATTATTCGCAAAGCATAAAGGAGTGTTTCAAAGGAGTTTTTCAAAGAAAGACCTCGGTGAAGCTGCTTACATATTGAGCATTAAGATCTATAGAGATAGATCAAGACGCTTGATAAGTTTTTTCAATGAGTACATACCTTGACAAGATTTTGAAGTAGTTCAAAATGGAACAGTCAAAGAAAGAGTTCTTGCCTGTGTTACAAAGGTGTGAAATTGAGTAAGACTCAAAACCCGGCCACGGCAGAAGATAGAAAGAGAATGAAAGTCATTCCCTATGCCTTGGCCATAGGTTCTATAGAGTATGCCATGCTGTGTACCAGATCTATTGTATACCCTGCACTGAGTTTGGCAAGGAGTACAATAGTGATCTAGGAATAGATCATGGACAGCGGTCAAAATTATCCTTAATGGAATAAGGATATGTTTCTCGATTATGGAAGTGATAAAAGGTTCTGTCGTAAAGGGTTACGCCGATGCAAGTTTTGACACCGATCTGGATGACTTTAAGTCTCGATCTAGATACATATTGATAGTGGGAGCAATTAGCTAGAGTAGCTCCGTGCAGAGCATTGTTGACATAGAGATTTGCAAAATACATACGGATCTGAATGTGGCAGACCGGTTGACTAAGATTCTCTCACAAAGCAAAACATGATCACACCTTAGTACTCTTTGGGTGTTAATCACATAGCGATGTGAACTAGATTACTGAATCTAGTAAACCCTTTGGGTCTTGGTCACATGGCGATGTGAATTATGGGTGTTAATCACATGGTGATGTGAACTATCGATGTTAATCACATGGTGATGTGATCTAGATTATTGACTCTAGTGCAAGTGGGAGACTCAAGGAAATATGCCCTAGAGGCAATAATAAAGTTATTATTTATTTCCTTATATCATGATAAATGTTTATTATTCATGCTAGAATTGTATTAACCGGAAACATAATACATGTGTGAATATATAGACAAACAGATGTCACTAGTATGCCTCTACTTGACTAGCTTGTTAATCAAAGATGGTTATGTTTCCTAACCATGAACAAGGAGTTGTTATTTGATTAACAAGGTCACATCATTAGTTGAATGATCTGATTGACATGACCCATTCGTTAGCTTAGCACACGATCGCTTAGTATGTTGCTATTGCTTCCTTCATGACTTATACATGTTCCTATGACTATGAGATTATGCAACTCCGTTTACGGAGGAACACTTTGGTACTACCAAACGTCACAACGAATCGGGTGATTATAAAGGAGTACTACAGGTGTCTCCAAAGGCAGATGTTGGGTTGGCGATTTCGAGATTAGGATTTGTCACTCCAATGTCGGAGAGGTATCTCTGGCCCTCTCGGTAATGCACATCATTATAAGCCTTGCAAGCAATGTAACCAATGAGTTGGTTACGGATGATGCATTACTGAGCGAGTAAAGAGACTTACCGTAACGAGATTGAACTAGGTATTGGATACCGACGATCGAATCTCGGGTAAGTAACATACCGATGACAAAGGGAACAACGTATGTTGTTATGCGGTCTCGACCGATAAAGATCTTCGTAGAATATGTAGGAACCAATATGGGCATCCAGGTTCCGCTATTGGTTATTGACCGAGAATGGTTCTAGGTCATGTCTACATAGTTCTCGAACCCGTAGGGTCCGCACGCTTAAGGTTTCGATGATGTTATATCATGAGTTTATGAGTTTTGATGTACCGAAGGAGTTCGGAGTCCCGGATGAGATCGGGACATGACGAGGAGTCTCGAAATGGTCGAGACGTAAAGATCGATATATTGGACGACTATATTCGAGTTCGGAAAGGTTCCAGTGATTCGGTATTTTTGAGTACCGGTAGTTACGGGAGAAGTAATGGGCCTTGATGGGCTTTAGTGGGAAGAGGAAAAGGCTGCTGCGCCCCCTCCCTCTAGTCCGAATTGGACTAGGGAAAGGGGCCGCCACCTTCCTACTCCTCCACTTCCTTCTCCCTTCCTCCCCTACATGGAAGGATTCCTAGTTGGACTAGGAAGGGGAATCCTACCCGGTGGGAGTAGGACTCCCCTTTGCGCCAAACATAGGGCCGGCCTCCTCCTCCCTTGCTCCTTTATATACGGGGCAGGGGGCACCCTAGAACACACAAGTTGATCTTCGTGATCGTTCCTTAGCCGTGTGCGGTGCCCCCTCCACCATATTCCACCTCGGTCATATTGTAGCGGTGCTTAGGCGAAGCCTCGCGACGGTAGAACATCAAGATCGTCACCACGCCGTCGTCGGTTGACGGAACTCCTTCCCGACGCTTTGCTGGATCGGAGCCCGGGATCGCCATCGAGCTGAACGTGTGCAGAACTCGGAGGTGCCGTACGTTCGGTACTAGGATCGGTCGGATCGTGAAGACGTACGACTACATCAACCGCGTTGATATAACGCTTCCGCTTTCGGTCTACGAGGGTACGTGGACGGACACTCTCCTCTCTCGTTGCTATGCCATCACCATGGTCTTGCGTGATCGTAGGAAAATTTTTGAAATTACTACATAACCCAACAGGGTGCCCATCGGACCGCCTCTTTACTCTATAAATACCCCAATATTCCAGAAACCCTAGGGGAGTCGACGAAAATCAATTCCAGCCACCGCAAGTTTCAGAAACACCAGATCCAATCTAGACACCATCACGGAGGGGTTCATCATGTCCATTGGTGCCTCTCGGATGATGTGTGAGTAGTTCTTTGTAGACCTACGGGCCCGTAGTTAGTAGCTAGATGGCTTCCTCTCTCTCGTTTGATTCTCAATACAATGGTCTCTTGGAGATCCATATGATGTAACTCTTTTTGCGGTGTGTTTGTTGGGATCAGATGAACTTTGAGTTTATGATCAGATCTATTTTTTTATCCATTAAAGTTATTTGAGTCTTATTTCATCTCTTATATGCATGATTGATTATAGTCGGGAAGAGGTGATGCCTATATAATGATCATTGCCTGGATATCGTCATGATTATTTGAAGTTCTATCAATTGCCCAACAGTAATTTGTTTACCCACCATTTGCTATTTTTCTTGACAGAAGCCACAAGTAAAAACTACAGCCCCCGGGTCTCTTCTTTAATATATTTGCCTTCGCGATCTATTTTCCTTTATTTTTATTTTCAGATCTATTAAATAAAAAATACAAAAATACCTTGCTGCACTTTATTTTATTTGGCATTCGATCTATCAATATCTACAACTCTTTCATGTCTGTTTGCCAATCTCTGGAGCCGTTACCCCGAAAGGGATTGACAACCCCTTTAACACGTCGGGTTGCGAGTATTTGTTATTTGTGTGAAGGTGCTGTTTACATAGTATGTCTCGGTTTCCAATAAAAATAGCATACGTAAAATAGTTAAAACATGACAAAACAAAGTGGAACAGAAAAATATAGAGATATGGGCCAGCCGGCCGCTTCGCTTTTCTTTTCTTTTAGAAGTAGAACATCTTGGTTTCCAATTTCCTTCAACAACAAAAAAATGTGTCGATTTCCAATTAAAAAGTAGCGTACGTAAAAATAGTTAAAACCGGACAAAACAGAGTGGAACCAAACCAAGAATACCTATTCCCTTTAATAGTAGGTATAGAATTCATACTAAAATTCTTATGGAAATAAACATCCTCTTAGGAATTTATTGACCCTGCTTTATTTCTTTCATTTTTCGTGAACTAAAAAAAATCAGGATTTTACATATATTGTAAGGGTTTTTATGTACTTACTCACAATGTAAACAATTGTGCGTTCTACAAACATCTCTAGAGATATTTTTTGCATCATAATAGGATGTATAACTTCCTGGCAACATATTTATCGATCATGCGTGAAATGGTGCAAACATCTATACACGGCGTAATTCATCCATAGAGAGATGCATTTTTTCACAAAATACTATCTCAATTTATCATCACACAAATATGTTTTTAAGATAAATTAGAGAATAACAAACAAACCATGATTAATTTTAATATTTAGTTGTGATTTTAACTAGGATTAATCAAGTAATATCAAATTTTAGTATGTAAATTGATGTAGAAAGTATAAAATTTTAGTATAAACCTAAAACAATTGGTATCATTAGTATATCGGGGTAAGACACCATAATTCATCCAACGACAATGTTTATGTCATAGGTTGTATAGCTTCCTGGCAACAAATTTCTTAAGATCTGTATTATTTGCATTTCCTTTCGTCCAGAAGGAACCGTTGTGTTCGGAAAAGGAAACTCTCAAGCCTGGACATGCCTTCGTATCCACGTAAAATCCCATTCACATATCTTTGCTGGGTCTATAAAATTTCTCGGAAATTAGTAAATCTAATGACTTTAACTTTCTGAAGGCAAATAACTAGACATAGGTTGCACATCCGATGCCTTCAACAAAGGAAATCCTATGCATGTTAGGATAAGCAACAGTACGTAGTTGACAGCAGTTAAAACTTTAAAATGATGCAATGCATAGTGGCTAAACAGAGAAACTAGTAACAAGTCAATCATTGTCATAGCTAGTCAGCACAGAGGCAGGCAATAAACAAAGGAAAACACAATTGGTGACCCACAAAACACAAATGGGATAAACAATCCGTGGATTCCCCTTCTGATCACTGCAGAGAATGTTAATAGAATCAGTTTTAACCTAGAAGAGCTCGATGCAAGTATAGAAAACAAACCACTACAAAGAGAGCATCTACATTTCTAAAACAGGCCACCATCAGTTTCCTTTGGACGACGAACATGCGGACTGTAGATGCCCTTGGAAGGCAGAACAAGCTTAGAAAACATAAATCACACAACAAGGCAAGGACCAAAGCAAGAAGAGGGGGGAGACTCACTTGGGCTTGTGCCAGTTGGGAGGGCGACGGTAGAGTGATCCCCTCGATTGCCCTTCGTCCCTGCAGAGAACGCAAGCAGGTGTTAGAGAAGTGCAGGCACGAGCCACATCGTTCAAGAAAACACAGGGGAGAAGAGATTGCAGGAGAAAGTTTGCATTTCGTCAGCAGGTCGGCAGCGGTCGCCGGAGACGGAGGGGAGAGTGGGGAAATGGAGAGCCAGCGGCCGAGTGGGATCGCCGATCAGGCGGTTTTTATACGTCTAGGTTACGCTGAGATCGGGCCTCTGTCCACTGGCCGTCGTGACTCCACTGGCCTGGGAGCGCGGGAGGCATAATGGGCCGGCTGTCGCGACTCGACTGGCCTGAGAGGCATAATGGGTCGGCCGTCGCCACTCCACTGGCCTGGGAGGCATAATGGGCTAGGTCGCCGTCGCGACTCCACTTGCCTGGGAGACATAATGGGCCGGCGGGGTTGGGAGTGGCGCTGGGCTTGTGAGCCCTCCGAGCAGACGGGGCCGTCCTAATATTGGCCCAAGAAGCGTTTTCTTCATCAGGTCGCCCTTGTCCTTGTGCGAGAGGTCACGTATCTGAAAGAGAAATAGCATCAGATCTGAGAGGAAGACAAAGATTTCTCATCGACTGATAATTGAATCAAAGAGAAGCGCCTAATATGCTTAGTAAGTACCTTCAACTTGAACTTGAAATTGCATCAGGAAACTTGTGGCTAAACAACAAGAAAAATAAGAGACCTACCTGATTCAAACTGAAGTCAGAAAGATGTGCAAACACAAGATGTTGTGGCCAACAGAGGTGCGATTTGATCTTGTGATACTGTGAGGGCTAGGGTTTGTATTCAAGCCATTGATGTCGATTTTGAGCTACAAGGGGGAAGGAGGAGGATACAGGACGGATCTGGCTCGCGCAGGAGCTCACACCACACACGCCACCACTAGCCGTTATGCCAATCGCCAGCTCAATCTATTCTAGTTACAGGTATAAGTACCGCTTGGTCAAGCCCACTCAGGCCCAGCTAGCCGACCGGGTAAGCGAGGCTGCCTCTTGGGCCGGCTTTCAGTTTGAACTTCACCTTGGCGCTCCTCTTGATCGCTGACAATCCCTCCCCTGTTAAACCCGGCTTGACCCCAAGACGGCGCTCTGGGAAACTTTTGCTGCGGAGTGATCTTATCTTCCCAGGTAGCCATATCTGTAGGGGAACGTAGCAGAAATTCAAAATTTTCCTACGTGTCACCAAGATCCATCTATGGAGAAACTAGCAACGAGGGAAGGAGAGTGCATCTACATACCCTTGTAGATCGCTAAGCGGAAGCGTTCATGAGAACGGGGTTGAAGGAGTCGTACTCGTCGTGATCCAAATCACCGGAGATCCTAGTGCCGAACGGACGGCACCTCCGCGTTCAACACACGTACAGCCCGGTGACGTCTCCCATGCCTTGATCCAGCAAGGAGAGAGGAGAGGTTGAGGAAGACTCCATCCAACAGCAGCACAACGGCATGGTGGTGATGGAGGAGCATGGCATCCCAGCAGGCTTCGCCAAGCACCAAGGGAGAGGAGGAGGAGGAGGCAGGGGCTGCACCAAGAGGAGAGGTTCTCGTGTATGTTGGGCAGCCCAAAACCTCAAGTATATATAGGGGAAAGGGGCTGCGCCCCTTTAGGGTTTCCCACCCCAAGGGGTGCGGCCAGCCCTAGATGGGACTTGGGGCGGCCAAGAGGGGAGGAGTGCCTCCCAAGTCAAGTGGAGGCCCTCCCTTAGGGTTTCCCCCTCCCATGCGCATGGGCCTTGGGGGACTGGTGCCCCTGGCCCATTAAGGCTAGGGCGCCCCCACAGCCCATGCTACTATATTGGACGTGGTGGAACTATTTCCGGACCTCCGGACCCCTCCGAATCCTCGGAACCTTCCGAAGCTTCCGGTACAATACCGAAAAACCCGAACTTTTCCTAACCCAACAACAACTTTCCATATATAAATCTTTACCTCCGGACCATTCCGGAACTCCTCGTGACGTCCGGGATCTCATCCGGACTCAACAACATTCGTAACCACATACAAACTTCCTTTATAACCCTAGCGCCATCGAACCTTAAGTGTGTAGACCCTACGGGTTCGGAGACATGTAGACATGACCGAGACGTTCTCGGTCAATAACCAACAGCGGATATGGATACCCATGTTGGCTCCCACATGTTCCACGATGATCTCATCGGATGAACCACGATGTCAAGGACTCAATCAATCCCGTATACAATTCCCTTTGTCTAGCGGTATTGTACTTGCCCGAGATTCGATCGTCGGTATCCCGATACCTTGTTCAATCTCGTTTCCGGCAAGTCTCTTTACTCGTTCCGTAACACATCATCCCGTGATCAACCCCTTGGTCACATTGTGCACATTATGATGATGTCCTACCGAGTGGGCCCAGAGATACCTCTCCGTTTACACGGAGTGACAAATCCCAGTCTCGATTCGTGCCAACCCAATGCAGACACTTTCGGAGATACCTGTAGTGCACCTTTATAGCCACCCGATTCGTTGTGACGTTTGGTACACCCAAAGCATTCCTATGGTATCCGGGAGTTGCACAATCTCATGGTCTAAGGAAATGATACTTGACATTAGAAAAGCTTTAGCATACGAACTACGATCTTTGTGCTAGGCTTAGGATTGGGTCTTGTTCATCACATCATTCTACTAATGATGTGATCCCGTTATCAATGACATCCAATGTCCATGGTTAGGAAACCGTAACCATCTGTTGATCAACGAGCTAGTCAATAGAGGCTTACTAGGGACATGGTGTTGTCTATGTATCCACACATGTATCTGAGTTTCCTATCAATACAATTATAGCATGGATAATAAACGATTATCGTGAACAAGGAAATATAATAATAACTAATTTATTATTGCCTCTAGGGCATATTTCCAACAGTCTCCCACTTGCACTAGAGTCAATAATCTAGTTCACATCGTCATGTGATTAACACTGATAGGTCACATCGCCATGTGACCAACACCCAAAGAGTTTACTAGTGTCTGTAAACTAGTTCACATCATCATGTGATTTAGGCTCAATGAGTTCTGAGGTTTGATCATGTTTTGCTTGTGAGAGAGGTTTTAGTCAACGGGTTTTAGTCAACGGGTCTGAACCTTTCAGATCCGTGTGTGCTTTGCAAATTTCTAGGTCATATTATAAATGTTGCTTCCACGCCCCACTTGGAGCTATTCCAAATGGTTGTTCCACTATACGTATCATGTTTGCTACTTAGAGTCATTCGGATAGGTGTTAAAGCTTGCATCGACGTAACCCTTTACGCCGAACTCTTTATCACCTCCATAATCGAGAAACATGTCCTTATTTACTCCAAGGAAAATTTTGACCGCTGTCCAATGATCCATTCCTGGATCATTCTTGTACCCCTTGACTGACTCATGGCGAGGCACACTTCCGTGCGGTACACAAGATAGCATACTATAGAGCCTATGTCGAAGCATAGGGGACGACCTTCGTCCTTTCTCTCTTTTCTGCCGTGGTCGAGCTTTTAACTCTTAACTTCATACCTTACAACTCAGGCAAGAACTCCTTCTTTGACTGATCCATCTTGAACACTTTCAAGATTATGTCAAGGTATGTGCTCATTTGAAAGTATTATTAAACATTTTGATCTATCTTATAGATCTTGATGCTTATTGTTCAAGTAGCCTAATCCAGGTTTTCTATTGAAAATCATCTTTCAAATAACCCTATATGCTTTCCAGAAATTCTACATCATTTCTGATCATCAATATGTCAACAACATATACTCATCAGAAATTCTATAGTGCTCCCACTGTTGGGGAACGTTGCAGAAAATTAAAATTTTTCCTACGGTTTCACCAAGATCCATCTATGAGTTCTACTAAGCAACGAGTAACGAGAGAGAGTTTGCATCTACATACCACTTGTAGATCGAGTACGGAAGCGATTGAGGGATTGGTGATGATGAAGACGTTCCCAACGTGATTCCGATCACCGATGACCTAAGTGCTGAAAGGACAGCACCTCCGTGTTCAACACACGTACGGGACGATGGCGTCTCCTCCGTCTTGATCCAGCAAGAGTGAAGGAGAGGTTGAAGAAGACAATTCCAATGGCAGCACGACGGCGTGGTGCAGCTGGTACGGTAGTTCTCCGGCAGGGCTTCGCCAAGCTTGCGTGGAGAAAGAGAGGTGTTGGGGAGGGGAGGGGCTGCGCCTTCAACTGTGTTGGCAGCCCTCCCCCCCACCCCTCTATTTATAGGAGGAGAGGGCAAGGGGGGCCGGCCATCTAGGGGAAACCCTAGATGGGGCGGCGGCCAAGGGAGGAGGGGAGGAGGGTGGCTTGCCCCCAAGCTGAGGCGCCCCTTTAGGTTTCCTCCTCCCAAACCCTAGGCGCATGGGCCTAGGTGGGAGGCGCACCCAGCCCACCAGGGGCTGGTTCCCTCCCACTTAGCCCATGTGGCCCCAGGAGAGGTGGCCCTCCCGGTGGACCTCGGAACCCTCCGGTGGCCCCTGTATTTTACGGTATACCACCAAACTTCCCGAGTCCGCTTAACCACTTTCCATATATAAATCTTTACCTCCGGACCATTCCGAACTCCTCGTGACGTCCGGGATCTCATCCGGACTCGAACAACATTCGTAATCACATACTTGTCTTCCTATTAACCCTAGCGCCACCGAAACTTAGTGTGTAGACCCTACGGGTTCGGGAGACATGCGACATGACCGAGACTACCTCAAGTCAATAACCAACAGGGGATCTGGATACCCATGTTGGCTCCTACATGCTCCTCGATGTTGTCATCGGATGAACCACGATGTCAAGGGTTCAAGCAACCCGTATTCTATTCCCTTTGTCGACGGTATGTTACTTGCCCGAGACTCGATCGTCGGTATCCCAATACCTCGTTAGTCTCGTTACCGGCAAGTCACTTTACTCGCATCGCAATGCATGATCCGTGACCGACACTTGATCACTTTGAGCTCATTATGATGATGCATTACCGAGTGGGCCCTAGTGATACCTCTCCGTAATACGGAGTGACAAATCCCGTCTCGATCCGTGTCAACCCAATGGTCACTTTCGAGATACCGTAGTGCACCTTTATAGTCACCCGATTACGTTGTGACGTTTGATACACCCAAAGCACTCCTACGGTATCCGGAATTGCACGATCTCATGGTCTAAGGAAGAGATACTTGACATTGGAAAAGCTCTAGCAAAACGAACTACACGATCTTTGTGCTATGCTTAGGATTGGGTCTTGTCCATCACGCCATTCTCCTAATGACGTGATCCCGTTGTCAATGACATCGATGTCCATAGTCGAAACCATGACTATCTGTTGACCAACGAGCTAGTCAACTAGAGGCTTACTAGGGACGATTGTAGTCTATGTATTCACACGTGTATTACGATTTCCGGATAATACAATTATAGCATGAATAAAGACAATTATCATGAACAAGGAAATATAATAATAATGCTTTTATTATTGCCTCTAGGGCATATTTCCAACAGTCTCCCACTTGCACTAGAGTCAATAATCTAGTTTACATTGTGATGAACCGAACACCCATAGAGTTCGGTGTTGATCATGTTTTGCCATGGAAGAGGTTTAGTCAACGGATTTGCGACATTCAGATCCGTATGCACTTTACAAATTTCTATGTCTCCATCCTGAACATTTTCACGGATGGAGTTGAAGCGACGCTTGATGTGCCTGGTCTTCTTGTGAAACGTGGGCTCCTTGGCAAGGGCAATAGCTCCAGTGTTGTCACAGAAGAGTTTGATCGGCCCCGACGCATTGGGTATGACTCCTAGGTCGGTGATGAACTCCTTCACCCAAATTGCTTCATGCGCTGCCTCCGAGGCTGCCATGTACTCCGCTTCACATGTAGATCCCGCCACGACGCTCGCTTGCAGCTGCACCAGCCATCTGCTCCACCATTCAACATATACACGATCCGGTTTGTGACTTAGAGTCATCAGATCTGTGTCGAAGCTTAGCGTCGACGTAACCTGTTACTGACGAGCTCTTCGTCACCTCCATAAACGAGAAACATGTCCTTTGTCCTTTTCGGTACTTCAGGATATTCTTGACCGCTGTCCGGTGTTCCTTGCGGGATTACTTTGGTACCTTCCTACCAAACTTACGGCAAGGTTTACATCAGGTCAGTACACAGCATGGCATACATAATAGATCCTATGGCTGAGGCATAGGGATGACACTCATCTCTTCTTTATCTTTTGCCGTGGTGGGGCATTGAGCTGAGCTCAATCTCACACCTTGTAATACAGGCAAGAACCCTTTCTTGGACTGATCCATTTTGAACTTCTTCAAAATCTTGTCAAGGTATGTGCTTTGTGAAAGACCTATGAGGCGCCTCGATCTATCTCTATAGATCTTGATGCCTAATATATAAGCAGCTTCTCCAAGGTCCTTCATTGAAAAACACTTATTCAAGTAGGCCTTAATGCTGTCCAAGAATTCTATATCATTTCCCATCAAAAGTATGTCATCTACATATAATATGAGAAATGCTACTGAGCTCCCACTCACTTTCTTGTAAACGCAGGCTTCTCCATAAGTCTCATAAACCCAAACGCTTTGATCATCTCATCAAAGCGAATGTTCCAACTCGAGATGCTTGCACCAGCCCATAAATGGATCGCTGGAGCTTGCATACTTTGTCGACATTCTTAGGATCGACAAAACCTTCCGCTGTATCATATACAGCTCTTCCTTAAGATAGCCGTTAAGGAACGCTGTTTTGACGTCCATCTGCCATATCTCATAATCATAGTATGCGGCAATTGCTAACATGATTGGACGGACTTAAGCTTCGCCACGGAGAGAAAGTCTCATCGTAGTCAATCCCTTGAACTTGTCGATAACCCTTAGCGACAAGTCGAGCTTTATAGATGGTGACATTACCATCCGCGTCCGTCTTCCTCTTAAAAATCCATTTGTTTTCTATCGCTCGCCGATCATCGGGCAAGTCAGTCAAAGTCCACACTTTGTTTTCATACATGGATTCTATCTCGGACTTCATGGCTTCTAGCCATTTGTTGGAATCTGGGCCCGCCATCGCTTCTTCATAGTTCGAAGGTTCATTGTTGTCTAACAACATGATTTCTAGGACAGGGTTGCCGTACCACTCTGGTGCGGAACGTGTCCTAGTGGACCTACGAAGTTCAGTAGCAACTTGATCCGAAGTACCTTGATCATCATCATGAATTTCCTCTTCAGTTGGTGTAGGCATCACAGAACATTTTCTGAGCTGCACTACTTTCCTGTTCAAGAGGTAGTACTTCATCGAGTTCTACTTTCCTCCCACTTACTTCTTTCGAGAGAAACTCTTTTTCAAGAAAGATTCCGTTCCTGGCAACAAAGATCTTGCCTTCGGATCTAAGGTAGAAGGTATACCCAAAGGTTTCCTTAGGGTATCCTATGAAGACGCATTTTTCCGACGTGGGTTCGAGCTTTTCAGGTTGAAGTTCCTTGACATAAGCATCGCATCCCCAAACTTTTAGAAACGATAGCTTAGGTTTCTTCCCAAACCATAATTCATACGGTGTCGTCTCAACGGATTTAGACGGTGCCCTATTTAAAGTGAATGTAGCTGTCTCTAGAGCGTATCCCCAAAATGATAGCGGTAAATCGGTAAGAGACATCATAGATCGCACCATATCCAATAAAGTGCGATTACGACGTTCGGACACACCGTTACGCTGAGGTGTTCCAGGCGGCGTTAGTTGTGAAACGATTCCACATTTTCTTAAGTGTGTACCAAATTCGTGACTTAAATATTCTCCTCCACGATCCGATCGTAAGAATTTTATCTTTCGGTCACGTTGATTCTCTACTTCATTCTGAAATTCCTTGAACTTTTCAAAGGTCTCAGACTTGTGTTTCATCAAGTAGACATACCCATATCTACTCAAGTCATCTGTGAGAGTGAGAACATAACGATATCCTCCGCGAGCCTCAACGCTCATTGGACCACACACATCGGTATGTATGATTTCCAACAAGTTGGTTGCTCGCTCCATTGTTCCAGAGAATGGAGTCTTGGTCATCTTGCCCATGAGGCATGGTTCGCATGTGTCAAATGATTCATAATCAAGAGACTCCAAAAGTCCATCAGCATGGAGCTTTTTCATGCGCTTGACACCAATGTGACCAAGGCAGCAGTGCCACAAGTATGTGGGACTATCGTTATCAACTTTACATCTTTTGGTATTCACGCTATGAACATGTGTAATACTACGCTCGAGATTCATTAAGAATAAACCATTGACCATCGGAGCATGGCCATAAAACATATCTCTCATATAAATAGAACAACCATTATTCTCGGATTTAAATGAGTAGCCATCTCGCATTAAACGAGATCCAGATACAATATTCATGCTCAAACTTGGCACCAAATAACAATTATTAAGGTTCATAACTAATCCGTGGGTAAATGAAGAGGTAGCGTGTCGACGGCGATCACATCGACTGGAACCATTCCCGACGCGCATCGTCACCTCGCCCTTCGCCAGATCTCCGCTTATTCCGCAGCTCCTGCTGTGAGTTACAAATATGAGCAACGGCACGGTATCAAATACCCATGAGTTACTACGATTCTTGGTAAGGTACACATCAATTACATGTATATCAAATATACCTTTGGTGTTGCCGGCCTTCTTATCCGCTAAGTATTTGGGGCAGTTCCGCTTCAAAGTGACCCTTCCCTTGCAATAAAAGCACTCAGTCTCGGGCTTGGGTCCATTCTTTGACTTCTTCCGGCAACTTGCTTGCGGGCGCGGCAACCTCCTTGCCGTCCTTCTTGAAGTTCTTCTTGCCCTTGCCCTTCTTAAACTTAGTGGTCTTATTGACCATCAACACTTGATGTTCTTTCTTGATTTCAACCTCGGCTGACTTCAGCATAGAGAACACTTCAGAATGGTCTTTACCATCCCTCGCATGTTGTAGTTCATCACAAAGCTCTTGTAGCTTGGTGGGAGCGATCGAGGATTCTGTCAATGACCGCCTCATCGGGAGGTTAATATTCAGCTGGGTCATACGGTTGTGTAATCCGGACATCTTCGAATGTGCTCACCGATGTAACTGTTTTCCTCCATCTTACAACTATAGAACTTGTCGGAGATGTCATATCTCTCGACCCGGCGTGAGCTTGGAAAACAAGTTTCAGCTCCTCGAACATCTCATATGCTCCGTGGTGCTCAAAACGCTTTTGGAGCCCGGTTCTAAGCTGTAAAGCATGCCGCATTGAACGAGGGAGTAATCATCAGACGAGACTGCCAAGCATTCATAATGTCTTGGTTCTCTGGGACGGAGCTTCACCTAGCGGTCCTTCTAGGACGTATTGTTTCTGGCAGCTATGAGGATGATCCTCGTGTTCGGACCCAGTCCGTATAGTTGCTGCCGTCATCTTTCAGCTTGGTTTCTCTAGGAACGCGTGAAGTTCAAGTTGACATGAGCGTTGGCCATTTGATCTACAAGACATATAATTCAAAAGTTTTAGACTAAGTTCATGATAATTAAGTTCATCTAATCAAATTATTAATGAACTCCCACTTAGATTAGACATCCTCTAGTCATCTAAGTGTTACACGATCCGAGTCAACTAGGCCGTGTCCGATCAACACGTGAGACGGACTAGTCTCGTCGGTGAACATTCTCATGTTGATCGTATCTTCCATACGACTCGTGTTCGACCTTTCGGTCTCCGTGTTCGAGGCCATGTCTTCACATGCTTAGGCTCGTCAAGTTAACCCTAAGTGTTTCTGCGTGTGTAAATCTTGCTTACACCCGTTGTATGTGAACGTAAGAATCCATCACACCCGATTAACACGTGGTGCTTAGAAGCGACGAACTGTAGCAACGGTGCACGATTAGGGAGAACACTTCTTGAAATTGTTCTAAGGGATCATCTTATTTACTACCGTCGTTCTAAGTAAACAAGATGCATAATCATAATAAACATCACATGCAATTATAAAGTAGTGACATGATATGGCCAATATCATATAGCTCCTTTGATCTTCATCTTGGGGCTCCATGATCATCCTGTCACCGCATGACACCATGATCTCCATCATCATGATCTCCATCATCGTGCCTCCATGAAGTTGTCACGCCAACGACTACTTCTACTTCTATGGCTAACGCGTTTAGCAATAAAGTAAAGTAAATTACATGGCGTTCTTCAATGACACGCAGGTCATACAAAAATAAAGACAACTCCTATGGCTCCTGCCGTTGTCATACTCATCGACATGCAAGTCGTGATTCCTATTACAAGAACATGATCTCATACATCACAATATATCATCATTCATCACAACTTGGCCATATCACGTCACATGACAATTGCTGCAAAAACAAGTTAGGCGTCCTCTAATTGTTGTTGCATCTTTTACGTGGCTGCAATTGGGTTCTAGCAAGAACGTTTTCTTACCTACGAATAACCACAACGTGATCTTGTCAACTTCTATTTACCCTTCATAAGGACCCTGTTCATCGAATCCGCTCCCACTAAAGTAGGAGAGACAGACACCCGCCAGCCACCTTATGCAACTAGTGCATGTTAGTCGGTGGAACCGGTCTCACGAAAAATGCGTGTAAGGTTGGTCCGGCCGCTTCATCCCACAATACCACGGAAGCAAGAAACAACTAGTAACGGCAAGTAAGTTGACAAGATCCACGCCCACAACAAAATTGTGTTCTACTCATGCAAAGAGAACTACGATAGACCTAGCTCATGATGCCTTTGTTGGGGAGCGTTGCAGAAAATTAAAATTTTCCTACGGTTTCACCAAGATCCATCTATGAGTTCTACTAAGCAACGAGTAACGAGAGAGAGTTTGCATCTACATACCACTTGTAGATCGAGTACGGAAGCGATTGAGGATTGGTGATGATGAAGACGTTCCCAGCGTGATTCCGATCACCGATGACCTAAGTGCTGAAAGGACAGCACCTCCGTGTTCAACACACGTACGGGACGATGGCGTCTCCTCCGTCTTGATCCAGCAAGAGTGAAGGAGAGGTTGAAGAAGACAATTCCAATGGCAGCACGACGGCGTGGTGCAGCTGGTACAGTAGTTCTCCGGCAGGGCTTCGCCAAGCTTGCGTGGAGAAAGAGAGGTGTTGGGGAAGGGAGGGGCTGCGCCTTCAACTGTGTTGGCAGCCTCCCCCCACCCTCTATTTATAGGAGGAGAGGGCAGGGGCGGCCATCTAGGGAAACCCTAGATGGGCGGCGGCCAAGGAGGAGGGAGGAGGGTGGCTTGCCCCCAAGCTGGGGCGCCCCTTTAGGGTTCCTCCTCCCAAACCCTAGGCGCATGGGCCAGGTGGGAGGCGCACCCAGCCCACCAGGGGCTGGTTCTCTCCCACTTAGCCCATGTGGCCCCCCGGGAGAGGTGGCCCCTCCCGGTGGACCTCCGGAACCTCCCCGGTGGCCCCGGTACTTTACCGGTATACCACCGAAACTTCCCGAGTCCGTTTAACCACTTTCCATATATAAATATTTACCTCCGGACCATTCCGGAACTCCTCGTGACGTCCGGGATCTCATCCGGGACTCCGAACAACATTCGGTAATCACATACTTGTCTTCCTATTAACCCTAAGCGTCACGAAACTTAAGTGTGTAGACCCTACGGGTTCGGGAGACATCTGCACATGACCGAGACTACCTCAAGTCAATAACCAACAGCGGGATCTGGATACCCATGTTGGCTCCCACATGCTCCTCGATGTTGTCATCGGATGAACCACGATGTCAAGGGTTCAAGCAACCCCGTATTCTATTCCCTTTGTCAGACGGTATGTTACTTGCCCGAGACTCGATCGTCGGTATCCCAATACCTCGTTAGTCTCGTTACGGCAAGTCACTTTACTCGCATCCGCAATGCATGATCCCGTGACCGGACACTTGATCACTTTGAGCTCATTATGATGATGCATTACCGAGTGGGCCCTAGTGATACCTCTCCGTAATACGGAGTGACAAATCCGATCTCGATCCGTGTCAACCCAATGGTCACTTTCGAGATACCTGTAGTGCACCTTTATAGTCACCCGATTACGTTGTGACGTTTGATACACCCAAAGCACTCCTACGGTATCCGGAATTGCACGATCTCATGGTCTAAGGAAGAGATACTTGACATTGGAAAAGCTCTAGCAAAACGAACTACACGATCTTTGTGCTATGCTTAGGATTGGGTCTTGTCCATCACGTCATTCTCCTAATGGCGTGATCCCGTTGTCAATGACATCGATGTCCATAGTCGAAACCATGACTATCTGTTGACCAACGAGCTAGTCAACTAGAGGCTTACTAGGGACGTATTGTAGTCTATGTATTCACACGTGTATTACGATTTCCGGATAATACAGTTATAGCATGAATAAAGACAATTATCATGAACAAGGAAATATAATAATAATGCTTTTATTATTGCCTCTAGGGCATATTTCCAACACCCACTCACTTCTTTGGAAATACAAGTTTCTCATAAACTTTGTATAAACCCAAAATCTTTGATCATCTCATCAAAATGCACATTCCAACTCCGAGATGCTTACTCCAGTCCTTAGAAGGATCGCTGGAGCCAGCATACCTTTTAGCATCCTTAGGATTGACAAAACTTTTCTGATTGTATCACATATAACCTTTCCTTACGAAAACTGGTAAGGAAACTCATTTTGACATCCGTCTGCCAGATTTCATAAATGCAGGTTATGCTAACATGATTCCGACGGACTTAAGCATCGCTACGAATGAGAAAATCTCATCGTAGTCAACTCCTTGAACTTGTGAAAAACTCTTCGCCACAAGTCGAGCTTCATAGACGGTGATATTACCGTCCACGTCTGTCTTCTTCTTAAAGATCCATTTGTCTCAATGGCTTGCCGATCATCGGGCAAGTCCACCAAAGTCCATGCTTTGTTCTGATACATGGATCCTATCTCGGATTTCATGGCTTCGAGCCATTCGTCAGAATCCGGGCCCACCATCGCTTCTCCATAGCTCGTAGGTTCATTGTTGTCTAGCAACATGACCTTCAAGACATGATTACTGTGCCACTCTGATGTGGTACGCATCCTTGTCACCCTACGAGGTACGGTAGTGACTTGATCCGAAGTTTCATGATCACTATCATAAGCTTCTACTTCAATTGGTGTAGGTGCCACGGGAACAACTTCCTGTGCCCTGCTACACACTAGTTGAAGTGACGGTTCAATAACCTCATCAAGTCTCCACTATCCTCCCACTCAACTTTCCGAGACGAACTTTTCCTCGAGAAAGGACCCGATTCAAGAAAAAATCCCTATTGCTTTCGGATCTGAATTAGGAGGTATACCCAACTGTTTTTGGGTGTCCTATGAAGATGCATTTTGTCCGCTTTGGGTTCGAGCTTATCAACCTGAAACTTTTCACATAAGCGTCGCAGCCCCAAACTTTTAAGAAACGACAGCTTAGGTTTCTCTAAACCATAGTTCATACGGTGTCGTCTCAACGGAATTACATGGTGCCCTATTTAAAGTGAATGTGGTTGTCTCTAATGCCTAACCCATGAACGATAGTGGTAATTCGATAAGAGACATCCTGGTACGCACCATATCTAATAGGGTGCAACTATGATGTTCGAACACACCATCACACTATGGTGTTCCAGGCGGTATTAATTGTGAAACAATTTGCACAATGTCTTAATTGTGTGCCAAAACTCGTAACTCAGATATTCATCTCTATGATCATATCATAGACATTCTATCCTCTTGTCACGAAGATCTTAAACTTCACTCTGAAATTGCTTGAACCATTCAATAATTCAGACTTGTGTTTCATCAAGTAAATATACTCAACATCTACTCGAATCATCGTGAAGTAAGAACATAACGATATTCATTTGATGCCTCAAAGACTCATTGGACTGCACACATCAAAATGTGTTACTTCCAACAAGTTGCTATCTTATTTCATCTTACTGAAACCGAGGTTTTTCAGTCATCTTGCCCATGTGGTATGATTTGAATATCTCAAGTGATTCAAAATCAAGTGAGTCCAAACGATCCATCTGCATGGAGTTTCTTCATGCGTACACACCAATAGACATGGTTCGCATGTCTCAAACTTTTCAAAAACGAGTGAGTCCAAAGATCCATCAACATGGAGCTTCTTCATGCGTTTTACACCAATATGACTTACATGGCAGTGCCACAAGTAAGTGGTACTATCATTACTATCTTATATCTTTTGGCATGAAAATGTGTATCACTACGATCGAGATTCAATAAACCATTCCTATTAGGTGCAATACCATTGAAGGTATTATTCAAATAAACAGAGTAACCATTATTCTCCTTAAATGAATAACCGTATTGCGATAGACATAATCCAATCATGTCTATGCTCAACGCAAACACCAAATGACAATTATTCAGGTTTAATACTAATCTTGATGGTAGAGGGAGCGTGCGATGTTTGATCACATCAAACTTGGAAACACTTCCAACACATATCGTCAGCTCACCTTTAGCTAGTCTCCGTTTATTCCGTAGCTTTTATTTCGAGTTACTAACACTTAGCAACCGAACCGGTATCTAATACCCTGGTGCTACTAGGAGTACTAGTAAAGTACACATTAACATAGTGTATATCAAATATACTTCTATCGACCTTGCCAGCCTTCTCATCTACCAAGTATCTAGGGTGGTTCCGCTCCAGTGGCTGTTCCCCTTATTACAGAAGCACTTAGTCTCGGGTTTGGGTTCAACCTTGGGTTTCTTCACTGGAGCAGCAACTGATTTGCCGTTTCATGAAGTGTCCCTTCTTGCCCTTGCCCTTCTTGAAACTAGTGGTTTCACCAACCATCAACAATTGATGCTCCTTCTTGATTTCTACATTCGCAGTGTCGAACATTGCGAATGGCTCAAGGATCATCATATCTATCCCTGATATGTTATAGTTCATCACGAAGCTTCTAGCAGCTTGGTGGCAATGACTTTTTTGAAGAAACATCACTATCTCATCTGGAAGATCAACTCCCACTCGATTCAAGTGATTGTTGTACTCAGACAATCTGAGCACAAGCTCAATGATTGAGCTTTTCTCCCTTAGTTTGCAGGCTAAGAAAATCGTCGGAGGTCTTATACCTCTTGACGTGGGCACGAGCTTGAAATCCCAATTTCAGCCCTCGAAACATCTCATATGTTCCGCGATATTTCAAAACGTCTTTGGTGCCTCAACTCTAAACCGCTTAACCGAACTATCATGTAGTTATCAAAAGCGTGTATGTCCGATGTTCGCAACATCCACAGGCGACGCTTGGGGTTCAACACATCGAGCGGTGCATTAAGGACATAAGCTATCTACTGTCCGCATAATCGCACTGTCAACTTTCAACTATATTTTCTCTAGGAACATATCTAAACAGTGGAACTAAAGCGCGAGCTTACGACATAATTTGCAAAAGGTCTTTTGACTATGTTCAAGATAATTAAGTTCATCTTATGAACTCCCACTCAGATAGACATCCCTCTGGTCATCTAAGTGATTACATGATCCGAGTCAACTAAGCCGTGTCCGATCATCACGTGAGACGAACTAGTCATCATCAGTGAACATCTTCGTGTTGATCGTATCTACCATACGACTCATGCTCGACCTTTCGGTCTCTGTGTTCCGAGGCCATGTCTGTACATGCTAGGCTCGTCAAGTTAACCCTAAGTGTATTGCGTGTGTTCCGAGGCCATGTCTGTACATGCTAGGCTCGCCAACACCCGTTGTATGTGAACGTAAGAATCCATCACACCCGATCATCACGTGGTGCTTAGAAGCGACGAACTTTTGGCAATGGTGCACAGTTAGGGGAGAACACTTCTTGAAATTGTTGTAAGGGATCATCTTATTTACTACCGTCGTTCTAAGTAAACAAGATGCATAAACATGATAAACATCACATGCAATCAAATAGTGACATGATATGGCCAATATCATTTTGCTCCTTTGATCTCCATCTTCGGGCTCCATGATCATCATCGTCACCGCATGACACCATGATCTCCATCATCATGATCTCCATCATCGTGTCTTCATGAAGTTGTCTCGCCAACTATTACTTCTACTACTATGGCTACCGTTAGCAATAAAGTAAAGTAATTACATGGCGTTGTTTAATGACACGCAGGTCATACAATAAATAAAGACAACTCCTATGGCTCTTGCCGGTTGTCATACTCATCGACATGCAAGTCGTGAATCCTATTACAAGAACATGATCAATCTCATACATCACATATCATTCATCACATTCTTCTTGGCCATATCACATCACATAGCATACCCTGCAAAAACAAGTTAGACGTCCTCTAATTGTTGTTTGCATGTTTTACGTGGCTGCTATGGGTTTCTAGCAAGAACGTTTCTTACCTACGCAAAACCACAACGTGATATGTCAATTGCTATTTACCCTTCATAAGGACCCTTTTCATCGAATCCGTTCCGACTAAAGTGGAGAGGCGGCACCGCTAGCCACCTTATGCACCAAGTGCATGTCATCGGTGGAACCTGTCTCACGAAGAATGCGTGTAAGGTCGGTCCGGCCGCTTCATCCCACAATACCGTCGAAACAAGATTGGACTAGTAACGGTAAGCATATTGAACAACATCAACGCCCACAACTACTTTGTGTTCTACTCGTGCAAAGAATCTACGCAATAGACCTAGCTCGATACCATTGAGGGGAGCGAGCAGAAATTCAAAATTTTCCCACGTGTCACCAAGATCCATCTATGGAGAAACTAGCAACGAGGGAAGGAGAGTGCATCTACATACCCTTGTAGATCGCTAAGCGGAAGCGTTCATGAGAACGGGGTTGAAGGAGTCGTACTCGTCGTGATCCAAATCACGGAGATCCTAGTGCCGAACGGACGGCACCTCCGCGTTCAACACACGTACAGCCGGTGGCGTCTCCCATGCCTTGATCCAGCAAGGAGAGAGGGAGAGGTTGAGGAAGACTCCATCCAACAGCAGCACAACGGCGTGGTGGTGATGGAGGGCGTGGCAATCCCGCAGGCTTCGCCAAGCACCAAGGGAGAGGAGGAGGAGGAGAGGGGGCTGCACCAAGAGGAGAGGTTCTCGTGTATGTTGGGCAGCCCAAAACCTCAAGTATATATAGGGGAAAGGGGCTGCGCCCCTTTAGGTTTTCCCACCCCAAGGGGTGCGGCCAGCCCTAGATGGGACTCGGGGCGGTTAAGAGGGGAGGAGTGCCTCCCAAGTCAAGTGGAGGCCCTCCCCTTAGGGTTTCCCCCTCCCATGCGCATGGGCCTTGGGGGACTGGTGCCCCTGGCCCATTAAGGCTAGGGCGCCCCCACAGCCCATGCTACTGTATTGGACGTGGTGGAACTATTTCGGACCTCCGGACCCCTCCGAATCCTCCGAACCTTCCGAAGCTTCCGGTACAATACCGAAAAAACCCGAACTTTTCCTAACCCGAACAACAACTTTCCATATATAAATCTTTACCTCCGGACCATTCCGAACTCCTCGTGACGTCCGGGATCTCATCCGGACTCGAACAACATTCGTAACCACATACAAACTTCCTTTATAACCCTAGCGTCATCGAACCTTAAGTGTGTAGACCCTACGGGTTCGGGAGACATGTAGACATGACCGAGGCGTTCACGGTCAATAACCAACAGCGGATCTGGATACCCATGTTGGCTCCTACATGTTCCACGATGATCTCATCGGATGAACCACGATGTCAAGGACTCAATCAATCCCGTATACAATTCCCTTTGTCTAGCGGTATTGTACTTGCCCGAGATTCGATCGTCGGTATCCCGATACCTTGTTCAATCTCGTTTCCGGCAAGTCTCTTTACTCGTTCCGTAACACATCATCCGTGATCAACCCCTTGGTCACATTGTGCACATTATGATGATGTCCTACCGAGTGGGCCAGAGATACCTCTCCGTTTACGGAGTGACAAATCCCGATCTCGATTCGTGCCAACCCGCAGACACTTTCGGAGATACCGTAGTGCACCTTTATAGCCACCCGATTACGTTGTGGCGTTTGGTACACCCAAAGCATTCCTATGGTATCCGGAGTTGCACAATCTCATGGTCTAAGGAAATGATACTTGACATTAAAAAGCTTTAGCATACGAACTACGATCTTTGTGCTAGGCTTAGGATTGGGTCTTGTCCATCACATCATTCTACTAATGATGTGATCCCGTTATCAATGACATCCAATGTCCATGGTTAGGAAACCGTAACCATCTGTTGATCAACGAGCTAGTCAATAGAGGCTTACTAGGGACATGGTGTTGTCTATGTATCCACACATGTATCTGAGTTTCCTATCAATACAATTATAGCATGGATAATAAACGATTATCGTGAACAAGGAAATATAATAATAACTAATTTATTATTGCCTCTAGGGCATATTTTCAACAATATCTAGCGGAGACGAGCTCCACTTGACCAAGACTTGGAGCACGGAATTAATCAGAGCCTCGACGGATCACCCGCTGTTGCAACACTTGTTCTGGCACCTGGAACTGATCATCCGGAGAAGGAAGTTGCGAGAGCACCTGGTTGTGGGGAGCAATCACTTTCTTGAGAAGTGACACATGAAAAACAGGGTGCACTTTGCTGGTAGGAGGAAGGCGCAGGCGATAAGCACTTCTTCGATGCGCTCCACAATTTCGAAGGGTCCATAGAATTTGAACGCCAACTTGTGATTTGCTCTCGGTGCCACAGATGACTGAAGGTACGGTTTGAGCTTGAGAAAAACCTTGTCCCCAACTGTAAACGAGCGATCAGAACGATGTTTATCCGCTTGGTGTTTCATACGTTGCTGAGCACGAAGCAGATGCTGCTTAACTGAGTCCATAATCACCAGGCGATCGCTGAGCCACTGTTGCAAATCCTCATACTGAACAGTACTTTCAGCAGATAAATCAAAGTGGCGTGGCGCATGTCCATAGATAATTTCAAAAGGGGTTTTTCCAGTAGCTGAATGCCAGTTTGTGTTATACCAGAATTCACAAACTGGGATCCATTTAGCCCACCGCGACGGGTGTCCACTGACAAAGCATCGCAAAAAACACTCTACCTGCTGATTGACACGCTCTGTCCGGCCGTTCGACTGCGGATGTCGAGAAGAGCTCATGCGAAGCTGAACGCCTGATTTCTGGAATAGCTCACTCCAAAACTTGCTTGTGAAAATGCGATCACGGTCTGAAACTATGGAGCGGGGCATACCATGCAGCTTGTAGACAGTGTTCAGGAAAGCCTCAACAACAGTTTCAGCAGAGAACGGATGATGCAAGGGAGTAAAGTGTCCATACTTGGAGAGCTTGTCAATAATCACCAACAAACAGTTGTAACGGCCTGATGGGGTCAAACCTTCAACAAAGTCCATTGTAACCATTTCCCAAGGCAATGAAGGTATTGGCAGATGCTGAAGAAGACCAGGAGAAGGAATTCTTTCAGGTTTGGCCTATTGGCACACCAGACAACTCTGAACATAGTTTTTAATGAAACCTCGCATGCCCTTCCATCGAAACAACTGCCTGACACGCCTGTAAGTTCTGGGAATCCAGAATGTCCTCCCAGTGGGCTGTCATGAAAAGCAGCACATATCTTATTGTGCGGTGCTAAGTCACAACCCAACCAAACACACTGCCCCTGTCTGATCACACCAGCTTTGAGAATGAATTTGTTGTGAGAAGCGGGCGACATGGATAGCTGTTGCAGGAGTTCAAGAGCTGCTGGATCTTGATCATAACTTTGCAGAACGTCTGTTAACCAAGCAGGCTGGGTAGATGAAATATGCTGCAATTCTGGTATTATGTCCCCTGGAGTTGCAGGCCGTTTGGAAAGGGAATCAACAACACTACTTTCAATCCCTTTTTTATATTCAATGGAATACTGCAGCCCAAGCAGTTTAGTGAGTGCTTTCTATTGCCACCTGGTATGTAAACGTTGCTCTGTCAGACAGGCCAGGCTTCTTTGATCAGTCCTGATGGTGAATTCAGATAACTGCAAATACTAGCGCCAGTGTTCCACTTCTAGAAGAATGGCCAAGTATTCCTTCTCATATACTGAAAGTGTCTGATTTCTGGGCCCAAGAGCTTTGCTCACATAAGCAATTGGGTGGCCATCCTGCATAAGTACTGCCCCAATTCCTACATCACAGGCATCTGTCTCTACAATAAATTTCTTGGAGAAATCAGGTAAGGCCAGAACTGGGGCTGATGTCAGAGCTTGTTTCAGAAGTACAAATGCTTGCTCTTCATTGGATGTCCACAGAAATGGGGCTCCCTTTTTGAGAAGATTAGTAAGAGGTTTGCTCAGCATACCATAGTGGGCTATGAACTTCCTGTAATACTCAGCCAGGCCCAAAATCCCCTGACTTCCTTAGCAGACACAGGTGTTGGCCAGCTCTGAATAGTAGAAATCTTGGAAGGGTCAGTAGCTACCCCTTGGCCACTGATGACATGTCCCAAGTAAACAACCTGAGTTTGTGCAAAAGCACACTTTGACAGTTTCACTTGCCACTGATGTTGTAAGAGTAGCTTCAAAACTTCTTCCAAATGTTGTAAGTCCAATGCATAAGAATCACTGAATATGAGGATATCATCAAAGAAAAGCAACACAAATTTCCTGGGACAGTGTTTCATTCAAGGCAAAATTGAATGTATTAGGTCCTCCAGTAAGACCAAAGGACAACACTAGAAATTCAAAATGGCCAAAATGTGTCTGAAATCCTGTTTTGTGTTCTTCCCCAGGGGCCAATCTGATCTGATGATAACCTGCTCGAAGATCCAACTTGGAAAACCAACAGGATCCAGACAACTCATCCAATAACTCATCAATAACAGGGATTGGATATTTGCTCTTCACTGTGATAGCATTCAATTTCCTATAATCATACACAGGTCTCCAAGTCTTATCCTTCTTTTGCACTAATATAACTGGGGAAGAGAAAGCACTGGTGCTGGGTCTAATAATTCCAGCAGCCAACATCTCTTTCACTTGCTTTTCTATTTCATCTTTCATAGCAGGAGGTAGTCTGTAGGGCCTGCTGGATACAGGCTGAGCTCCAGGAACTAAAGGAATTTTATGGTCATACTTTCTTCTTGGAGGGAGACCAGAGGGAGCTTCAAACACAGGAGCATATTTAGCCAACAATGCTTGGATTTCAGAGGGCAGTTCAGATGCTGCCATATCTTCAGATACCAACAGGGCTGACATTTCTACCAGAGCATAGACCTGAGGGATAGTATCTTGACCCAATAGAGTAATTTGTTGCCCTGAGTGTTGGAAGGACAACCAATGTGCAGCCCAATCTATTTGCATAGGACTGTGAGCAGCTAACCAATCCAAACCCAAAATTCCATGGTAAGATCCCAAAGGAAAAACCCCTGAAGTTACTGACAAACTCATTACCAGCACATGACCACTTGCCATCCAACAACTGTTGAGAGCATGGAACCAAACTTCCATTAGCCACTTTAACCATATAAACTGGCAAGGAAGAAATGCCTTGAACAGTAGTTGCAACTGTGCAGTCAATGAATGAATGAGTACTGCCTGAATCAACCAGAAAAATTAAGGGTTGTCCTTGCAAATACACTTTCAGTTTCATGGTTGACACTGCTGGATCTGAATTATCTCCTAAAGCAGCTGCCGAAAGGCAGACAGCATTGACCTCACCAACAGTTGTTTCTTCAGAGTCACTCAGATCAGAGGGCATGTTCTGAACATAGTCTAACATTTCCTGCACCACGTGCAACTGAATTTCCTGCTTGCAGCGATGATCACGGGCCCATCATTCTCCACATATGAAACACAGACCCTTGGACTTTCTGTAAGCACGCAGAGCAGCCCATCGATCTTCTGTTGGGGCAGCACGAGCTGGTTCAATGATTTTCTTATCATCCAGAACTTTGTTCACTGACGATCGAGAGCTAGAGTAGGTCTGGTGTTTGCTTCCATTGGTTGTACTGCTAGAGTATGTAGTAGTTCCACCCAGTTCTTCAGACAACAAGGCCAGAGCATATGCTGAATCCAAATCCTCAGGTTGCTGAATTCCAACCAACAAAAAAACTGATGGAACTAATCCTTCCATGAATCTGGTGACGTAATGCATCGTGTTTGGATTTGTCTCATAGGAAGTCAGCTGATCATACAGTTCTGAAAATCGCTCCACATACTCTTCGACCGAACTAGTCTGCCTAATGTTGAACATCTGGCGCAACAGATTCTGGTGTTTGTTCCTGCCAAACCTGGACTGCAGCAGGTTGCAAAATTCAGGCCAATTGACATGGGGAGCACGACGCTGAACCGACTCCAACCAGCGCGCCGATGTGCCCTCGAATTGAGCAGAAGCAAACAACACCCACGGATGTTGCAGAGTGTTCCATAATTTGAAATAGTCCTCACAGCGCGACTGCCATAGCTTGGGATTCGAGCCATCGAAACGCGGCAACTCAATTCGAGGACCAAACCCGACAACTTCAGACTGGAGCGGGCGAAACAATTCAGGAGCCTGAACCGTCTGCCTCGAGGGGTTGGGTTCTGACTGCATACCTCGTGCTGGCGGGGGCACGTACTTCGGAACTGCTCCCCGGTGATCTGCTTCATCGTGGAAATTTTCAGATCCCCCTGATCCACTGCTCGGAGGTGCGGCCCAGGTCGGCGGTGCCGATCCTCGCGGAGACAAAGGGGCGGTGGGGCACGCTGTGGTGCCGGTCTCCCCCGATCTCACCGCGTAGCTCGTCGAGGTCGACACCGATCGCGAGCTTGACGTCGTCGATGCGGCCCGAAAGCTGATCCAGCTTGCTGTCGAGCTTGGCGAGGGCCGTGGTCATCTCCTCGCTGCGCTCCGCCGAGCTCCTGGAGAAGGCGGCGTCGAAATCGGCCCGAAGAAGCTCGTAGATCGCCTTGGTTTCCGGTGAAATTTTCTCCATGGCCTCGGCACGGCGGCGGGTGGCGAATCGGGTGTGGCGGTGGTGGATTGGAATATCCAGGGCTAAGAACGGCTCTGACACCAGATTGTGAGGGCTAGGGTTTGTATTCAAGCCATTGATGTCGATTTTGAGCT
This sequence comes from Aegilops longissima, assembly GCA_021605205.1. Taxonomy (NCBI): domain Eukaryota; kingdom Viridiplantae; phylum Streptophyta; class Magnoliopsida; order Poales; family Poaceae; genus Aegilops; species Aegilops longissima. Next base: position 663,485,484 of record CM038676.1, read on the forward strand.
ACAAGGGGGAAGGAGGAGGATACATGACGGATCTGGCTCGCGCAGGAGCTCACACCACACATGCCACCACTAGCCGTTATGCCAATCGCCAGCTCAATCTATTCTAGTTACAGGTATAAGTACCGCTTGGTCAAACCCACTCAGGCCCAGCTAGCTGAGCGGGTAAGCGAGGCTGCCTCTTGGGCCGGCTTTGAGTTTGAACTTCACCTTGGCGCTCCTCTTGATCGTTGACAGATACCTTGCCTTCTTACCTTACCTTACCAAAGGAGCGGAGCAGAGAGCCATGGCAGGCTATGCATCTTCTTGCATGTGCAAGGGCACGGCCACAAGTCATGGCCATGGCCGGTGAAGAGGAGGACCCTCTCCCTATCTAATCTAATGGTGTTTGTGAGAGAGAGAGAGAGAGAGAGAGAGAGAGAGAGAGAGAGAGAGAGAGAGAGAGAGAGAGAGAGAGAGAGAGAGAGAGAGAGAGAGAGAGAGAGAGAGAGAGAGAGAGAGAGAGAGAGAGAGAGATTGGATTGGAATGGGGGCCGGCTAGGGTTCCTCCGCTTGGGAGAGGAGACGGGAATAGATAGGCTCAGCTTATATATGGCCTGATGAGCCGAGATTTTAGCTCAGCTCTGCGACCGTACCCTTTCAGTGGCACCCTCACTCCCTGGCCCACGCGCCAGAGACACAGAGAGGACGGCACCTTCCCCGGCGGGACCCATGCTTCTCCTTCTTTATCTTCTTTTTTACTTTTCTCTTATTTCGGAAGGGTAATTAATTAAATTAATTTACCTTAATTACGACGGTGCAGAAAATCCTTCCTTGATTCACGCGGTCTTCGTTTATACCCATCTAAACCTCGTACCGTTTCCTCAATGGTGGTGGACAGCCAGCCGGATGGAATTGACCGCTCCGCTCCCGAACGGCCAACGCACCCGCGGTGAAAAGCTGTGACGTCGCAAATCTATCCACGCGGCGGCCGTTGGATAAGTCAATGCGCGATCCAACGGCTTGTGAGTCGCCCGAGGGAGGAGTCGCTCGTGGTGAAGTTCATTTTTTCCTTTTTCTTTTTTTGTTCACCGGTAAAGTTCATTTCAACGTGTCAAGGAAAAAACTCGTGGTGAAGTACATTTTTTCCTTTTTCTTTTTTTTAACACCAGTAAAGTTCATTTCAGGAGAAAACTTACAGCTTCCAAATATGCTTCACCGGCCGTTGTCACATGCACTATACAAGGAGAAAACGTACAGCTTCCAAATATACTACCTTTCTTGCCTGTGGCCTCCAAATATACTTCACCGGCCGTAAGAAGATCTACAACCGGACCCTCATACCCACCCCAAACGAGCGGACGAACTGACTGGTCACTGATCAGACGAAAAACACCATCCAACCGGGTGTCCCATATACGGCCCAAACGCCCAGACCGGCCGACGCTCTCTATATCTAACACAAATCTGGAGCGGATACGGGACGCCATGACACCCCCGTCATGTCGGATACGGCCCACTCTAGCCCACCCGGCCCCACATAAAATGGACCCGGACGTCCTTGGCGTCCCCGACATCCCTGGCACCCTCGGCGTCCCACTCTGCCGGCGCGCTATCGCCCGGCGACTCGGCCTCCACGGGTTCTTCACCATCATCATCACCCGTCGCTGCACCGGACCCGCTGCCCCGCCCTATGACTCAGTCTCAAGCCGGTGTTCATCGCCAAGCATGCGGTATACCAGCAATGAGTATCTTCCCGCTGCCTCTACATCCACACCGTCACCTCTCCTATCGTCAGCTCGAGCCACCCTCCATGATCCTCACTTGCTCGCTGCGATGCAGGAAGAGTTCGACGCTCTCCAGCGGAACCGCACTTGGCAGCTCATCCCTCGGCCTCGTCACGCCATTGTCATCAGTGGCAAAATGGGTCTTCTGCCACAAGACTCGTCCGGACGGCACTCTCGAGCAGTATAAGGCTCGCTAGGTGGGTTCATGGTTTCCATCAGCGTGTAGGAGTTGACTTCACTGAGACGTTTGCACTGGTGATCAAGCCGGGCATGATCCACACTATTCTTCACCTCGCGGTCTCTCGTGCATGGCCTGTACAGTAGATGGATGTCGCCAGCGCCTTCCTCCATGGTCACCTCGCCAAACAGGTTTATTGCCAGCAGCCCATCGGCTTCGTCGACGCTACTCATCCCGACTATATGTGCTTGCTTTCCCGGTCTCTTTATGGCCTGAAGCAAGAACCTCGTGCCTGGTACCAGCGCATCGCCGGTTTTCTTCAGCAGCTTGGATTCTCCATCACTCGCTCGGACGCCCTGATGTTTGTCTATCATCATAGCCATGCGACTGCCTACCTCTTGCTCTACGTCGACGACATTATCTTGACAGCCTCCTCCGTTGAGCTTCTTCAGCAGATTACTACGCGGTTGCACGATGAGTTTGCTATCAAGGATCTAGGCGCTTTGCATTATTTTCTTGGCATTGAGGTGGTTCGGCGACCATAATGGGTTTTTCCTTCACCAACAGAAGTATGCACATGAGTTGCTTGAGCGCGCTGGCATGCTCAATTGCAAACCTGTTGCTACTCCTGTCGATACGAATGCCAAGCTCTCTGCACTTGATGGCTCTCCCGCGTTGGATGCTCCATTTTACCGCTCCATTTGTTGGTGGTCTCCAGTACTTGACACTCACCAGACCAGATTTGCAGTATGCAGTCCAGCATGTGTGCCTTCATCTGCACTCCCCGCACGACTCTCATTGGAACCTGGTGAAGCAGATTCTATGGTATATTCGAGGCACTATGGCTCTCGGTCTGACGTTGACGGCATCAACATCTATGGATATGGTGGCTTATTCTGATGCTGACTTGGCTGGCTGTCCCGACACGCGCCGCTCCACATCTGGCTAATGCGTCTACCTCGGTCCCTCCCTCATCTTGTGGTCGTCTAAACGACAACCTACGGTGTCGCGCTCAAGCGCGGAGGCTGAGTACCGAGTTGTCGCTAACGCCGTCACCGAGTGTTCCTGGCTTTGACAGCTTCTTCAGGAGTTACGTCACGATGTCTCCCAGACTACGGTGGTATATTGTGATAATGTATCCGCCATCTACCTCTCTGCCAACCCCATTCATCATCGCCGGACGAAGCACATCGAGTTTGATATTCATTTTGTGCGCGAACAGGTGGCCCTTGGACGTATTCGGGTTCTTCATGTTCCGGCGACACAACAGTTCGCCGATGTGATGACTAAGGGATTGCCTACTCCTACTTTTGAGGAGTTTCAGCCCAGTCACTATGTCTCTGGCGACGTTTTGACTGCTGGGTTGTTGAAATATGGTTTGCATGTAGTATATCTTGTATTCTTTGCCCACCTCCTATTCCTTATATAGATGAGATTGAGACCCACCTTGTACATAATGTATACGTGCACTTTGCACCCGATCAATACATCGAGAGTTGCATTGCCAAACCTAGTCTTCCACAGTTCCCACCCTGATCACCCCCAAACCCCTCGTGCTACCATCTGTCAAGGGTGGGTAGAGACGCGAGGGTCTCCCCTTGACCAGCATCCCGAACAAGACCACGAGCAAGAGGACGATCTAGGGAAGCTGTGATCGGAGGAAGCAGTTAGAAAACCCTAGGTTTGCACCGAAGAAGACGTTTTTTTTTGAAATGCAGCGCAGAAGACCTGAATCACCTGCGCGCCGCCTTCCACTCCGAAACCCTAGAAAAAACGTTTCGAGTCACCAAGTTTGGGTTAGCAATCCTAACCCAAACCCTCACGAGTTTCGAGAGTGAGCGAGGAGCCCTAACCCTAAGTCCCTAACCCAGGAGCACAGTTTTCTGTAGGCTGAGCTACGTGGTACCCTATATCAGGGCCGTCCAAAATGGACTATGTTGCATCGAGATGTGTGCAGGAGTTTGAAAATCTGCAACACTGTCAGAACGATCAACGCTTAATACTCTAAACTTGGCCCGGCACAACTCTTGTTGGCATCTCTCGCAGGACAAGTTCCTGTAGCACGTGTCAGGTGTCACATTCTACTTACACATCATGTTCCTGTAGCTGAGTTGACTCGGTGCTTGCTCGGTTGCTCACCGCAAGAGTGTCATGCTACAGGAAAAGATAAAGAAAAGGTGTGTCTGCTACAAATGTCAGGAGAGAGAGTATTGCATGCAAATGTCATGAGAGATTGTGTTTGTGCTGCAGTGCGTCAGTGCTCATGGAGTAAAGAAATAGGAGAGAGAGAGAGAGAGAATCTTGCATGCAAATGTCAAGTGCAGAGAAAGAGTGTGTTTGTGCTTCATGCAAATGTCAGGAGAGGTGTCAGGAGAGAGAGTGCGCGGTTTGTTCTGCATGCAGGAGAGAGGCCCTGCTAATTACGCTAACAATGTCAGAATGTGGGCACATCATGCCTTAGGCGCACAGATCTCAACGTGCAACAGACGGACATGATAACAGGTACCGTGTAGCTCGAGCTCCAGAGAAACTTTACCCTAACCCAGACAGAGATCCGGCCTGACGGTACGTCCTACAGGCACGGCGGGCGATAGGATAGAGGAGATCAGGCCATGGCCTCGGGGCTTCGTCACGCGGCGAGGAGGCTCGGAACGACAGCGGCGGAGGCTGCAGCTGTTGAGCATCTGCCGCTGTCTACTACACGGATCGTGAATTCCACTACAGGCCACGTACGTGCTGTGCTGCAAAATCAACATCTTTTCTCTTCTGTTACCAGTCCAAATCGTCCTATGCTATTGTTCCTTCATCCTCCTCCTGTCCTACTTAATTATAAGCATCCAACTGCCTCTCTTAATTTGCTAATCTATATCTACACAAACTAACTTTGTTGCTTGCATCTACAAAATACGTACTAGAGGAAGCAATCCTAGCTAGTCTGTTAATATACAACAATCTGACTCTCTTACTTTGCTAATCTACTAGTATATCCACACAAACTGTCTTAATTTGTTGCTTGCATCTACAAAATACTAGCTAGCTAGAGCAAGCAAATGGATGGATGCAATCTAATATTATGATTGCTAATATACAAACCGGCTTCTTCGTCGTTTGTGCCTGCCGCAGGACCTCACGCCCGATCAGAGGAAGGATGCCGTGTTGCGCTTGGTTCTAATCCAACCCAAGAAATTAAGAGGGCCTCTACAACATGATTGCCGCCTGGGAAGCTGAATACTTCGCTTATAGCAGCCTAGGCCTCAAAAACAACCTTCTGCTCAAAGAACTCTCTCACTATGTCAAACCTAGACGCGATGATCCCCGTTGGTACATACATAATCTCCCTCCCTCACTCACCTAATTAACGCATCTAGTACTACAATTGTTTGTTTTATTCTTTTTGAAAAAAAAACAATTTTAACTTAAGACATCCACTACAACATATAACCATCCCCGGCACCCTTGTCAAGCATTCAAGAAATGACGTCCACTAGAAGATTTAAACCATCCCTAAGACGTTTCCCTATCACACACAAAAAAGACTTCCAATAACCAAACACTGGATTCAACAGACCTATTCATCACCAAAACCTCTTAACTTCAGAATATCTATTAGCAAATCCATCTATTCAGGAGTGAAGCTAACCTATTAGTAAGTACCTTAGATCTTTTTTTTTCCTTAAAAACTGCATTCATAAATATAAACTGCAATTCGTCATCCATAAAAAACTGATTAGCTGAAACTTTCTCATGGTCCTAGCATTGCCTTCCATAGGAATTAGAGTCTTCAGCATGGTAAAATTCATCCTAAAATAGAGCCATGTTATTATTTCTCCAATCATTAAACATAGCTATCCTTACAACCTAATTATATCATCTCATCTGCAGGCCCTCGTGTCAGCGGGCAATATACTTTAACGATTTCTTCAGATTTGCGGGGGCTGTTTTAATCAGTAAAATGGTTGGAGATGCCATTAATGAGTACCGGGCGAAATCGGCAAGATCATTGCCATGAATGGGGATCAAGCTACCTTCCTGTGAAACAAGTCAAGTTATTATATGTACTACTAGCTAGCTTCTTGTCACATCTTAAGAATGTTGTGAATATGTACCTGCCGCTCTCGGCGTTTCCGGTGTAGTCTCTCTTTTATGCCCTCTTTGTTCGAGGAGTTTTATCTCCCTCCATCTCTCTTTGTGTCGTATCTGTTGTTGATCACTCAGTCTCATCCGGGTGTATATGTTATGGCGCTGCTAGAAGGAGGGCGCGAGAGGGCCGGCCGGGGGCCTTTTTGTCCACGGCCGGGCAAGAGGGAAGGGATTTCACTAGTAGAAAAAGGGTCAAATGTGAGACACATTAGTCCCGGTTTGTAACAGAACCGGCACTAATGTGGCCATTAGTGCCGGTTCCAACGGCTAGCCGGGAGGAGCTCTTTAGTACCGGTTCGTGGCAAACCTTTAGCACCGGTTCGTGCCACGAACCGGTACTAATGAAAGTGGTGGCAGGATGTTGTCAGAATGGGGCCCTTCCAGCACCTTTAGTACCGGTTCGTGGCACGAACCGGTACTAAATGTCGTCCTATATAAATCCTTCGTCCACCCGCACTCTATTCTTCCCCCTTTCCCCTCTCCCTCTCCTCTGTTCTCCCCTTCTTCCTCTCGAGTTCATCACAAAATTTGCCCCAGGTTTGTCAAGATTTGCAGGCCCTCATCCATTCAAATGATCACCAAGGTTAGCAACTTTGTCCTTTCATCTCTCATTGCTAGATTAGCTCTTGCATTGGTTTATATAGTGATTAATTGTGGGTTTTAGTAATTTGGGAGGAATTATATGTGGTAGTATTTGATTTATATGCAATTTGAGGTCAAAATAACACTTAGTTTGCATATGTAGGTGTGGTTTACTTAGTGCCTTCTAAATCTCTGTCGTAACCACCGTCGATCGCCTCGCACCGTCCGTCGCGGCACCACCTTGTGGTGAGCCTCTTGTTCCATGAAATTTTATATAAAAATTGATGTTTGTGTGATTTGGATATATAGTTACTCGTATAATAATTATCTTACCCGTCGTTGTTTGTTATACATAGTGCCATGGTTTTGATATCCGTCCCGTCGGCCCTCGTCCTTGTTATGATTCGGATGTGGTATATTCTCTTTTAAAACTATTTGTTGCATTTCGTGTTTATGACAAATTATGCCCATCAAGTTGACATAGATATTTTTATCTAGGAGGTATGTGAACGGAAATTCCAACCGACCCTATTGTCGAGAGGTTAAATTTAGTTGAAAGAAAACTAGTACTTGAAAGAAAAATTGAAAAGAATTGAGGGGAGAAGATGGAATTGGAGTTGCATGTTGCCGATGTAAATCGATGATCACAAGATCAAGATGGAGAAAATGCGCTTGAAGATTAGAAAGATTAGAAAATATGCCATCGATAGTGAGGCTTGGTATCATTATGCTGTTGGATCAATTGTTACCTTAGTTGCGATCTTGATCGCATTTGTTGTTGCATTTAAATGCTTTAGCTAGAGAGTTATTTGTTTGTTGCATTTAAGTGTTGTATGAACTTTATGTATGAACTTGTATTAATTTGGTCTATTCGGTGTTGTTTAATGAAGATGAGCGGCAATGGATGTACGATGACCGATGCTCTCCCAGTTCGTTGAGGCGTGCATATTTTTCTGCTTGCGGCTGAGGCAAACAAGCGGGCGGATGGTTTTATGCCTTGTCCATGTGCTGGCTATAAGAATGGTCGCAATTACTCTCGTCAAGAACCATTCCGTCCACTGTTTGAGTCGGTTTCATGCCCCACTATAATGTTTGGACCAAGCACGGAGAAAGAGGGTTATGATGGAAGACAATGAAGAAGAAGAGGACGGCGACAGCTATCCGGCCATGGGTTCCCTGAATACGATGATACAACAATGGGGAAGAAGTTGAGCGGTAATGCGGGAAGAAGCTGGGCGGCAATGCGGGAAGAAGCTGAAGAAGAGGCATCGATGAGCCCGTTGATGATCTAGGTCGGGCCATTGCCGATGCAAAGAGAAACTGCGCAAGTGATTTGGAGAAGAAGAAGTTGCAGCGCATGTTAGAGGATCACAAAAATTGTTGTACCCAATTGCGTGAGGTGACAAGAAAAAGCTGGGCACCACACTGGAATTGCTGCAATGGAAGGCAGAGAATGGTGTATCTGACAAGGGATTTGGAAAGTTGCTGGTAATGATAAAGGATATGCTTCCAAAGGACAACGAATTGCCCGAGAGTACGCACGAAGAAAAGAAGGCTGTCTGCCCTCTAGGGTTAGAGGTGCAGAAGATACATGCATGCCCTAATGATTGCATCCTCTACCGCGGTGAGTACGAGGATTTGAACGCTTGCCCGGTATGTGGTGCATTGCGCTATAAGATCAGCCGCGATGAGCATGGTGATGTCGAGGGCGAGCGCCCCAGGAAGAAGATTCCTACCAAGGTGATGTGGTATTCTCCTATAATACCACGGTTGAAACGTTGTTCCAAAACAAAGAGCATGCCAAAGCGTGCGATGGCACGAAGAAGACCGTAAGAAAGGCGGAAAGTTGAGAGTACCGGTGACGGGTCGCAGTGGAGAAAAATCAAAAGAAATACGGGAAGGAGTTTGCAGATGACGCAAGGAGCGTATGGTTTGGTCTAAGCGCAGATGGCATTAATCCTTTTGGGGAGCAGAGCAGCAACCATAGCACCTGGCCTGTGACTCTATGTTTGTATAACCTTCCTCCTTGGTTGTGCATGAAGCGGAAGTTCATTATGATGCCAGTGCTCATCCAAGGCCCTAAGCAACCCGGCAACGACATTGATGTGTACCTAAGGCCATTAGTCGAAGAACTCTTACAACTGTGGAATGGAACAGGTGTACGTGCGTGGGATGAGCACATGGGGGAAGAATTTGACCTAAAGGCGTTGCTGTTCGTGACCATCAATGATTGGCCTGCTCTCAGTAACCTTTCAGGACAGACAAACAAGGGATACCGCGGATGCACGCACTGTTTGGATGATACCGACGATATATATTTGAATAGTTGTATGAAGAATGTGTACCTGGGACATCGTCGATTTCTTCCGAGCAGGCATCCTGTAAGAAAGAAAGGCAAGCATTTCAAAGGTGAGGCGGATCACCGGACGAAGCCTCACCACCGTACTGGTGCTGATATACATGATATGGTCAAGGATTTGAAGGTGATATTTGGAAAGGGTCCTGGCAGACAACCTGTTCCAAAGGACGCTGACGGACGCGCACCCATGTGGAAGAAGAAATCTATATTTTGGGACCTGCCATATTGGAAAGACCTAGAGGTCCGCTCCGCAATCGGCGTGATGCACGTGACGAAGAATCTTTGCGTGACCCTGCTTGGCTTCTTGGGCGTGTATGGGAAGACAAAAGATACACCGAGGCACAGAAGGACCAGCAACGTATGCACGGAGAAGGCGGCATATATCGTGGTCATGCAAGCTACGCTCTTACCAAAGAAGAGAAGGAAATCTTCTTTGAATGCCTGCTCGATATTAAGGTACCGTCGGCTTCGTCGAATATAAAGGGAATAATAAACATGGCAGAGAAAAAGTTCCGAACCTAAAGTCTCATGACTGCCACGTGATTATGGCAAGCCGCTTCGGTTGCATTGAGGGGCTTCTACGGAAAGCGTTCGATTAGCCATTGTGAAGCTATGTGCATTTCTCAATGCAATCTCTCGTAAGGTAATCGATCCAGAAATCATACCAAGGTTCTGAGAATGATTTGGTGCAATGTCTTGTCGGTTTCGAGTTGGTGTTCCCACCATCCTTCTTCAACATCATGACGCACGTCCTAGTTCACCTATCTTGAAGAGATTAACGTTTTGGGTCCTGTATTTCTACACAATATGTTCCCCTTTGAGAGGTTCATGGGAGTCTTAAAGAAATATGTTCATAACCGTGCTAGGCCGAAGGAAGCATCTCCAAGGGCCATCAAAATGAGGAGGTCATTGAGTTTTGTATTGACTGTATTCTGACCTTAAGCCGATTGGTGTTCTGAATCGCGACATAAGGGCAGACTGGATGGAAAAAGGCACGCTAGGAGGGAACAAATAATATGTATGGACGGACATTCTCTCACTGAAGCACACTACACAGTTATACAGAATTTCGCCTTGGTGGCTCCGTATATGGATGAACACAAGAATTTGCTACGCCCAAACACCGGAGCGGTCGATGACTGGATTACACGTGAACAAACCAGGAGTTTCGCCAGCTGGTTGCGAACACGTACCATGCATGACACCTCTATTGAAGATGACTTGTACTTGCTGTCCCAGTTACCATCTTGAATATAATGACTTTCAAAGTGCGAGATAAATGGTAATACATTTTACGATCGCCCAAGATAAGAAGAGCACCAACCAAAACAGTGGTGTCCGTTTGATGCAGAAACCAAGGCGGAAAGGAAACATATTATGGTTATATACAGGACATATGGGAACTTGACTATCGGCGTGGTTTAAAGGTCCCTTTGTTTGGTGCAAATGGGTTAATATGACACGAGGCGGGTAACGGAAGACCCGCGATGCGGAATGACAACAGTGGATCTCAACAATCTTGCGTATGCGACGAACCATTCGTCCTAGCCAATGATGTGGCACAGGTTTTCTATGTGAAGGACATGTCTACCAAGCCAAGAAAAAGAAAAGATAAGGAAGCGAATGCATCGTACGATGAGCCAAAGCGGCATATAGTTCTTTCTGGGAAGAGAAACATCGTGGGAGTAGATGACAAGACAGACAAGTCAGAAGATTATGAAAAGTTCGATGAAATTTCTCCATTCACAGTGAATATTGACCCGAGCATCCCGTTAAATGATGAAGATTTTCCATGGTTACGGCGCAAAGGGACACACGCTGAAGAAAAGTTTCACACCCAAAGATCTGGGATGTGATCGGCTTCACTATCATCACTTTCTTACATGTTTCACACCCGAGGGGAATCTCTGTAATAGTTATGGTAGTTATGTGTTTTGGCATTTGAAACGCGAAGAAATTTTATGTGCAAACAAATTCTTTCATGCCTTTACTGATTTTTAAAGTTAAATTATTCACAAACTAGTGATTCACACTAATTTCAAATAATTCAAAATTTAAACTATTCAAATTTGGAAACTACGGGCACTAACAGAAAGTTTGTAATTTTTGTACCTAAAGCAAAAATATTCACAAAGAAACTCTAAATACACAAAAAAACACAAAAATAAATAAAGCAAAAAAAAAAAAAAGCCCGCCTACTAGGCCAGGCGGCCTGCATACGACTAGAAACCCAACCTGTTGTTGGGCGGGATGCAGGCCCCATAAAGGCCAAGTGGGCCACAGGCAACAAAGAACACGTAGGCCCAGTGAGGCCTGCTTTGGAGAGGAGCTCGAGAGAGCGACCGCACGGAGGTTTATAAACCAGTGCGGTCGCCCCTCGGCTAGCGAGGTGGGACTAAACTTGCCGATCCGCACTGCTGCTGTGCACCCCCTTAGTAGCGGGTCGTGGCACAAACCAGTACTAAAGGGGGCCTTTAGTATTGGTTTGTGCCACCACCCGGTACTAAAGGGGGTCGCTTCCCGCCGCTTGGGCTGGCCAAAACAGACATTTAGTACCGGTTGGGCTGGCCAAAACAGACCTTTAGTACCGCTATTGCCCGGTTCTGCACTAGTGTTTCCTTCTTAATTCTTGCTTGATTAGATTGATACATATCCTCTCTTTATATAGAGAGGTTTACTTGACTCCCAAGCAAGACTTACTTGACCCCTAAGCAAGCGACCCTTATCTCTAATTAACCCTAAGACTAATGGGCCCATTAGGCCCATTACGTACTCTAACACTACACCCCACCTGGACATGCAGCTTGTCCTCGAGCTGCAGCCTAACCAACTTATAACCATGACTCGACGCAACACAAACCTAACACCTAAAAACAAGACATTTACATCTCGGCTTGTTTTATTATTCTCAACCTAAAATTGACTGGGACGCTTTATTTTGGACCCCTTAACAAAAAGTGGACACCATCCGCACGTCGAACGTGCACGTGTACAACCACCTGGATCCCATGGACACCACCTGGACAAAAGGAGTGCATGTGTATGACCACCTGGAAGTGGTCGCAAGAGTGACCAGCAGAGGCGCTCTCGGGGCGACCGGTGGCGGAATGCAGTGGTGCTACGCGGTGTGTTGCTGTCGGTGACACCATGACTTCTCCCTGTCGGACGGCTGTTGGTTTGCACCGCATAGGGAAGAGTGGAGGGCTTGTGATGGAGAATGACGAGGAGGGCTGCGCCCCCCCAACCGCCGGTGTCGCAGACTTTGAGGTCGCTGCCCGCGGGAAAAACAGCATGCCCGCCGCCCGTGGGGGAAACCGCATGCCCAAGATCCCCGATGCAGCGGATGAGATCGAGGTCCTTTGCGCAGCGAAGGGCAACTTGGAGGAGCGGCAGCTGCAGACCACACATCTCCCGCACACGCCAACGCGCTAGGAGGCCGCGCGCAGCAGCCTGCAGCCTCACCGCCGCCGACACGTGGCGGGTAGCGATCCAAGACGGAAGCTGTGACGGCAACGGCGGGGACTTGATCTGCTGGATGTGGACACCCTGGGATGGCGGCGGCGCTGATGGGAACGAGGTCGTCGCACTCCCGTCATAGGGCATCCCATCTTGGGCGGCGTAGCTGACCGGCGGTGGCTGCTGCAGCTGCAGCGGCTGCTGCAGTGCCGCGCCAGGCGCGGCGGAGGCCGCCAGGAGCGGCGGCTGCCACTGCAGCCAGGACTGGGCGGATGTGGCGATGGATGGCTGCTGCAGCGGCCCGGCCTTGGCGAAGGCCGCTGATGCGATGGCAGCCACGGCGGCACGGGGGCGGCGATGGGCGGCGCAGCCGGGTGCGGCTCGTAGGACCCGGCCAAGAACAGGTGGATCTCCTGGACCGTCTGGGTTAGGTCCCGCAGCACCCTGGACACCTCCTCCCAGGTGAGGACGGCGGGGGCAGGCGCGACGGAGGACCCCGGCGCGGGCAGGAGCGGGGCGATGGTCGTGGTGGTCACCAGAGGCGACAAGGTGACCGGCAGCGAAAGAGACGGGCTTGGCGGCGGTGAAGACATGATCGAACCAAAGCTAGCTGATACCAAATTGTTATGGCGCTGCTAGAAGGAGGGCGCCAGAGGGCCGGCCGGGGGCCTTTTTTGCCCACGGCCGGGCAAGAGGGAAGGGATTTTCTGAAATATATCTCTAATTAACCCTAAAACTAATGGGCCCATTAGGCCCATTACGTACTCTAACAGTATATGTATTTTTTATCCTGCTTGGAATTGGGCGAGCTTCAAGATATGCGTTGTGCATATATTGATAGTCTATAAATGCTTGTTCTGCCATCAGTCTTTGTTAGTAAGTTACTGCCAAAATGCTATATTTCAGAAAAAAAAATCCGTAGCTGCCAGAGAGGAAATCTGGATTTTGTGACCCTAACCAAACACAAAAATAATCGGTATTGAGTTGAAGTCAATAAATGTTTATCATATCACATATATGGTGCAGGCTGGTTCTCATGCTGTAAGATTTGTTCATTGAGGATGGTTTTTAAATATCTATAAGTATGACAACTGGAAACATTCCTTTGATCCAAACCATGTGCTCTATCCATTACCTGTGACAGCAGAATTATATTCATGAGAGGACACATAATAATCTGAAAGCATTAATGGTAAGACAGGTAGCATCATAGGGTGTCGGCAGGCATCAAATTTCATGGTTGAATCTTAATCTCAAATCTCTTCTCCGGTTTGAACAGAACTGAGCCCTCAAGCCACAAATGAGTGGCAGCTAATATTTCCCCAATCAGATGGCTAAACTAGTAATGAGATATGATGATAGAATAATTCACATAAATGTTGCTAACATCAGTTGAGAGATAGATGAAATGGCAGAGTAAAACAAACAAGCTATAGTAGTTTCCGGTTTACTGGGTTGGCAGGGTCTTGAACTCAAGGCCTCTTGACTCGGATACCATATCAAATTCATGCTCCAGCTAGTTTCTTCAAAAGTCCGAACTGATGGAGATAGGCGGGCAATATACTTCAACACTAAAGATTTCTGTAACCGAGCATTTTCTTATATTGACCCTTCTGTTGCTCATTAGCTTCTAAAGAGGTGATGAGCAACAGATTCTCAAGGTGTAACGGGTCTTTGGTTTAATGGAAAGGAATGGTGATGTCATGTGACACCGTTGGCAAGCATGTGTTGAGGATAGACTGTGAGGAGAGAAACTTGTGGGCACCATCGTGGGCAAGAATTTGTGTGGTTTGAAACTTGTGGAAGAAGAGAAAACAGACAATGAGTAAGTCTAGAGCTCCATGTGTTGAGGATGGATTTGGCATTCATTCTTTAGATTTATTGGCTCTCACAATTACCTGAATGTGTTGTCGAGATCACCATTGTTCGCTTGGCTTGCTGTCAGAGATGCTCCTCCTTGCAACTATGTTTTCACTGGTTGTGAGTACATGATGGGTTACTACCTTGCAAATAGCATCTATCCTCCATGGACCACATCTGTCAAGACAACCCCGCATCGAAAAGGTAACAAGAGATCACTTTTCAATGCGTCAAGAGTTGACAAGGAAGGATGTACAGAGAGCTTTTGGTGTGCTTCAGAAGTGCTTTGGCATCATTTGTGCCCTGCTGAGTATTGGAAGCCCAAGGTCCTGCGGAAAATAATGACATGTTGCATCCTATTGCATAACTTGATCATTGAAGATGAGAGAGGCATGCCAAAGAACTTTCGGTACAAGCAAGGATATAGAGAGAGAGAGAGCTTTCGGTGTGCTTCAGAAGCGCTTTGGCATCATTTGTGACCCTGTCGAGTATTCTAAGCCCAAGGTCCTATGGAAAATAATGACATGTTGCATCACCTTGCATAACATGATCATTGAAGATGAGAGAGGCATGCTAGAGAACTTCCGGTACATCTCCAATGGGGATCCTGTTGTGCTAGAACAAGATGCAAACATGATACGTGGATTCCTTGCAGTGCATCATAGCATTGAGAACTGAGAAGTTCATACCCAGCTCCAAGATGATCTTGTTGAGCATTAATGGAATCCCCGTATCAATTCATACTTGTTATTTTATCGTGCTCTCTATTTCATTTGATCCCTTCTTTGTGTTTGAATTTGAAAAAATTGGTTTGTAAAATTTGAATTTGTAATACTCGTGTTGTGTGAACCTTAATTATTATGTTTAGACTTAATATGTGTTCAAATATGTAGTTGAAATGTAGTAGGTAAACTAAACAAGAAATATTTGACCAAAAAAAAGGAAGTTAAGTTTAGGGAATCGGTTAGAAACCACACTTTGTAGAGGAGCAAAATTACTCCTCTAAAGAATACTCAGCTTTTTACTCCTATAAATTTATAGGGGATCGATTAGAGATGCTCTTATTTAGTATTTTCCGGGTAATGATGATGGCTAGTCAAGATGCTGCAAGCATGGAAGGCATCAACTCGACTATGTGAGTCTGGTTTACCCCGTTGAAGCAGATCAGATCTGATGTAGATCTTGTAGCGCCATGATATTCACAAGTTAATTTTGAACTGCTTTTCGTCAAAATTTGATGGTTGTAGTATTTGGTTGAGATCAAAAAAATAAGTCTACTCTAATTTTGAAAATTAGGAACTGATCTAAATTTGAGAAATTATCGAATCTTTATTTGATCGAGTGATGTTCCCCAGAGGAGAGCAGTCTTAAAAATATCCTCAGGGCAGCACACCAGGAAGTGGTAAAATAACCTAGAATCTAACAGCTATAATACCATAGATAAATTATATATGCCTAGAAATTGGTTGTGTGTAATTGATCAGGTCCTTGTGACAGTGTACATAGAGTAATACCAGGCGTATTCGGTATTAACCTATCTGTATCTTCAAACTGAATTACACTTCTCACAGCTCCGGCAACGGAATATTCTCTTGGCTTGTCTTGCCAAAAAACTTGTGCTTGGTAACATGGCCATGGATCATATTGTACAACTCCTCAGATAGTATAATTAATACTAAGATAGATTTCAAACTTCCAAAGTTAGAACTTATTTTAGTCACTTAGACAATTGAGACAGCTACAACAACAAATGAAAAGGTTGCTGCACAAAAGAGATATACAAGATCACATATTATAGCACTATAAGAAAAACATTTTGGCGTGGCTGCCCTGAGTATAACCATATAGATGATTATTAGTTGTTTATTTTTCATGCCGATTCACACACACCACAACTGAGAGAATGGATGAAAAGTCTACAATATAGCAAGAGGTTGCATGGATTAGATTTAGAAGTGTGTATATTGACGTGTATAGCATCTTAATGTAAGGCTAGTAGTTGGTACAACTTCACCAAACCACTGGATATACTGCCGGATATGTGCAGATACCTAGTACACCTTGCCCGTTATGGACATGTCTGCGGATCCTCCCATATCCCCCTTCGCCCCAGGTCTCTCCCCACGAGTTCTTGAAACGCCAATACTTAATACCATTGGAGTCCGTGCCATAACCGATAATCAGGACAGCATGCCAGCGGAGTTGTCTGCCATCAGGCAGAGTTGTTGGCAGGTCTTCATACTCTATGATGCCTCCTTTGTAATTGTTCATACTAGGTGGCCACTTCAAATAGATAATCACGGGCTGCTTTGCAACAGCCTCCTCCAGAGCCTCCTCTGTTGTGGGTACAGTCTCAAAACCCGATATCCTTGCTACTACTGCTTTGTTCACCTTGCAACCCAAACTATTATTCTGGTCCATGTAAGGGTAGGAAGATTCACTCCATAGTCCATTTTTTCGTATATACTCTAGAGCAACATCGGAATGACCACCAATGCAACCGTTGTTCTTTGTATCACAATCGATGAGTTGTTGAACCGACAACATGATTGACTGTTTGGTCTTCATATAGTGTAATGCCTCGACAGAGGCTACTGTGGCCATGGCCCAACAACAACCTGCAACAAATGAGTGTCTTCCAATTCAAATGCATGTGTTAAGTAATCACAAAGAGAGTTTGTTGTAATGAATTGAATTATGAAGGGGTCTATGAGTATCCATGCACGTGGAATCAACTATGATTTGCTAATAAAATAATTTAAAGCACACAATGCTAATAGAGAATAATTAAGTACGAGACAATTACCGCAATGCTTTTGTTTCCTCACAACAGGAGAGACAACGCCAGCCTCAACCCAATCAACCTTTGATTGTCGAAGCGAGTGTACAAGATCATCGTATGATGTCGCATCTAAAGCAGCCCTATACTCTTTGTACGTAGTATAACCGTGCGATTCTACGTTTGCCTTGAAGATGGAGAATTTGCTCCGTGTTGTTTCCTCATCTGGATATTGGATGTTGTATTCGTCCATCCACTCCTTGAACTGTATGAGCCTTATGTCTTCCTTTCCTTTGCCATTTTGAGTATCTGCAACAAATAACAACACTTATCCAGTAGCAACATTAAGTAATGTATAATAGTCTATGTTGTCAAAGAGCAAAACAATATGTTACTTGGACGCTCTGCTTCATTAGTGCAAGCCAATGCGTTAAGGCCCTTGGACGAAGACTTGGGGATCTCATCAACAGACTGTTCTCTCTCAGTATGGTTCTCGGTGATACACCAAATTTGACCTCCAACGGCAGAGAACGTAGCTATAATCATAGCAACATTCAGCTTGTGATCCCTGCAAAAAAGTTTCCAGACTGAGTACTTATAAATTATATATATACAAATCCTTGAGAAACTCCCAAAGCCGTATCAACAGATCAAACTATTTAGAAAGTACTACAAGAGCAGACTGACACAGCGAATGTGAGAGCTTTTATGCAGCCAAACACCGAAGGGCGTGATCAATGAGCAATATATATATATAAACATCGCAATTGCAGAAAGGAATAAGCGAGTGCAACCTCAGCAATAATTCATTGCGCTGGGCAATGGAACCGACGAATTGGCACTGTTAGACATCCACTCACAAAACCATAATATCAGCACATGGCACTTGAACATCGTTGCAAGGAAGAAGGCTAGAGCATCACCTCGGAAAGAAGCCGAAGCGGCGGCCGGCGGTGGCAGCAACACCCCCAGCCCCATGAATAGGATTCCTTGGTGACTGCACATCACCACCGAGACGTGGAATTGGTGTGAGAAGAGGGTTGGGAACTTGGATAAGGATTGCAAGATGAAATAGCGAAGCTTTGGCTTGGGGAGACGGAGGCACGTACATGTAGCAGCCTTGCTCCGGCCGGCACCCACCGTGATAGCGCAGCCGGAGCTTGGCGGCATGACAGGATCCTCCCTGCGACGCCAAATAACGCAGGGAGAGACATGTTATGCCTGCACGCCGCAGCTCGCGGAATTGGTTCTATATAGGCTGGGGTTCAGTTCATATTGGAGGAGATAATTAGTACGTACGCTACTTCTCCCATATATGTAAGCAATAAGAAGATGCACCCACACGCACGTACGTGTGCATGTATAGGTATTATATGCTCGAGAGACCATCTAGTTTTATGATCTAAGTATATAGGAGTAATTCGATCTGCTCCCTTCCTACCCTGATATATTTTCGTGGTGGGGAAGGAAACTAAGCCGTGATCAAGGAGGAATCTGAGCACCATTCTATTCCGTCTGATATATACATCGACCAGGCCAAAGACAAGAGGGTCCGAAAGAAGAAAGTGATGGCGGCGGCGACGAGGCGCGGCGCCTGCAGTCAGGCACTGCTCCTGCAAATGCCTGCGGCGCGCCTCGGCCTCGCACAGAACAGGACCTGCACCTGGTGCAGATATTCCGAATAATTTTTGGTCCGGAAAATCTCGAAGTTTTCGGATTTTTTGCCTGAAAATTTCTAAAATCAATTTTTTTTCTTCAAAATATAAATTATTTGAGGCATTGCTTTACAAAACGTTGTTCCTGTTCGAGCGGTCAGTGTGTCATTCCGTCATTCGTAAGCTCGGTTGGCAAAACTTGGATTCGATCCTGCGACCCGCCGGAACTTAGACGCTGTACCACCATGATAAGAGATACCTTCTGTCCGGATAGCCATACAGGTGCTTTTTGACATAACTTCAAATAAATTCAAATTTTCGTTCGGTATTCAAATTTTTAGGTGGGTAGCGGAAGCGCTGGTTTTCGACCGGTTTCCCAAAATATCGGCCAAGAAAAAAAAAACCTGGATGAGAGACGCCACCGCCCGTGTGACACAAATCGACAAGACCAAGGAGCAATTGTTGGTCCATGACCATGTTAGCACCTACTCGATGTTCCCCACAAGATGGAACGGCGGTACTTTCTGCTGATGCGGCGACTCTCCTCACAGATCAAGCCTAGAACCAATGACCCGGTCTGGTAACTACAACTTACTACCATACTATCTACTCCCTCCGTCCCGAAATACTTGTCGGATAGATGGCTACTATTGGATGTATCTATAACTAAAATACGTCTAGATTCATCCATTTGTCCGACAAGTATTTCCGGACGGAGGGAGTACTATTTTGTTTATGACTACAAATTCTTTGATCACACACATTGTTTCTTTTATTCGTTTGTTTCGAGATGTTGTAACATGTATGATTATCTGGAGAATTCATCACATTCCCTTGGCCTATTTATGGATGCATGGACTAGGTCTTTGAGAAATTCATCTGTTTTTTTTTTCTTCTTCTCTTCTTCTAGTTCTGATCATTCACAGAGGCCTTTCAGGACCCGGATGTCCAGGCACGCTCTTATCACCACCGTCTGTCCAAAATTCAGCACATGGAGATCTATACCATGTAGTGTAGCGCGAATTTGACTAGCAGTCTAGCAGTTTGCTAAGCGCGAGAGACTGGACATATTTGAAACGAATCTGGGCCAAGTCTACCACTGTTCATCATAGGCTGATTCAATCTAGCGAAGCGAGAGAGAGGGACGTCGAGTTGACATGTCGGCCTGCTGTAAACTACTCCCTCCATTTTCAAATACTTGTCTTTCTAGCCATCTCAAATGGACTACAACATACGGATGTGTATAGACATGTTTTAAATTGTAGATTCACTCATTTTGCTCCGTATGTATTCATTTGTTGAAATCTCTAAAAAGACAATTATTTAGGAACGGAGGGAGTAGGTGGGAAAACTAAAGTGCTACTGCATGCTTGGCAGGAATCTTTCTTCTAGGGCTTAACAGTGTGCCATGCAAACATATACTCCCTCCGTCCCGTTATTGGAGGCGCGCGCCATCATGTGTGACTCACGTACCTGGCTCACTTGTACATGGCTTAGCTTTAACATAGTACCCTACATGGTGTTTGCATTATGAACGTTTTCCCTCATTATGAACCTTTAACATAACCATGGCTACGGAGGTTTTTACCCAACATGGATGGCAGCATAATCTCCGGATCGGCCCACCAACCGTTTCGACATAGGCATAGTGTCGGTCTATAGGACTTTACTGTTGCCGAATTGTCATTTTTTTCTTTCCTTTTTATTTGATTTTTGGTGTTTGGCTGTGTACATCCTAGTTATGCAGAGGCTGGGTGATATTCCAAATGCTTTGTATCGGCTTGATGCTACATTTTGAGATAATAAAAGTGCCATTTATCGAAAAAAGCAGAGTAGAGTACGTAGAAAAGCTCATCAGACTCGGATGGCATCTACTAGCTACAAAGTGTGGCATGCATGCAAAATGCGTGACAAAAAGGACGTGCTACTCCTACTATACGAGAGCGACCGGACTAGCCTCACATAGTCCCATGCATGGGTGTTGTTCCCACAGGCTAGGCTCAGATGCATGGGCGTGACTGATGATCTATCGTTACGACTCAATTCATCGAGAGATGCATGCCTACCTTGTAAGCTGGCATCTTCCTTTCCTTGACGAATCACACTGCGATCAAGCTAACACTTTGAATCGAGGAGAACATGCGTGTTGGTCGCATGCAGCTTCCATGATGAAAAAGGCCTGCTGGCTGGCTTGCTTACAGGTCGCTCGACCACCAGAGAGATCAATGGGACGTTAATGCTGCCTGAAATTGTTCATTAATTTAAAAGATCCTCCTCCTCCTCCTCCTCGATCGCTTTCCATCCAACCTAGCTAGCTTCTCGGTCACCCAAGGAATTAACCGTCGCCTCCGTGTGCTTGCCGTACGTCTTCCCGCCTCATTTGCAACAATGGTTCCTTGACTTTTCCCATGTGGATGGCTTTCGTCGAATGGCGCAGACAAGTCGGAGGATGGTGTAGATCACCGGTCATTCGTCACCCAAACATCCACCAACGTAGTGTGCCTCCTGAAGGCTGCCGAGTGGATCAGAGGTGCACTCAATGATCTAGGACAAATTGTTATAGATCAGCAAAGGACATGGCGCCTGCCTTATCGCCGCAGTTGTCGGACATGGATCAAGACTTCTCCAATGGTGTTCCTAGGGGAAAACCCTTACGAGTAGTTCACTAAGCATTTCACTGTGCCGTCCCACGGTAGGATGGACCGACTTCAAAGTGATCTACACCAACGAGCTGCACCGGGTGGACCGTAGCATCGGCACGTTCGAGTGGGTTCCTGAGGCAGGAGAAGTACAACTGTACAAGGTGGTCAGGTTCAACCTCGAGTACACCCACGGGTGTGGGCACAGTCAGAAGGTCGTCATCGCCCAGTTGTACATGCGCCAGCACGTCCTCGCCTACCACTACTGTAGGGTCACGATGATTTGAAAGTTTAGCCATGTTTGTGAATAGCCATGATTTCGTATTCACTACAGTGGACACCACCAACGATGCAAAGGTACTCCATACTTTGGACATCTCCTGCACGAATCTTGTCGTCATCCCGATAGGTGTGCGATAGGTGTTTCTTCGTAGGAGCGTTCTGCACTAGTGTTGCCATGTCTGGTTATGTATTCATGTATCCTTTTGAACATTATATCTGAAATAAATATGTCTTCTGCACCATGGCGCATCATGTCAAAAGTTTTTTTTTTGCAGGGTATCAAAAGTTAGTATGTTCAGGTAATGGTGGTGGCTAGTCGAGATGTCTTTAGTGTGGAACACGACGGCTTGATCTACATGAGTCTGGTTTTACTATGTTGAGGCAGATCAGATCCGATGTGGATCTTGTAGCAACATGAACGGCGTGAGTCAATTTTGCGCAGCTTTTCATCGGAATTTGACACATGTTGGATTTAGCTGGGGCCTAAAAACTACGCTACCGGAATTTCGAAATTTGAGGAACTGATTATAAATTTAAGAAATTATCTAATCTTTATTTGATCGTATGATGTACCCTTGAGGAGAGGAGATTTAAAAATATCCTGGGGGCATCGCACCACGAAGTGATGAAAGAACCTACAATTGGCAACTTTAGTCTAACCGCTCTAATACAATACCTAAATTATAAAACTGTAGATTCTTTTTTTGCGGGCATAGAACTTTAGAATTTTTTTTTTTTTGCATGATAATATGTGTCTCATTCATATCATAAAGATTAAAGTATAATTCACATAAAGATCGACATGATAAAACTGAAAAGACGACAGAACGTCTCGGAGCTTGACACCAACGCCTGTCACCTGACCCCGGCATCACCATAGCAGCCACCGAAAGAAAAAATGACGGATCACCTTCTCACCTGAGCTCGACGCGGCTCCATCGCTGATATACAGCTTTGCGGACCTACAAGGTGGCTTGCCAAAGACGAAACCATTGCCATTGAACGGATCAGACCGGGGCAACACCCCGGACACGCCATCGAACTCCAGATCTGGCACCCCCACATGACTAAGACGTCAGAGGAGGAAACCATACCTGTCATCCACGAACCACGAGCCCATCACACGTTTCGTCTTCCAAATGTCGTCAATGCAGGTCACAATCTGCATCCGCTCCTCGACTACCTCCCAAGCTCCGTGCCGACGTTGGAGGAGACGTCGTCGCAACAGCGGAGCCCGAGGACACATGTCCACCACAAGGATGCCGCCGCCGCCATGACATCCTGCTTGAACAGACTGGTTCCCAGATCCTTCACCGGCAATAGAGACGATTGCCTCGCCGTAGAAGAATCCGGAGCTTCTTTATTTAGCATCACCGTCGCCGCTGCCGAAGTCAAGACGTTGAACGATCCAAAACCCTAAGCTTCTTGGGCCCTAAAACCTCAAGCTAAAACGATCGACACGTGCGGGGTCCGGCGACCCCCCTCACCAAAGACGACCAAAAGGTCGCCGGCGGAGGAGAGCCGCAGGAAGACGGCGCGGGAAGGAGCGGCTCTCCTGTGGCGGCGGCTAGGTTTCGCTACAGGAGGAAAACTTTCTAGAACTCTAGAAATTGATGGCGTGCAATTGATTGGGTCCTCGTGAGGTTATACGTAGAGTACATGGTGTGGGATGGAGATTTAGAGTACAATACAAGTCGTGTTCGTTTTACCTTTTATATCTCTATCTCCTAATCTATATATTTAAACACAATTACACTTGCAACAACTCCGGCAGAGGAACATTCTGTTGGCACAAGGAAAATATTGTTGGCTTGTCTTTCCTCAAACCTTGTGCTTGGTAACAAGGACGTGGATCATATTGTACAACTCCTTAGATAGTATAATATTAATGCCAAGATAGATTTCAAAATTTTGAAGTTAGAACTTACTTTAGTCACTTAGACAATTGAGAAAGCTATACAATAACATGTGGAATGGATGGTGCACAATAGATATAGACAAGATCACATATTATAGCACGATAAAAACAAGCATTTATTTTCTCATGGCTTCTCCAGCCATGAAAAAATGAGAAGTCATGTTCACTTGCAATAGTCTAAACTATAGCAAGAGGTAGCATGGATTATAGATATAAAAGTGTGTATATTGACGTGTACAACATCTCAATCTAAGGCTAGTGGGTACAACTTCACCAAACCACGGGATATAGTGCCGGATATGCGCAGATACTTAGTACACCTTGCCCATTATGGACGTGTCTGCGGATCCTCCCATATCCCCCTTCCCCCCAAGTCTCTCCCCACGAGTTCTTGAAACGCCAATACTTGATACCATTGGAATCCGTGCCATATCCGACAATTATGACAGCATGCCAGCGGAGTTCTGTGCCATTAGGTAGAGTTGTTGGCAGGTCTTCATACTCTATGATGCCTCCTTTGTAATTGTGCATACTAGGTGGCCACTTCAAACGTATTATCACTGGCTGCTTTGCTACTGCCTTCTCTAGAGCTTCCTCCGTTCCGGAGACAGTCTCAAAACCAGATATCCTTGCTACTACTGTTTTGTTCCCCTTGCAACCCAAACTATTATTCTGGTACATGTATGGGTAGGAAGATTCACTCCATAGTCCATTTTTCCTGATATATTCGAGCGCATCCTCGGAACGACCAGCATTGCAACCGTTGTTCTTTGTATCACAATCGATGAGCTGTTGAACGGACAACATGATTGACTGATTGGTCTTCATATAGTGTAATGCCTCGACAGACGCTACGGTGGCCATGGCCCAGCAACAACCTGCACCAAATGAATGAGTGTTTTGTAATTCAAATGTATGTGTTAAGTAATGACAAACACGATTGGTGGTAATAAATTGCATTATGAAGGGGTCCATCAGTAGGCATGCCGGTGGAAGCAACTATGATCTTCTAAAAATACAAATTTAAAGCACAAAAATTAAGTCTGAGACACTTACCACAATGTTTTTGTTGCCTCACAACAGGAGAGACAACACCAGCCTCAACCCAGTCAACCTTAGATCGTCGAAGAGACCTCATGTCTTCCTTTGCTTCACCTTTTTGAGTATCTGCAATAGTTTCATTAGCGCGGGCCAATGCGTTAAGACCCTTGGACGAGGCCATGGGAATCTCATTGACAACATGTTCCCTCTCGGTACGGTTCTCGCTCATACACCAAATTAGACACCCAACAGCAGTGAATATAGCTATAATCATAGCAGCATTCAGCTTGTGATTCCTGCAAATGAGTTTCAATGAGGAAAATATGAAAACATCACAATTGCAGAAAGCAGTAAGCTAGTGCAACCTCATCAATAATTCATTGTTCCACTTACGCAATGTTGGACATCCACTTACGCAAAACCACAATACCAGCACGGCACACTTGAACGTCACTGCAAGGAAGAAGGGTTGAGATTTGATTTACCTGCGAAAGAAGCCGAAACGGTGGCCGGCGGTGGCGCCGAGATTTCGCCGTGACTGCAATTTCATCACACCCCGACACAAGAAATTGTCGTGAGAAGAGAGATATATTATGTCCGGCCGACACTTTTTAACACGACAGTAATAATTCACCGTGGGATAAAACTGCTACGTACTTACGTAAACTATATCCCTATTGGCCCCGCACAAAAAAAAAACTATCCATATTGGTCGATGTACAAAACTCGGCCGTGAGCTTGCCGGACTCTTGAGCAACATCCCTATCCCCCTACGATATATAGATTGATCAACGCCAGGAGGATCCCACAGAAGAAGAAAGGGATGGCGGCGGCGGTGGCGGCGATTGCGGCGAGGCTCGGCGCCTGCGGCCGGGCGGTGCTCCTGCGAACGCCTTTGCCCCGCCTCGCCCAGTACAGGACATGCACGCCGGAGCAGATGAGAGCCGCCGCAGCCCGCGCGGCGCAGATCAACAAGACCAAGGAGCAGCTCTTCGACATGGTCCATGGCCATGTTAGCAGCGCCCACGATGTCCCCCACAAGACGGACCGGCGCTACTTGCTCCTGATGCAGCTACTCTCCTCACAGATCAAGCCTAGACCCAAGGACCCTGTCTGGTAAAAATAACTTACTACCACATGTTTGTTTGATTACACGTATTGTTTCAAGTATTCGTTTGTTTCCAGATATGTTTATTCACAGTTGCCACATGCATGCATGCATGTATGATCATCTGGACAATTCATCGCTTTCCCTTGGGCAATATGTAGATGGACTAGGTCTTTGAGAAATCAATCTGTTTTCTTCGTATGTTCTTCTGGCTCTGCTCATTCATCACATCTGCATTGTATTGTATTGTAGGCGTGTCTGCCGACGTACCGAAAGATGCAATACTTTCTTCAAGTTTCTGGGGGTGGGTACTTCTGGCATTTTGGGCGTAATTGGCATCCATGCCTTGCTCACACGAGTAGACCCGCAACCAAAGAAGTCGGTTGCTGACTGGTGGAATAAAGTTACCAGCTAGCTGGATCGACCATCTTGCCGAGATATCTTCGACAAAAATATCAGGCTGAATATGTATATTTCAGAATAAATATGTTGGTGATCGCCAGGTGGGCTAGCTTTGAGGTTTATAGTAGTAATTAGCTTACCTAGTAGTGTTATGGAAGGACTATCTATCTTTCATCGGTTCCTAAGCCCTATATTTGGTTCCTACCTGTAACAAGTTGAACGTATTTGTGAGTAAGATTATTTTTTAAAACTTCCATGGTTACCAGATCAATTTAACGGCATGCTACATTGATACTTTCTGTGATGATTGGTTATTTGTGTGTGTGAATCATGGTAGTGGGAATACAATTTATAGCACACAAAACACTAGAATTCATTCATTGCAAAAACCTCTTAACGTTGGTGTTTCCATGCCAAGGAATGACGCGAAAGTACTTCAAGATGGTCAAGAAGTTTCTGCTCCCGGGCGGTGGCGGGGCTTGGGCTGAATTCTAGGGGGGTGTGGGAGGGGGCAAACAATATGTGTTTTGGGCTAATTTTCCTTCAAATATGGGTCAAATACTAAGGGGTATTCCGGAAAATTTTCATTGGAGGGGGAGGACAATATGTGTTTTGGGCTGATTTTCCTTAAGTAACTGACTTAAAGGGAAGACGAAAATGGTCATGGATGTTTCTTGCCGGTCAACCTACCCCCGTCGAGGGTAGGCCGCCCCTCTAGATCAGGCCAGGTTAAGCCCAATACACATCAGGCCAGACCTTTCGTCGGCTAGGCGAATCCCCTACTCCCCCGGGCAGACCAGGACCCTCCGCATCTCGGCGCCTGGCCCCATGCGTGAACCAGCGTACCCCGGCTAGGCGAATCCCTTACTCTCCTGGGCAGACCAGGACCCTCCGCATCTCGGCCGCCTGGCCCCATGTGTGAGCTAGCTAAGACGGGCACGATGCACAGCCCCCGGCCCGGTAGGGGCCGATTGTGTCCGGCTGGCGCGACGCACACCCAACCTCATCACACCGGACGTGCATGTCTGGTGCGACCAAACCGGCATGCGCGGGAGTGGCGCACACCCACCCTAGCTCGACCGGACAAGACCGCCCTAGGCCAAAGGCACCGCCATGTGGGTTCGGCTGGCCAGTCGCGCGCAGGGGCAGTGTGCCAAACAGCTCTTCGGGCGCGCCGGAAACTGCACCATGACGGTGGCCGCGGGCGAGCACCCGGGCCACCCTTCATGGACCGACCACCCGGGTCCGAGCTGCCCGGGCGGCTTGGAGTGCCCCGAGTAGCCCCGCGCCACGCTACCGAGCAAACGATGTTGGCTGTCGAGCCTGGCCGGCCCATCAGGCACGTACGGGCAGGCGGGGTGGCTCACGCGGGCGTTACAGGTGCTGGCCAGTGACAGTGGCCCCGGGCAATCACCGGTGGTCCACCCGTCATGGAACGTCCAAACGGGTGATATTATCTGGCTCTATACAACATTGTGCATCACAAGAGTGATACTATCGTCACGGTAATGGAATCATTTCCGCCAAATATGACGTTCAGAAGAGATTTAATTGGACCCAGACTCCAATCGTGGTACATCCTGCTACAACGGTTGTCCACAATGCAATTTTCACATGGGTCTGATGTATTTCGATGAAACCTAGATGAGAATGGACAATTCTCAATGGAGTCTATGTATAGAGCGTTAATCCAGTCTGATGAAACCTAGATGAGAATGGACAATATGTGTTTTGGGCTGATTTTCCTTAAGTAACTGACTTAAAGGGAAGACGAAAATGGTCATGGATGTTTCTTGCCGGTCAACCTACCCCCGTCGAGGGTAGGCCGCCCCTCTAGATCAGGCCAGGTTAAGCCCAATACACATCAGGCCAGACCTTTCGTCGGCTAGGCGAATCCCCTACTCCCCCGGGCAGACCAGGACCCTCCGCATCTCGGCGCCTGGCCCCATGCGTGAACCAGCGTACCCCGGCTAGGCGAATCCCTTACTCTCCTGGGCAGACCAGGACCCTCCGCATCTCGGCCGCCTGGCCCCATGTGTGAGCTAGCTAAGACGGGCACGATGCACAGCCCCCGGCCCGGTAGGGGCCGATTGTGTCCGGCTGGCGCGACGCACACCCAACCTCATCACACCGGACGTGCATGTCTGGTGCGACCAAACCGCATGCGCTGGAGTGGCGACACCCACCCTAGCTCGACCGGACAAGACCGCCCTAGGCCAAAGGCACCGCCATGTGGGTTCGGCTGGCGGCCGCGCGCGAGGCAGTGTGCCAAACAGCTCTTCGGGCGGCGCCGAAACTGCACCATGACGGTGGCAGCGGCGAGCACCGGGCCACCTTCATGGACCGACCACCCGGTCCGAGCTGCCGGCGGCTTTGAGTGCCCGAGTAGCCCCGCGCCACGCTACCGAGCAAACGATGTTGGCTGTCGAGCCTGGCCGCCCATCGTGCACGCACGGGCAGGCGGGTGGCTCACGCAGGCGTTACAGTGCTGGCGATGACAAGTGGCCCCGGCAATCACGGTGGTCCACCCGTCATGGAACGTCCAAACGGGTGATATTATCTGGCTCTATACAACATTGTGCATCACAAGAGTGATACTATCGTCACGGTAATGGAATCATTTCCGCCAAATATGACGTTCAGAAGAGATTTAATTGGACCCAGACTCCAATCGTGGTACATCCTGCTACAACGGTTGTCCACAATGCAATTTTCACATGGGTCTGATGTATTTCGATGAAACCTAGATGAGAATGGACAATTCTCAATGGAGTCTATGTATAGAGCGTTAATCCAGTCTGATGTGTCAGTTGATAATAACAAGAAGATCTGAAAGACGAAGATACCTTTTAAGAATAAAATATTTGCATGATTTCTTCATCGCGGAGTCATTCTTACTATAGATAACCTTATCAAGAGGAATTGGCATGGAAGTCTGTAGTGTGTGTTTTTGTCATCATGATAAGACAATAAAATATTTATTCCTCCAATGCAAATTGGCTCGGTCTATATGGTCAGTCATCCATATAGCTTCTGGCTTGTATCCTCCTTGTAGTGTTGCTAATGTATTTCGCAACTGGTTACATGGGATTGATCACAGAATTAAAACTCTTTTTAGGATGAGAGTGCTTGCCGTTATTTGGTCGCTTTGGTTATGTAGAAATGATAAGGTTTTTAACGATAGAAGTACTTCTCTGATGCAGGTTATCTATAGATTTACCGGGGTTCTTCATTTATGGTTCTCTCTACAACGCGTGGAGAGTCGAGACGTATTTACGAAGGTGTGTACACAGAGGCGGAGGCAGGGGGTGCGAGCAGGGGTCAGACACCCCCCATCGTCTCGCCCCCCCTGTGAATGTTCGCTGGGTATTCATACAAAGGTGATGTAAATATACGTATAGACATGGCTGGGCTGACGTACTATTTTAGAGTTAAATGATCCAATAATCCAGCCCAAAGGCCCAACACACAGAATTGCTAGTTACCCTACGCATAGGCGCAGCCGTCGATAGAGTAGTCAGTTTTCTTCCTAGGTTTCTTCGTGTCATCGTGCGCCCATGCGCCGCCGCCTGCGGCATCTCGCTGCTCCTTTCCTCGATTTTGGCACGACTTCAGGTATGGTATTACCGCAATACAACAAACTCCCAGTGGAGTTTTCAGATGAGAGAGACATATGGTGAACTAGTCCAACTACATATAAAAATACTTTGATCTACCTATTAGATGTGGTAAGGTTACAATTTAGAATTCTAATTCTAGACTCTGTTCAATGTTTCGATGGTTGAAGTGTGAAGAAGAGGAATGTAACGAAAGTATATTTATCTGTAAGAGGCATGCTTCCAGCTCCAATATTCATGCTACCCAAAATACATGTCCACCTGACGTATTCATCGAGTTAAATTTAAACTAATAGAGATGTAACATTTTGTACTGTCAGATATTTGTTTTCAATGCTTTCGTATCAATGCTAATGCTACCTTTGAGACTAAATTCATGTATTGGCTCTCTCAAGTATGTTATTATCTTTTTGGCCCCCCTCATGTCTAAATCCTGGCTCCGCCTCTGTGTGTACATGATTGGAGGATACGATGAGAGATGCTTTTATCCAACATGGGTGGCGGCATGATCGTAGGATTGGCCCACCTCCGCTTTAGGCATATAAGGACTCTACATGTTTCTTTGTATTTCGCCTTTTATTTTTCGTTTGTGCGAGAGGACTTTGTTTGGCTGTGTGCATCTTAATTATGCAGAGGCCAGATGTAATGCTTAAACTTTTTAATTAATAAAACATCCATTTTTGAAAAAAGAGCAAAGTTGTCCGCCAAAGCCTAGATGTCTTGGCCCTGTATAAAATCTTTGGTTTCAGCGGCATAAGAGCATCTCCAGCCGCGCCCCCAACAGGACCTCCTCAGGCGTTTTCGCCGCGCCGGTGCCAAAAACGCCCGCCGCCCCAAGAAGCCCGTTTTTCGCCGGCTCGGGCCGAATTTGGTGCCGGCGGGCCCAGGCAGAACCCGGCGCCCTGGGGGCGCCTGGGGCGCCGGCACAAGCAAAAAGGCGCGCGTGGGTCCGCTCTGTCGGCGAGATGAGCGCCCCTTCCCGCCGTTTCTCCCCGCCTTTCCCCCAGTTCCCTCCCATTTTCTCCTATCCTCCCGCCATTCTCTCTCCCGCTCGCCTCCCAGCCGGCCGTCATGCCACCGGAGAAGTACGTCGTTCCCCGTGCCGCGGCGACCGCGACCACCTCCGTCGCCCAGCCGAAGCAGAGGAAGCCGAGGGCGCCGCCGTCAAAGCCGCCGGGCATGACAAACACCGATTGGAGGGTAGAAGTACAGTGAAGGGAGGCCGTCACCGCCGACCGGCGGATCAGGGCCCTCGCCAAGAAGGCACGCGACAACGCGGCGCGCGCAGCCGCCGCCGCCGCTGCCGCTTCCGCGGACCAAGCCGAGGCCGAGGCGGCGCGCGCGGGGATGATGAATCCCCTCGGCAACCACGCGCAGTACGCGCCATGGGGCCATCAAGGTGTCGGGTCTCCGACGCCGCAACCATGGGGATCGCCGGGCTATGCAGACGGGGACGCGCACGGTGGGTTCAACCCAAATGTCACGTTCCCCCATGGACACACGGCCCAGCGCACACCCTCGTCCGCCTTCACCGGCGTGCAGTACCCTCCATACAACTACTCGCCACCCGCGTACGCGTCCTCCCCGACGCCTCCTCTCCGTCGTTGCGCACTGCCCTTCTCGCACCTCGGCGACGCCGACGAGACCGAGGCCGACATGGACGACATCATCGCGGAGGGATCGGCCGCGGCCGCCGCGTCTCCCGGGTTCACCGCGGATGAGGTGGTGGTTCTCAGTGGCGGCATGGACGGCGAGCCCGACTACGTCTACGGCAACGAGGAGCAGGAGGAGCAAGAGGAAGAGGACGAGGAGGAGGACGAGGACGAGGAGGAGCCGGCGAGGAGGCGCAAGAAGAAGAAACGGACGGCCAGGTCAGCCGAGCCGCGCATCAAGTGGGCGTCCAAGGAGGAGGAATGCCTCGTCGAGGCATGGAAACTCGTCTGCCTCGACCCAACCACCGGCGCGAACCAGAGCATCGACACGTACTGGGCGCGCATCAAGGCTGAGTTCGACGAGCGCAAGCTCGTCGACCCCTAATTCAAAGGCGTCTACATGCAGCGCGGGGCGAAGGCGATGGCGAACCATTGGGGGCGCATCCAGGGGGCGTGCAACAAATGGCATGGTGTCGTCGAGGAGGTGGCCGCTCGCCCGGAGAGCGGCGCCAGCATTGAGGATCAGGTATGCCATGTCGGCCTCCCGTCTCTCTTCGCCGTGTGCGCGCCCGCCAACTGTTTGTTTGCCCCACTGCAGTTGCTGCGCATGTTCGGCCTGTATAGGCAGAGCAACAACGACGCCGAGTTCAAGTACCTCCACATCTACAAGCGCATTGACAAGTGCGACAAGTGGCCGGAAGTCCGGCGCAACCTCGAGAAGGCCAAGGAGACATACAAACACTAGTAGAAAAGGGGCCTATTGACCCGGTTGGTGAGGGCCTTTAGCCCCGGTTCATGAACCGGGACTAAAGGGTCGGTACTGATGGGCCTCCACGTGGCCTCTGCGCTGAGCCCAGGCAGGAGGGCCTTTGGTCCCGGTTGGTAGCACCAACCGGGACCAATAGTCATCCACGCGTCAGCATTTCTGTGGCTGGGGTTTTTGTGTTTTTTAAGGGGGGTTTGGGGTTTTGGGGGTTAATTTAGGTGTTTCATGTATTGTGTTAGCTAGCTAATTAATAGAGAGAAGTGTCCTCTCTTTTGTCCGTGCTTGGTCGATGCTACGTACTATACATACGTATAGAGAGGACTAGCTAGACACGCTAGCTAGCTAGTAAGCAAACGAAGAAACAGAAGATCGTCATGAACATATATGCATACAGAGGGAAGTGATATCGACCACCTCTCCTTCTCCGAAAGATTGGTCGAACAACAAGTTCTCGTATATCTATCCGACACTACCGGCTACATATATACAATAATTATCTTTTACAAAAATAATCTCCTAACATACGGACGCGTGGTCCACATAGTATTCTCCGTCTTCAGCGATCACGTGGTCAAGAAAGAATGCCGCCAATTCCTCTTGAATTGCTCGCATGCGATCTGGTGCTAGTAGTTCATCCCGCATCCAAAACATCTAATTTTAAGAAGGGGGTCAATACATATATATATATGAATGAATGAAACTCAACACCAATGATGGTAATAAAATAAAATTGTGAATATTATTATTTACGCACTTCATATTGTTTGTCAGAGTAGCCCCGCTCACAGGTCGTGTGGCGGATGGACTCGCAAACGTAGTATCCACAGAAATTATTCCCTTGTTCCTGCCACAACCACTTTACAAGAAATAGAGGTCAATCAAACTGATAATTAGCAAGCATGTTAAATGGTATTGATGAAACTAGCGCTTGAATCACTAGGAGATGCGTGGAATATGCTACTATAGTACTTACTTTCGGGTGTCTAAATTGCAGCTTCTTCGGCAGTCCCGGAGCTTTTTTGGTGAATTTTCTCCAAACCCTGCCATACAAAGAAAACAATTACTTGATATCAGAAATGAACAAAGTTGCTGATATGGTGGATAATGATCGATTTAACTTACTTCTCGAGAATTTCAGTCATGTCCGCATACTCCTTGGGATCTTTTCGTCTCGAGTCTAAGACAGTTACTACTCCTGCTCAAGCTTAATCTCTAGGAGAATATAGTGGTAGCTGCTTGCGCATGCATAACTCATCAATATTACATTACTATAACCTGGACTAATAAGGAAACCGAATAGGCCACAAGACAATAACACTCACTTGAAGTTGTAAGGAAAGAGTATTATATCCTTGTGTTCATTTATTACTTAACGATTGTAGCAAGTTGGCCTCGGTATTTTCGGCATGAAATTCAACCTCAGTTGCATCTATGAGATATGTGTTAATGAACCCAATGGAACCCACTTGTCTTTTCTTCAATTCGGCGATCTTCAATCTGCATAATATAGTGAGGATAATTATAAATACATGCAATGAAAGAGCTGAGTTATAGAGAGACTTAATGACAGAAGTAGTAGTACTTACAGACAGTAGCAGGTGATCGTTGCTTTATCGAGGGCCAATTGATTGAAAAACTGATAGAACTCCTCAAATGGAATAGGCAACAGTTCAATTCCAACGAGGTCGTGCTCCTTTTAACTCTCACATACAAAGTACTCCTCCCTCGGACTCTCTACAGGTTTTCATGTACCAATCATGCAATCTTTGCATCATCATTGATAGAGAGCTTTCATCTTTGACGAGAGGCTTCCTGCATCGTATCTTTGTATCTGCACCTCCAAGAAATCATAATGTACATCGTCGGGTAGGTAATCTTCAGGATTGCCATAACCGGCACCATCCTCGGATCGACGATGTCGCTAGCAGCACCTTGAGCGGGGGCACGATTGTTGCTTTGTTCGCCGAGCTGGTCAATTTGTTTCCTAGCTCGTCGTTCTTTCATTCTTTGATCACTTTTAGTACTTCCCGACCTCTCCGCTTCGCAAATGCCTTTCCAATAACGCTCATAGTTGCCTTCGGCGGAGACTTGGGTGGTTTTGTCAGACAGCAGAGTGCGCTTCGCTTTCACCGGATCTACCTTCTCCTCCGGAGGTGGATGTCTCTTTGCTTTCAACCCTTCAAACCAGTCATGCACTTCGGTTCTGCGCGATCTTTATGCTCCTCGTCAGTCCTCTCGTACGGTAACTTCTCTGGATTCTTCAAAGAAGGACCGAATCTGTATCTCCTCCCGCCTTTGGCTGTACTGCTAGACGCCGGCAGAGCAGATGGAGCGGATGTATTCTTTCCTTGCTTACGAGGCGGAGGAGAAGGACTACGACGCGCCGGATCAGCCGGAGCGGCGGCGGGTCTCTTCCGCCCTTGCTGACGAGGCGGAGAAGGAGGAGGCTGGCTGCTCGGGCGCGCCAGTGCAGGCGGAGAAGGAGCCGGCCGAGTGCCCTGATCGTCACTCGCCGGAGGAGGAGGCGGTGGAGGAGGCGGAGTGCCCTGACTCGCCGGATGAGGAGGAGGAGGCGGAGGCGTCCAGTTCGGAAGGTTGATGAGATCCTTCCGCCATAGGCATGGAGTCTTCAGAGCAGAACCAGCCGATACTCCCTGATGCAGAGCATCCTACGGTCATCACCATGTCAAGAGTCCGTTTGGCAAGTGACACGTGCGACCTCTACTTCTCATACATAAAGGTGAATCTTCTCCTTTACACGTGTTCACTTGACCCCTTCGAGGATGGTATACTACTTGACACTCCACTCGTGTGCATGCATAGGTATTGCCGGAGCTTCACAGACGACGAGGAGGAGTGCAAGCGCCAAGGAACACCTACACCATCCGCGAGGGAAGCCTGGAAGAGAAGACGGAAAAAGACGGAGCTGCGGAGTCCCCAGCGGCCGGACGACCGGAAGCCACCGGACGTCCGACACTCTCCAGCGGCCGGACGACCGACGACCACCAGACGTCCGACAAGTACCAGGGACCGGATGACCGTAGCCGACCGGACGACCGGCACCTCCTGTCCAGAGCCAAAACGTCGGAAGTCCGACGCCCTCCGGACGTCCGGACCCCCGCGAGCGACCGGACTTCCGACCCCGACCGGACGTCCAACACTGCCTGTGTGCAGCCGGGCCTTTGGCCTTGTATCCCTCTCCCACTTACCCCTTCGTGGCTTAGACTATAAATAGACCTTCCCCTCATCCTTTCTAGGGTTAGCAAAGTGATAGCTCATTTGTATGTGAGCTTTGCTCCTACCTTCCTCTACTCTTGAGAGAGAGAGAGACCACTACTCCATTGGAGGCCAAGACGTCCATCTAGGAGAAGATCCTGCGGGATATATCATCAAGACCCCCTCTTGGGCGGCCCCCCTCAAGACCTCCTCACGGAGATGAACTCTACCTTGTATCTTTCCCTTTGTTGTTCATGTACCTTGTGGATCTTGTGTGTTTGATTGTCTAGTGGATGTGTGATCGGACTTGTTCTTGAGTGTTTCCCCTTGTGATTTCTCCCCATTCTTCCCCGTGTTCTTCGTGCTCTTCGAGGGATCCCACTCCAAACGTGAAAGATCGGCCTACACCGGGTTAGCCCCGTATCATATGGTATCATGAGCCACATTTAGCACGTATTTGGAGTCCCTCCCACCGTTTTCTAGCCTTCTTTTGCTTGATTTCGTCCTAAATTTCGAAAATCCCCACCAAAAATAGCCCCAAATTTTTTTTGTGATTTGTTGGTTTGATGATGTTTTGTTGATTTTGATCCATGGATTTGCTTGGTTTCGAGTGGATCTAGCATTTCTCCAAGTTTCCCCATCTTTCATCCACGAAATCCCGCGAATTTTGACCCCGAAATCTCCATTTTCCGCCCAAAATCGCGTCCGGAAACTCGCATCTCGCGTTGACCCCGACCCACCGGACGACCGACGTTTTACGGACGTCCGGAGCCCCAGGAACGATCGGACGTCTGACCTTTCCCGGACGACCGGAACCCCTAACCCGAACCGAATTTACGGATTTCCGACTTTTCCGGACGTCCGACGCCCCGGACATCCGACCTTTTTCGGACGTCCGTAACCTGTAGATTCCCACTTCGGCTGATTTTTGTTTTGTCCATAACTAATTCATCCGAACTCCGATTTTGACATTCTTTAGCTTGTTTTGAAGCTATTGACATCCCCCTTCCCACAAAAATACCACCAAAACCTTTTGACACCATCAAAGTTTTGGAACTTTGGCATCTTTGCCTAGGGCTTCCACCACATCCTCTGCATAGCCACCACCGACTTCCGCAACCTAACCCATCTTGATCCATATAGCATTAGTGGTTGCTTGAGAAGTGATTCGAGTCTCCTAAGGTATTTCGGCTACTTAGGGACGGTTGCTTCTTCATCAACCACCACCGCCACTTCCGCATAGGCTTACCCACCATACACTTCCATCAACCCAAATTAACCCAATTTTGTTTGTGTTGTGAGTTGTGTCTCCTAAGGTGTTTCGGCTACTTAGGGACCATGCTTCCAACTCCGACACTGTGTATAGTTCACCACCTTACCCTCCGCTTCCGCATTGTGTACTCCAAAACCACCATTGCATTTGCGCAATCACATTGAGCTTCCGCAACGACCACCGCATTCCGCTACCACCATTTGACTTTTGTCCTTGAGATTTTGAATTCGCGGTTTTTCCATTTCCTAAGGTGTTTCGGCTACTTAAGGACGAGTCTCCATCATCTTGGTATCTACATCAAGAACACCGCCATTCATCATCGCAAAGGACGGTAACCTCGACGATACCATTGTATATTCCCCTTGCAATTGCATTGATAACCCCTAGCCCATTTTGCGTCACTTGCCTATCGAGACTAGCCATTTGAGTATTGCCGGCCACGTTACTTGTGCACATTAGTGATCTACACCATCCATTGCATACCTACCATATCATATTGGTATCATATCTTGTGTCACAAGTTTGTTCCCGCATATACACAATTGCTATCTTGGTTTGTGCATTGTGCAAAAGTGGCCATAGAAAAAAAAGAATAAGCTTTTAAGCAAAAGAAAGAGAGCAAAGAAGCTTGTAAGCAATAGCCATAGCATCATACCGCATTGCATATAAGATTGTCATATCCGATCATCTTGGATCATCTTGAGAAACACCGGGAACCATACATACATAGCATACTTGGGATACAAAGTCTATCCATTTTGCATCTTATAGGTTGTGCACAAGTGTCGTATCCGCCTATTGAGCAATCGTGCTAGCGTCTCTCTTGAGTTGTGCAACACGAGCATTTTGGTGGATTCCACATTTTGAGCTCATTCCTTGGTTGCACGGCCCCATTTATCTATCCATGTGTGCGTTTTCGTGTGCCACTCATTGCTATTGGTCTACTTGTTTCACTTGCGAATTTGTGAATCTCTTTCAACATTATTGACTCTTGCTAACATTTTGCATCAACTTTTTGTGCCACTATCCTCACCGAGCTCTACCATAAGCTTTACTTGAAGGTGTGCGTGAACAAGTCCGGTACCAATTCCACTATTCTTTCATCTCACATTGAGTGAAACGGGATACATCCTCAACTTTGGGAAAAGGTAACTTGGTATTGTTTATCTCATTTCCTACTCACCTCTACTCGAGTCTTGTGATGGATAGGCAAGGCATTTCACCTTCGGTCTACAACAACAACGACGAGTTCGATGCCACGAACAACAACTCCGACGCCAAGATGCAAGCTCAAATGGAGGAGATCAAATCCCTCATCAAGTCCTACAAGCGATCTTCGTCATCTTCGAGAAGACGCTCAAGAGCACATCCTTCCGAGCTACCATCTCCGGCAAGATCACATTGGCATCGACACCATCACCACCAAGAACGTGAAGGTCAAGAGTTCAACACCAACAACCGCTCAACGACTTGAACATCTCCCTTGGCATCTTCGCCAAGCGACTTCAAGGCATCTTCGCCTATGGACATACGACATCTTCGCCAACAAACACCCCAAGACTACGCTCAAGAGAAGCTCCCCAAGCCCAAGTCCGCGACTTCCACGAGCTACTACGACCTCGACACCGACCACAAGATTCCTTTCTATGGGACTCAAGAACCCGAGGAGTACCTTGAGTGGGAGAGTTTGATGGACGACTACCTAAAGCTACATCAAGTTCGTCCCGAAGATCAAGTGAAGTGCGCCACAAGAAACTTCCACGACTACGCCTCGACATGGTGGCTTCACACACCTTCGGAGAGCTACGAGATGAGTTGGACCAAGACGAAGAGAGCTTTGCGGCGAGAGTTCGTGCCTCCAACCTACGGAACAACTTCGACGCCAATTGGAGAACACCATCCAAGGATCCAAGTCCATCGACGCGTACTTCAAGGAGATGAAGATTGCCTTTGACGAGCCAGGCGGATTTAACCCCATTTCGATGAAGTTCCACTTCATGATGGGATTGCACAACGACATCTCCAAGACTATCTTCCTCGAGAACTACAAGTCCATCGACGACTACTACATTAGTGCTCTCAAGGCGGAGCAAGAACTCATGAAGGCCAAGGCTTCTCCACCCCAAGCACACTTCGCGACGACCAAGCTCTACGACAAGCATGAGGCTAGTACCATCACGATGTCCAAGCCCGACAAGCTCCAAGACGATGCTCCCAAGTGCGACTTCACCGCCATCCCTCTTTGTGGCATTGATGATGCCGAGTCTACCTTGACTCTTTTTCAAGATGGTGCAGCGACAAGTACGACTACGGAGACCTTCAAGGAACAACCTTTGGAGGCGAGCGACAAGGTGGCGAGCAAGGATGATGCTTCCATCTTAGGAGGCGAGAGTGATGTTGTGCCATCTTCGGCCTTCATCCACGACGACGATGACGAGATGATCGAGCATGGGATTTTCCCTTCGGTCATGGAGGAGAGTGATGTTGTGCCATCTTCGGCCTTCATCCATGGCGACGGCGATGAGATGGTTGAGTATTTCATCTCGACCACGGCGACGTATGATGACTTGAGTGACTTGTGCCACCATATTGAGAGTGAGAGTGCCTTCACCACTAGCCCTATATATGATGTGTTGCCACAAATCCCATGTGAGGAGAGCCACAACCACCACTTGAGTGAGATGAGTGACTCCACCATACGTGAGTTTGAGTGAACCTATTTTGAGGGAGTGAGTGAACCACCACATAGAGAGAGTGAGATATTTGATAGGTCATGTGAGGCCACTTTCAACACTAACGACTTGACCTCTACCTCTATTGTGTCTTCTCATTTGGTGCTAGGTCCCATTTATGATGACGCGCCGATCCTCGACGACTTCGTCCTCCCTCTGGACAAGATGATGGCCATGGTGGAATATGATGCACCCCCCACATGGTTCCATCAAGATGAAGATGATGACCACCATTTGGTCTTTCCCACCTCACCTACAACACTTGAGTGGAATGAACAAGGTAACATAGGTGAAGGTGATGCTCTCGTCCCACTAGTGGACTATTTTGACATTGATTGCTTGCATGATGTTGATCCACCTATTACCATGCTTCATGCTAGTGAGATTTCCTCATGCGATGATTTACCCATTTATGATGAATATGATGATTCTCATGTGGAGTCTATTAGTCGTGATGCCATGTTACATAGGATTTCTTGTGACAATTCTTTAGGTCACATCATGTTTGATAATCCGCTTGACTTGTCATATGCTATGCATGAGATCAACCATATGTCTTATTTGCAATCTCTCCATAGTGACTATGCATATGCCATTAAAATAAACCCAATTTGCACATATGGCATAGATGACAAGCCCATGGTTATTGGCATTTGTTTTTCTTGTGATGATATTGACATGCTCCCTTTGCATCATTTATCTCATATGCCATGCCATGACCACCTAGCTTCGGATACACATTGTTTTGGATGTTGTCCATTTTCTCCATATGATGTTTCCGATATTGCTCATGGGGAGACCCCCATAGTTTCCTCATACATGTTAGGAGAATTGATCCATCCCATTCATTGCATGATCCCAATACTTGTGTGCACCATATGCTCCCCATGAACAAACATGCTATTGATGTGCCATATACTTGCATTCTCAATTTGTGTCCCCATCGTGTCATACATAATAACTATTCTTTCATGATGGATGACATGTTCTTATACCATGCATCAAATTTCTTTGAGCGATGCTTATCTTGTGCTAACTCACACGTGCACATACACATCATGATGGATGATGTGTACATTTACCACGCGCACAATTTCTTTGGTTTGTGTCTCTTTGTGTAGGTACCATGAATACTTGTCAAACTCGCAATCCCACGAGTTGACAAAACGAGCTCTAGAGAGCAACGATGATTTGGGATCCCATGGATTGCCTTTCCCACCGCTCTCTTCGCACAAAGACTTCACGCATTTCTTCTACATGGCCCTCACTTGGCTATGGGTTGTTGTCCATTACATATTCTATGCCCATCTTGCCATGTTCACTTTGCATGATATGCCCATTCCTATGCCTTTTCCATGCATTTGTGACCCATGCTTTGATTTACACATGATGATTGACTCTCATACTTTTATGTGTATTTGCAAGCTTGGTGGAGATATTGCTTGTTGTTGCCATGTTCCATTTATGACCCACCCCTATGATGATACTATGATCTTGCTTTGTGTTCGTGCTTGTGATATGTCATGTGCATTGTCTATGCCTATTATTAGCTCACGTGACATGATTGCCATGATTTCCTCTAGTGTGTTGCATCTTCGCTCCACTAGTTTGCACGACATGATTGATATGCTTGCTTGTGTTGCATCAACCATGATTCATACTTGCTCATTTCATGCGGTTGATGACAACCATCTACATGATTTGCACATGATTGTTGTTGCTTCTTGTCATATATCTCTATATGTTGCCTCTCTCATGCTAGATGATTTTCCATGTATCGAGTGCAACAATGCTTTTAACCTTGATAATGAGATTGCCCCCATAGCATTCTCACATATGATTGGAGATTTTTGACATATTTCTTGTGAAGCATGCTTGTCTTAGTTCTTTGCACCATATACCTAGTGCCATGAATATTGCCATTGTTGCATCATATTATTCATGCACTTGTGCTTCTAATGGTTATGTGTAAAAGATGAGAACCATCATGATGGATGATGTGTTTATCTACCATGCGCATACGTTCTTTGTTTTGTTTTGTGCATGTGTAGGATACTTGGATTTTGTGTCGACTTCCACTTCACGTGAGTTGACCATTCGAGCTCTTGAGAGCGAGCCTCATACATTCTACCACGACTCGCTTCTACACCGCATTTGCTTCCACTTCGGCATTGTGAAGAATGCACAAGGACACGCCTTCAAGGTGACATCCTTCTTGAGCTTGGATATTGTGGATCATACTTCATGTGTTTCTTGCACCATTTGCACGCATGCTCGAGATATTGCTTTCACCCATGATTGCCACATTTCCATGCTTCATGACATATATACCTTGTGTGTTGCATCCAATTCGCGGACTACTTGCTACTATCATATGGTTGGTTGCACCAATATCATTTCTTCACATATGCCATGTCCCTTTGCTTGTCACATGATTCACTTGATTGCCTCACACATGATGAACAATTGCTCTTTCTATTGTGTTGAGTGCCACGCCATCTTCACTACACCCTATGCACATTATGCTTGGATTGTCTTGCACTTGTCCCATGTGTTTAGACACTTCATTTTACTTGGTGTTATGAATGATTCATATGGCTACCATAGACCTTTCATTGAGCAATTTATGAATGCTTGCTATGAACTTGAGGTAGATGCTTATTCTCTTGACACACATATTTGCATCTCTACCTCCCATTTACATACTTGTACCCATGATATCTTTGATTGTGCTCAATTTATGCGCTTACATGCCATGTCACAATCCTTTGTCACACCATTTGCTATGCCTGATGACGACACTTGTTTGGTGAATCACCTCTTGAATGCTTGGTTTTACACTAACGCTAACCACATTTGTTTTTCCAAGTGTTTGTTCCATTTGCTCCTTTTGAAGGAATCACAAGACGGTGCGACATTGGAGAGTGCCCATTTCGAGCTACTAGACGATGAGTGCTTGGTGTTCGACCACTTCGACACGGCACCGCCATCTCTTTCCCATGGTGATTTGGTTTTCGATCCGAGGTCGGATCTTTTCCAAGGGGGAGGGGATGATGCGGAGCATCCTACGGTCATCACCATATCAAGAGTCCGTTTGGCAAGTGACACATGCGACCTCTACTTCTCATACATAAAGGTGAATCTTCTCCTTTACACGTGTTCACTTGTCCCCTTCGAGGATGTTATACTACTTGACACTCCACTCGTGTGCATGCATAGGTATTGCCGGAGCTTCACGGATGACGAGGAGGAGTGCAAGCGCCAAGGAACACCTACACCATCCGCGAGGGAAGCCTGGAAGAGAAGACGGAAAAAGACGGAGCTGCGGAGTCCCCAGCGGCCGGACGACCGGAAGCCACCGGACGTCCGACACTCTCCAGCGGCCGGACGACCGACGACCACCGGACGTCCGACAAGTACCAGGGATCGGATGACCGAAGCCGACCGGACGACCGGCACCTCCTGTCCATAGCCAAAATGTCGGAAGTCCGACGCCCTCCGGACGTCCGGACCCCCGCGAGCGACCGAACGTTCGACCCCGACCGGACGTCCGACACTGCATGTGTGCAGCCGGGCCTTTGGCCTTGTATCCCTCTCCCACTTACCCCTTCGTGGCTTAGACTATAAATAGACCTTCCCCTCATCCTTTCTAGGGTTAGCAAAGTGATAGCTCATTTGTATGTGAGCTTTGCTCCTACCTTCCTCTACTCTTGAGAGAGAGAGAGAGACCACTACTCCATTGGAGGCCAAGGCCTCCATCTAGGAGAAGATCCTGCGGGATATATCATCAAGACCCCCTCTTGGGCGGCCCCCTTCAAGACCTCCTCACGGAGATGAACTCTACCTTGTATCTTTCCCTTTGTTGTTCATGTACCTTGTGGATCTTGTGTGTTTGATTGTCTAGTGGATGTGTGATCGGACTTGTTCTTGAGTGTTTCCCCTTGTGATTTCTCCCCATTCTTCCCCGTGTTCTTCGTGTTCTTCGAGGGATCCCACTCCAAACGTGAAAGATCGGCCTACACCGTGTTAGCCCCGTATCACTCCCCTTCACCGGTAGGGTGGTCAAGCCGGAGGTCCTCAAATCCCTCCGTTATTTCATCCACCATCACCTTAGCATATCCTTCTGGAATCGGCCGGCAGTGAAAAGTTGAGTCGGGTTTAGTAGGATAAACAGAGCCAACAGCCGCCTTGACCTTCAAATTGCTCCATTGCGCCATAAGGTGGCAATTTTGAGACTCCATGATAGCATCCACGGATAGCTGGCAGGAGCCGTCAAAGCATGCTCCGCTGAAGCAGCTCGGTAGAAGCCACGCTGCTTCTCCGCTGAGATGGCGGGTAGCCGGGGAAGCTTCGCAGGTCGTTTGCTGCGATCTGCTGCTTCTCATTCCTCTTCTCGTTCCTCTAGCCCCATTACCCTTTCGCAGCGCCTGCATTTGGCTCTGCTCCAGTTTCTTCCTCCTCTCATGGGTTTTGTAACCCCCTGCGTCCGGAAATCCAGCTTTCCACGAAAGGGAGCCTAGCGTTCCTCGTGTCCGTCCAGGGTGCTCAGGATTCCCGAGGGCCATTGTGAGCTCGTCCTTCTCCCTGTCTGGAACGAACTTCCCTTGTTGCGCTACTTCGATATATTGCTTTAGCCTCTTGGTGGTATGTCCAATTGCTCGTCCGTCCAAATGCACTTCCTCGACACAGGTCCAAGGTTCCGCCAGCCTGAAGAACCAAGTCCGGCAACGGTCTGGCCAATTCATTGTCTCTGGTTCGATCCCTTT
This sequence comes from Aegilops longissima, assembly GCA_021605205.1. Taxonomy (NCBI): domain Eukaryota; kingdom Viridiplantae; phylum Streptophyta; class Magnoliopsida; order Poales; family Poaceae; genus Aegilops; species Aegilops longissima. Next base: position 663,529,668 of record CM038676.1, read on the forward strand.
ATCAAGCAGATCATTCTCAGCCTTGGCCCACTTAGGCCGGGCTATGAGGTAGCCACCTGACCCCGTGCGATGGTGAAGCTTCTTCTTCGCAGCATTTTGCTTGTTTGTCGCCAACATCTTTTTACTCTTTTCCGATGTCCTGTGGGCTACAAATGCGGGCCAGTCATCTCTGATCTTCTCATATTTGCCCTTGAATTCTGGTGTCTCTTTTTTATCGAAAAACTTATTCAGGTCTTTCTTCCAATGCCTGAATAGGTCTGCCATCTTCTTAAGAGCAAAGACTTGATTAATGGCTCTATAACTGGCTTCTCTGGATCATCCTCTGGCGGTAGGGTGAAATTTGACTTCAGCTCAGTCCAAAGATCATTTTTCTGCAGATCATTGACATAGACACCTCAGGCTCTTCGTTCTTAGGCTTATACCATTGCTGGATGCTGATCGGGATCTTGTCCCTAACCAGAACCCGGCACTGAGCAACAAATGCCTTCTTTGTCCGGATGGGTTCAATCGGTTGGCCGTCGCGCGCAATTTCTATGATCTCAAACCTTTCATCCGAGCTCAACTTTTTCTTCGGGCCTCGCCTCCTTACCGGGTTGTGCTCGATCCGGAGGGCTAGAAAAGGAAGAAAGACGAGAGTTAATTAATATGTGTACATACCAAAACAATGAATGCATCAATTAGCTAGTCAGCACAGGCTTAACTAATATATATACCTGGCCGGACTCAGTTCGGTGATCACCGGAGCAGTCCTCACGGTCTACTTCTTCACCCTCTCCTTCTTCCACCGGCATTGGGTCATTGGAGCCATCATAAGCATAGCCAGCTGCTTCTTCACCCTCTCCTTCCAGACCATCGGTGTCGTTGAGAAACATCATCAAGTTGATGGCATCACTTCCTTCTGCGATTATGTGCCTCAACAACGCTTCTTGTGCTTCGTCTCGGGGCGGGGTGTCCATAGTTTCTACAAATATTTACAACATGACAATTATTATTCAAACATGACAGATATGGATATATTAGTGGAAAACGTAGAACTAGCTAGCTAATCACACTAAGGAATCATATTAATTAGTGGCCTCGACGTTGCTTCTCTAGGGTTTTGGGTGGCCTCGACAACGCTTCAAGGGTTAGGGGGTGGCCTAGAGAACGCTTCAAGGAGGGGGTAATATCGACCCCCCCCCCACACGTGTTGAAGCTATCGGGAGGGGGTATATCGACAACAACAACGACGACACTACATCTATGTCCCACAAGTGACGTGGGCATCGACGCCCGCGTCACTTGTGGGACGTGGATGTAGTGTCCGACACCGATGGCCACATGTATCTCACACCGACGATACTTGCTATTTAATTAGGGTTTCCTCTACCGCTCGGCGACCCTCGACGACCCTCGTTCCCGATAAAAAAAAGAGGAAGAAGAAGAAAAAAAAAAGAGGAGAAGAAAGAATAGAGGAGTCCTCTTTTTTTCTTCTTCCTCTTCTTTTTTTTATCAAGGGGTCGAGGATCGCCGAGGGGTCGAGGGTCGAGGATCGTCGGCGGTCGAGGTCAAGGGTCGAGGATCGCCGGGTCGGGAGGTTGCCTAGTGTCAAAGTTCAACAAAACCATGTCTTCATCATTGGTAATATGTGGTGCATGATGGTATGAAGCTCTCAAAGTTATTTTGAACGGAGTCCCAGATAGGATAATTAGCTTTTTGGTACAAAGTTCAGCAAGAACCTTCCGAATATCGTTATATGGAAGGCCTTTGCTGAAATTGCATAAAAGGCAAATTATCCTATCCGGACTCCATTCCGTAATAACTTTGAGGACTTCGCACCATCATGTCCTCGTTACTTCCGCAAATGATGAAGCCACGGATTTCTTCAATACTTTGACACTAGGAAACCTCTCGACCCTCGAACCCTCGACGACCTCGAACCTCGACCTCGATCCTCGACCCTATAGAACCCTCGAACCTCGACCCCGAAACCCTCGACCCTCTACCCTAGTTCCCGACCCTCGACCCTCGGCGATCCTCGACACCCTCGCTCCCGATAAAAATTAAGAAGAAGAAGAAGAAGAAGAAGAAGAAGAAGAAGAAGAAGAAGAAGAAGAAGAAGAAAGAAGAAGAAGAAGAAGAAGAAGAAGAAGAAGAAGAAGAAGAAAAAGAGGAGAAGAAGAAAGGAATAGTTCTAAGAAAATCCTCTATTCTATTTTTCTTCTCTCTCTCTTTTTCTTCTTTTTCTTCTTCTTACTTATTTCTCCTCATCTTTTCCTCTCTCTTCTTCTTTACTCTTCTTATTTTCTTCTTTCCTATCCTTCTTTTCTAAAATTGTAACTTTTGCATATATAAAACTTTTCTAAAATTGTAACTTTCTATATATGAACAAAAACTTTCTATGAACCAAAAAACATTTTTAACATATATATTTAGCAAATTCTATCCACATACATCACATACACATATACATTATAGCCACATACACATATACATCACATATGAACAAAAAATAAACTAATAAAATAAAAAAACATATTGCAACATATGAACAAAAACATATAGCCACATACATACACATATTATATATATATATATATATATATATATATATATATATATATATATATATATGAAAAAAATTAAACTAAAAAACAGGGCGTGGCGGCAGCGGTGGCGCCGGCGGTGCAGTGGCAGCGAGGCAGGCAGGGGGGCAGGCAGGCAGGTGCTGCTCACGGGGCGGCGGGCACGGCGGGCGGCGTCGGGCGGGAGCGCGCTGGAGCGGAGCGACGCCAAGGCTGGGCAGATGGCGCCGAGGGCGGCGACGGCGCCGGGCGGGCGGGACGGCGTCGGGCGTGGCGCAGGGCGCGGCGGCAACGGCGTGGCTCGAGGGCGGCGGATGGCGTCGGCGTGGGCTCGGGGCACGGGCGACAGCGACGGTGGCGGGCAGCCTGGCGGCGCCGAGGAGGTCCGCGGCGTCGTTGGGCGGCAATTGGCGATGAAATCTGAAAAAATGCTAAGTGTTGGCTTATATAGAAAAGGCTTTAGTCCCGGTTCGTGGCACAAACCGGGACTAATGTTATTTTAGTCGGTTGGTGCCACCAACCGGGACTAAAGGGGGCATTAGTCCCGGTCGAGCACCAACCGGGACTACTGCACTTTAGCCCCTGGTTGGTGCCACCAACCGGGACCAAAGGCCTGTGCTGCCCCGAACCCAAATATTTAGTCCCACCTCGCTAGTTGAGAGGGAGGCACACCTGTTTATAAGGTGCGGTGCGCCTTCCCTCTCGAGCTCCTCTCTAAAGCAGGCTTTCGGGCCTAACCCTGCAATTTGTGCTTGTGGGCCTACTGGGCCTCCCGCGGGCCTGAATCCTGGCCCATGGTAGGGTTTCTAGTCGTATTCAGGCCGTGGGGGCCCAGTAGGTGGCACTTTTTTTGTTTTTTTATTTTATTATTTGCTTTATTTAGTTTATTTTGTTTCTATTTACAACAAAATACTTATTGTTGCTATATTTATTTTTTTTCAGTTTTTTTGTTTTGTTTTCTGCATTATTTATTTTCTTTTGTTTTTTGCTTTATTTTTAATTCTTTTTGCTTTTAGTTTTAGAAAATTATAAACTTTCTGTTAGTGCCATTAGTTTTCAAATTTGGAAACACTTTTTGTTTTCTTTGTTGCTTTATTCATTTTATTTTGTTTCTACTTACAACAAAATACTGATTGTTGCTATTTTTATTTTTATTTTCAGTTTTTTGTTTTGTTTTCTGCATTATTTATTTTCTTTTGTTTTTGCTTTATTTTTTAATTCTTTTTGCTTTTAGTTTTAGAAGAATTATAAACTTTCTGTTAGTGCCATTAATTTTCAAATTTGAAAACACTTTTTTGTTTTCTTTGTTGCTTTATTCATTTTATTTTGTTTCTACTTACAACAAAATACTTATTGTTGCTATTTTTATTTTTTTCCAGTTTTTTATTTTGTTTTCTGTATTAATTATTTTCTTTTGGTTTTTGCTTTATTTTTAATTCTTTTTGCTTTTAGGTCAGCAAAATTATAAACTTTCTGTTAGTGCCATTAGTTTTAGACTTTCTGTTTGTGCCATTAGTTTTCAAATTTGAATAGTTAAAATTTAAATTCTTTGAAATTCATAGTTTTCAAATGAACTCTGAAAAAGTTGGCATAGCATGTGCATGTACAAAACGGACAATGGTATCATACTGCTCTGTTACAAAGTTGGCATGGTATCATCATAATAGTTATGGAGAAAGTCTTCATTTTTTCTTCGCTTGTGTCATTTGCTTATTGCGCCGTAACCATGGATAATCTTCATCGTTTATCAGGATGCTTGGGTCAGCCTTGACTTTGAAGGGAGGAATTTCATGAAACTTTTCATACTCTTCAGACATGTCTGTCTTGCCTCCACTCCTGTGATGTCCCTTTTCCCGAAAGAACTATGTGGCGCTTTGGCTCATCGTATGATGTATTCGCTTCCTTCTCTTTTCTTTTCCTCGGTCTGGTAGACATGTCCTTCACATAGATAACATGTGCCACATCATTGGCTAGGACGAACGGTTCGTCAGTGTACCCAAGAATTTTCAGATCCACTGTTGTCATTCCGTACTGTGGATCTTCCTGTACCCCGCCTCCTGACAGATTGACCCACTTGCACTTAAACAAAGGGACCTTAAAATCTACTCCGTAGTCAAGTTCCCATATGTCTAATATGTAACCATAATATGTGTCCTTTCCCCTGTCGGTTGCTGCATCAAAGCGGACACCGCTGTTTTGGTTGGTGCTCTTTTGATCTTGGTCAATCGTGTAAAATGTATTCTCATTTATCTCGTATCATTTCCAAATTATTACAGTCAAAGATGGTCCCCTGGACAACAAGTACAGCTCATCACAAACAGTGATGTCACCTCTGAGACGTGTTTCCATCCAACTGCTGAAAGTCCTGATGTGTTCACATGTAATCCAGTCGTTAATCGCTCCGGTGTTTGGAGCGTAGACTGTTCTTGTGTTCATCGACATACGGGTCACCAAGGTAGAGTTATGTAGAAACTGTAGTGTGCTTGAGACCAAGAATATCCGTCCTGCATATTATTGAGTCACTTCCAAGCGTGTTTTTTCAATCAGTCTCCCCTCATACCGCGATTTAGGGAGACATATCTTCTTAAGGCCAGGAATGAAGTCAACACAAAACCCGATGACATCCTCTGTTTGATGGCCCATGAAGATGCTTCCTTCTGGCCTAGCACGATTCTTTAACATATTTCTTTAGGACTCCCATGAACCTCTCAAAGGGGTACATATTGTGTAGAAATACGGGCCCCAGAATGACAATCTCGTCGACTAGATGAACTAGGACGTGCATCATGATATTGAAGAAGGATGGTGGGAACACCAGCTCGAAACTAAAAAGACATTGCGCCACATCACTCCTTAGCGTTGGTACGATTTCTGGATCGATCACCTTCTGAGATATTGCATTGAGGAATGCACATAGCTTCACAATGGCTAATCGGACGTTTTCGGTAGAAGCCCCTCAATGCAACCGGAAGCGCTTGCGTCATAATCACGTGGCAGTCATGAGACTTTAGGTTCTGGAACTTTTCTCCGCATACTTATTATTCCCTTTATATTCGACGAGAAGCCATTCGGGACCTTCATACTGAACAGACATTCAAAGAAGATTTCTTTATCTTCTTTCGTAAGAGCGTAGTGGAAGGACCTTCATACCGCTCGGAGGCATGCCCTCTTTTTCGTGCAAGCGTTGCAGGTCCTCCGTGCCTCGGTGTATCTTTTGTCTTCCCATACACGCCCAAGAAGCCTAGCAGGTTCACGCAAAGGTTCTTCGTCACATGCATCACGCCGATCAAGAGCGGATCTCTAGGTCTTTCCAGAGGGTAGGTCCCAAAATATAGATTTCTTCTTCCACATGGGTGCGTGATTGTCGGCGTCATTCGAACAGCTAGTCCGTCGGGACCCTTTTCAAAGATTACGTGTAAATCATTGACCATAGCAAGCACGTGATCACCGCACGCATGGTGGGCTTCTTCCGTGATCTGCCTCGCCTTTGAAATGCTTGTCTTTCTTTCGACATTGATGGTTGGTCGGTAGAAATCGACGATGGCCTGTACACATTCTTCCCGCAGCTTCCTGTATATACTATCGGTGTCAAGTAAACAGTGCGTGCATGCGTGGTATCCCTTGTTTGTCTGTCCCGAAAGGTTCCGAGAGCGGGCCATCGTTGATGGTCACGAACAGCAACGCCTTTAGGTAAAATTCTCCTTTTGTGCCCATCCCACGACGTACACCGCTTTCATTCCACAACTGTAAAAGTTCTTCAACTAATGGCCTTAGGTACACATCAATGTCGTTGCCGGGTTGCTTAGGGCCTTGGATGAGAACGGCATCATAATGAACTTCCGCTTCATGCACATCCAAGGAGGAAGGTTATACATACATAGAGTCACGGGCCAGTGCTGTGATTGCTGCTCTGCTCCCGAAAGGATTAATACCATCCGCGCTTAAAGCAAACCATACGTTCCTTGGGTCCTTTGCAAACTCATTCCAAGATTTCTCTCGATTTTTCTCCATCTGCGACCCGTCGTGGGTCCTCTCAACTTCCCGCCTTTCTTACGGTCCTCACATCGTGCCATCGCATCAACTTGGCATGCTCTCCGTTTCTGAACAAACGTTTCAACCGTGGTATTATAGGAGCATACCACATCACCTTCGCAGGAACCCTCTTCCTAGGAGGCTCGCCGTCAACATCACCAGGGTCAGCTCGTCTGATCTTATACCGCAATGCACCGCATACCGGGCATGCGATCAGATCCTTGTATGCACCGCGATAGAGGATGCAGTCATTAGGGCATGCATGTATCTTCTCCACCTCCAATCCTAGAGGGCATACGACCTTCTTTGCTGCGTATGTACTGTCGGGCAATTCGTTATCCTTTGGAAGCTTCTTCTTCATTATTTTCAGAGCTTCTCAAATCCTTTATCGAGCACAAGATTCACCGCCTTCCACCGCATCAATTCCAAAGACGGTACCGAGCTTTGTGTTGCCATCTTCGCAATTGGGGTACAACCCTTTTTGTGATCCTCTAACATGCGATCGAACTTCAGCTTCTCCTTTTGACTTTCGTGATTGCATCCTTGCATCGACAATGACCCGGCGGAGATCATCATCATCGGGCACATCGTCTGGTTCCTCTTGATCTTCAGCAGCTTCGCCCGTTGCTGCACCACCATCGCACATCGTCTGTTTCCTCTTGATGTTCAGTAGCATCACCGTATTCAGGGGCACATAGTTGTCATCGTACTCTTCTTTTTTGCCGTCTTCCATCATAACCCCTATTTCTCCGTGCCTCGTCCAAACATTATAGTGTGGCATGAAACCCTTGTAAAGTAGGTGGGTGTGAAGGATTTTCCGGTCAGAGTAAGACTTCGTATTCTCACATATAGGGCATGGACAACACATAAAACCATTCTTCTTGTTTGCCTCAGCCACTTCGAGAAAATCATGCATGCCCTTAGTGTACTCGGAGGTGTGTCTGTCACCGTACATCCATTGCCGGTTCATCTGCGTGCATTATATATAATTAAGTGTGTCAAAAATCATTACAGAACATCATGAATAGATAATTAAGTGACCAAATTAATAGAAGTTCATCATCATATAAAAACCAAAGTACATACATAGTTCTCATCTAACAACATCAAGCTCTGCAGAGCATCTAAATTAATTAAACCATACATTGAAACTATGTAAAACATTTCAATGCAAAAACAAATGCGATCATAATCGCAACCAAGGTAACAACTGATCCAACGGCATAATGATACCAAGACTCGGTATGAATGGCATATTTTCTAATCTTTCTAATCTTCAAGCGCATTGCATCCATCTTGATCTTGTGATCATCGACGACATCCGCAACATGCAACTCCAATATCATCTTCTCCTCCTCAAGTTTTTTATTTTTTCCTTCAAGAAATTGTTTTTTTCTTCAACTAAATTTAACCTCTCGACAATAGGGTCGGTTGGAATTTCCGGTTCAACAACCTCCTAGATAAATAAAATCTATGTCACGTTGGTCGGCATAATTTTCATAAACAATAAATGAACCAATAGTTATGAAAAGATAATATATACCACATCCGAATCATAGACAGGATGAGGGCCGACGGGGGCGGATACCAAAACCATCGCACTATATAAGATGCAATAATAAAAGTAAGAAAATAATACAAGTATCTATCTAAACATACAAGTAAGAATATTTTTCCTTTCAGAAAGAAGATAAGAACAAGAGGCTCACCACGGTGGTGCCGGCGATGAGATCGGCGCGGGTGATCGACGGCGATGAAGACGGGGACGGGGCATGACGGACCGCTAAACCTAGATAAATATTGAGGAAAATGGAGCTTAGCGGTCGAGCTTGGTGTAACGCCCCGGATTCGATGCGCCAGGTGTCTTCCAGTTATTCGCCGTCGTTGCCATGTCATGTGCTTGCGTGTTGCACTTTGCCTTATCATCATCTGCATTTTTATCATGTCATCATGTGCATTTCATTTTGCATACGTGTTCGTCTCTTGCATCCGAGCATTTTCCCCGTTGTCCGTTTTTGCAATCCGCACTCCTATGTCTCCCGGCGCCCCCTTTTACCTATTTTCGTGTGCGGGTGTTAAACGGTCTCGGAATGGACCGAGGTTTGTCAAGCGGCCTTGGTATACCACCGGTAGACCGCCTGTCAAGTTTCGTGCCATTTGGAGGTCGTTTGGCACTCCAACGGTTAACCGGGTAACCGCAAAAGCCCTCTTTGAGTTGCAGCCCAACACCCCTTTCAAAGTGGCCAAAAACCCAGTAAACTCCCCTCCATGCTCTCGGGCGTTCGATCACGATCGCGTGGCCGAAAACCGCACCTCATTTGGACTCTCCTAGCTCCCTCTACCTATAAAACTAGACCACCCCCAAAAATTCGCGGATGAATCCCCCGAAACCCTAGCTTCTTCCTCCTCCCGCCGACGGACACGTCCACCCGCCGCCCGGATGTGTCCGCCCGTCAACGCCGCGCCGCGCCCAATCACCGCTCACCACCTGTCCGCGCCGCCACCCACCGCCGCCCGGCCCGCGCGAGCCCGTCTGGCCCGCCCGAGCCCGCCGCCGCCGCCTCCGCGCCCGAGGGAGCGCCTCCCGCCCATGGCTGCCCCGCCTCCGGCCGCCGCTCGCCGGACATCGCGGCCGCCTCCGCCGCCTCGACCGTCGCGGACCTCCGCGCCTCGCGCCGCCTCCTCCTCCACGCGCCCTCGCGGACGCCGGCCGCCTCCTAGGCCTCGCCGCCATGGCCGCCCCGCCTCGCCGGCGAAGCTCCGCCGTCAGCCCGCGCCCCGAGCAGCGAGCTCCGCCTGCCGCCCAGTCGGCCGGCGGGCTGCCGCCGCCGCCGCCCGCTTCGCCGCCGACCTCCCCGCTCCGTCCTCCTCCCGGATCCGGCCATCTCCGGCGAGTGTCCCGGCGAGATCCGTCCAGCATCGAAAGCCGTGCCGAGAGGTTGACTCCCCCCCTCCGTTTTCCACTAAGTCCCCGTTTCTGCTAACATTTTGTTGCATTTTCATTGCATCGTAACTCTGTCATCGTTGCTCCGTTTTGCGCGTGTAATGTGTAAAAATGTTCGTCTCGAAGAGTAGATCATTTCATCTCATTGAATCATTTTCATTTGAGCTCATCTTGATGCCCGAAATGCTGTTATAAGAGTGCTATGTGATGTTAGTTTCTGATTCTTATCAGAACATGCACTTTTGTCATTGTTGCCATGAATGATGTGTGCATCCTATGAACTTGAGTCCTACATGTGTTTTGTAATATGCCATGCCATATTTCCAGGGGTGTATGCCATGTATTTTTGTGATCAATGTGGTGACTAGCACAAGCATGCAAACTAGGCTTCATGATGTTGCTGATTTCAGCCCTGTTCTGCTGATATTTTTATGCCATGTTAACTTGATGCTACCGAGAGATCCATGCTTATTTTGAGATACTTCAGTAAGGATGTTTTGAACATATGGTTGTTCTCTATCCATCCATGCCCTTGTTTGCAATTATGGAGTGCCATAGCTTGAGTCAATCGAGCTCTACTTTTGCTATAAAATGTTTCCTGGCAGGTTGTTTACATGTTATTCAATTTTGCCAAGGTTGTTGTAGTTGATCCGTGTATGCTATGATGTTGTTCTTGCCATGTATAGCTTCTATGTCATGTCTTCTTACTGTGAGTTGCCTTGCCATGCCATGTATTGCTCTGTGGTGAGTGGTTCAAGCTCACCAACATGCCTACTTGTTGTTGTTCCTGCCATGTTTGAATCTGTAATATAACTTGCCATGTTTACATGGGTGCCATCATATTTTCTGATCCTTTTTGGCTTATGGTCAGTAAGGGACTTTTGTTCTATGCAATTAGTAGATTCATGCCATGCCTTTGTTTGCCATGTTAAGTTCCTGTAACATGTTGTTTGATAGCTCTAAACATTGCAACCTGATGTTATTTCTGCTAAAGTCTGAAACTGTTATTATTTGCAATCTTGCCATGTGTGTTTGAGCATGTTCTAGTGATTTCTGGAGATAGCTCAGTGTTCATGTTTTGTAATGCTTTACCTGTACATCATGCCCATGCCTTTTTTTTCATGTTGAGATGCTGTAGCTTGTTGTTTTGATGCTTGCAATATGCCTAGTTGTTGTTTTGGACAGATTGTTGCTATAACTTGTATAGGGTGTATGTGTTGAACCGTTGCTCCGTTTTGAGTGTGCTCTATATGAAACTTGCTTGATTTTGCATGTAGTTTCATATTATCATGTTGCATCCTTGTTTTGAGGTGTTTGCTTGATGTTTGTATGCATTTTGCATCAATGCCATGCTTATCTTGTTTTGCTCATATCTTCTAGGCCGTAGCTCCGAATCTAATGAACTTTATATGTAACTTGACTAGAATTTCGTGTAGATCATCATGGTGCATCTTAACTTGCTGTTTAACAACTTGAACTTAAGGTTTATTCAGATCTGGACCAATTTCGAAATTTGCATATGAGGACTTACCGGAATTGTTATATGTTGTTCCCGGCCTCATTTAAACTTGCTTTGATGTGTTGCTCTTGTTTGCATCATCTCTTGCCATGAGTAGTCTCATCTAGTTTTGTCATGCATCATGCTTGGTTGTGCATCATGCCTTGTTCATGTGTGGTGTGTTTACTATGTTGTGTGCTTCTTCTTGTTAGTTCATGTTTCGTTGCGATCGTGAGGATTCGTTCGTCTACGCTTGGTTCGGCTTCGTCCGTTCGTCTTCTTCATGGACTCGTTCTTCTTCCTTGCGGGATTTCAGGCAAGATGACCGCTACCCTGGATCTCACTACTATCATTGCTATGCTAGTTGTTTCGTTCTATTGCTATGCTGCGCTACCTATCACTTGTTTCTCAAGCCATCCCAAATTGCCATGTCAGCCTCTAACCTTTTGCACCCTTCCTAGCAAACCGTTGTTTGGCTACGTTACCGCTTTGCTCAGCCCCTCTTATAGCGTTGTTAGTTGCAGGTGAAGATGAAGTTTGTTCCTTGTTGGAACATGGAGATGTTGTTCCTTGTTGGAACATGTTTACTTGTTGGGATATCACAATATATCTTATTTAATTAATGCATCTATATACTTGGTAAAGGGTGGAAGGCTCGGCCTTATGCCTGGTGTTTTGTTCCACTCTTGCCGCCCTAGTTTCCGTCATATCGGTATTATGTTCCCGGATTTTGCGTCCCTAACGCGGTCGGGTGATTTATGGGATCCCCTTGACAGTTCGTTTTGAATAAGACTTTTCCAGCAAGGCCCAACATTGGTTTTACCATTTGCCTGTCCTATCACCTTTTTCCCTTGGGAGTCGCGCTCTCAAGGGTCATCTTTATTTTAGCCCCCCCGGGCCAATGCTTGTCTAAGTGTTGGTCCAAACTAGAGCCACTTGCGGTGCCGCCCCGAGGCAACTTGGGGTATCGTCGGTTGCCGTACGTACTGCTCATCCGGTCGTGGCCTGAAACGAGATACGCGCGGCTACTATCAGGGTGTCGGCACGCCGGGAGGTCTTGCTGGTCTTGTTTTATTGTTGTCGAAATGTCTTGTAGCCGGATTCCGAGACTGATCGGGTCTTCCGGGAGAAGGAATATCCTTCGTTGATCGCGAGAGCTTATCATGGGCTAAGTTGGGACACCCTGCAGGTATAAACTTCGAGAGCCGTGCCCATGTTATGCGGCAGATGGGAATTTGTTAATATCCGGTTGTAGTAAACTTGAAGCAAACTCTTCTAAAATACACCAACCGTGTGCGTAACCGTGAGTGTCTCTTTTCGGGGTTGATCGAGAGGAGAACACGGTTCTTGGGTTATGTCTGACGTAAGTAGGAGTTCAGGATCACTTCTTGATCATTACTAGTTGACGACCGTTCCTTTGTTTCTCTTCTCGCTCTCATTTGCGTATGTTAGCCACCATATATGCTTAGTCGCTGCTGCAACCTCACCACTTTACCCCTTCCTTTCCCTTTAAGCTTTGCTAGTCTTGATACCCATGGAAATGGGATTGCTGAGTCCTCGTGGCTCACAGATTACTACACCACCAGTTGCAGGTACAGGTTGCGATGATCATGACATGAGAGCGATGTTTGCTTGTATTGGAGTTCTTCTTCTGCTTCTTCTTCGATCAGGGGATAGGTTCCAGGTCGGCAGCCTGGGCTAGCAGGGTGGATGTCATTTGAGTTTCTGTTTATGTTTCATCCGTAGTTGGATGTTGTTCTTGTATATGATGTTGATGTATTCTTGTGGCATTTGTGCCTTATGTATGTATCCCCATCTATTATGTAATGTTGATGTAATGATATCCACCTTGCAAAAGCGTTTCAATATGCGGGTCTATCCTTGGTGGGACCTTCGAGTTCCTTTTGGATAGGGTCGCATATTGGCGTGACACTTGGAGAGGAGAAACCTTAAGTAGTGTGGCTCGGGCATTCCATCGAACACCTTGTGTGCATAGGAGGTGAGCTAGAGCACCACCAAGCCCTCTCCCCCTCGGCCAGAAAAAACAGAGCAATGTGCTCCGCTCTTGCGCGAGGGGCTATATATAGGCACCACCATTAGCCCCGGTTGGTGGCATGAACCGGGACTAAAGGGAAGCCTTTGGTTCCGGTTCAAGCCACCAACCCGGACCAATAGTGGTGGGCCAGGAGCCAGGCCCATTGGTTCCGGTTCGTCCCACTAACCGGGACCAAAAGGTCCAGACGAACCGGGACCAATGGCCCACGTGGCCCGGCCGGCCCCCTGGGCTCACGAACCGGGGCAAATAGCTCCATTGGTCCCGGTTCTGGATTGAACCGGGACTAATGGGCTGAACTGGCCTGGGTCATTGCCCCCTTTTCTACTAGTGAAACCGGACGCGCCGGCTCCGGGCGCGTCAGAAGGGCGGCCCGACGGCAACAAGGGCGCCAAGAATGGGAAGCAGGCCGACGCGGCCACCGCTCGCGTCCAGGAATCCATCCAGCACTGCCTCGCCGACGCACAGGCCCGGGTCATCCTTCGTGAGGAGAAGACCGAGGCGCGGTGATCGGCGTTGATGTCGACAAGCGCCGTCAAGCTCGACCTACTCCGGACCAATGTCGCCGCGAAGAAGAGGAAAACCGACCTGGCTTTCCTGCTGGGCGGGGCGGACATGCTCCAGAGCACCGACGAGGCGGTCAAGGCGTGGTACAGGGCGCATGTCGGCCTCATACTGGACCAGCTTCCGTCGACGACGCCGCCCACACCCACGCCCACGACGACGACGCCCACGCCCACGCACACGCTGACGCTGCCGACAAGCCCGACCGACGATGCCCCGACCGACGATGCCGCCGAGACTCCCCGCAGCGCAGAAACCACGCCGCCAAGCACAGAGGACCCGTCAAGCCCACGCACGCCGACACCGCCGACGCCGGAGGCCGACCTCGCCGTCTGATGTGCACTTCCGTTTTGATTTTTTGTATGCCGAACTTTTCATCTATCGCCGATCGACGCTTGATCGCCGGATTGTGGCGTTTGTTTTTGGCACGGGAAAAACTACGTTTGAATTTGCCAAGGCTTGGGCCGGACGTCTGGGGGCGTGGCTGGGTGCTAGACCGCCCAGGGACCGAAATAGCGCTGGCTCGCCCCCAGGGCGTAGTTTTTCGGCGCCCTGGGGGCCGAACGGCTGGAGATGCTCTAACCACTCTCCTCACCCAGGGCAATACGTCCCGGTAGAAACTGCATGCCGCATCTTCTTCGAGTGCCCCTTGGCAAATTTCTTGTGGACGGGCGTGGGTGGTTGTAGGTTCGGTCCCACGATCTCTCGTTTAAGGCGTAGCGCTGCTAGCCCCTTAGCTAGCCTCAAGTTCGCGTTATACTTACGGGCGCTAACAAGTTGAAGTTAAAAAGTTGGGTTTCCACCTGCTCTCAAATTTTTTTTGTTTTTGCTTTTTGATATTTTTCACCGGTTTTTGTTCGTTTCTTTCTCTGTTTTCACCTTTTCCCATTTTTCTCTTTGTATTTTTCGGTTTTCTTTGTTCTTTCTCAGGTTTCAATGGATTTTTGTTTTCCTTCATATTCTTCATTTCTCTTTTGTTTTATTCTTTCTTTCTTGTTTTCATTAGTGTTTCCTTTGTTTTCAATCGGGTTTTCGTTGCTTCTCTATGTACGTTTTTAGTATATATATTTAATAAAAAATTTAATACATGTTTTATTATTTTAAAATACAAGTTTAATATTCTATGAATACATGGTCAACATTTTTCCTATACACTTTTTTAACACATTTAACATTTTTCAACAGCTTGATTGACATTTTTCAAATACTTGTTGAATATTTTGTGTATGCTTGATTAACATTTTTATATACATGATCAAAAATTCATCTTTTTTAATACACGATCAAGATTTTTTTCAGCAAACATTTAACATTTTTCAAGTGCCTCATTAACAATTTTAAATACTTGGTCAACATATTTTCAGATGCTTGTTTAACATTTTATATACATGATAAAAAATCAGCATTTTTAAATACATGGTCAACAACTTTTCTATACACATTCAACATTTTGCAAAAACTTATTCCACAATTTTTCAAATGCTTGATTAACATTTTCTAAGTACATAATCAAATATTTTTCATATACATTTTTATTTTTGGATACATTTTTCGAGTACAAGATAAACATTTTCTCTATACACATTTAACATTTTTCAAATGCTTGGTTAATATTTTTGAAAAATTTACATACAGTGCTCTTTGATATATATATATATATATATATATATATATATATATATATATATATATATATATATATATATATAGGATATTCTAATGTATAAACAAAAGTTAAAAACATAAAGAAATTAAACTTACAGAGAAAACGTGAAAGAAAAACGCGGCTGTGGGCTCGCGTGTCCTAGGCCGGCCCCTTCGCGGCTCTCAAGCGAGAGTTGCCTAGGTCTCTCTTTATAAGCGACACATAAGGGCGCCCGCGTCACATAGACGAGGAAACACCCGCATTTATCTAAAATAGCCAGAAGTAAATCGGTCCATTTATATTTTTCTAATTTTCTGGGGAAACTATATGTTTCTAAAAATTCCATAAAATATTTTTTTTCAAAATATGCTCTTACAATAAATTGAATATTCTAAAGTTATGAAAATATATATTTAAATATATTTATGTTCTGGTTAGAAAAGATTTTTAATTTTAAAACGTTCGCCATATATAAGCATTCACTGTATATTCAGGAATAATGGTTCACCATATATTACAAAATATTTAGTGTGTAATAAAAGATCTTAATGTATATAAAATTATTCACCATATATTACAAAACCATTAGCGTATATTTCGAAATGATTCACCATGTATTACAAAATGTTAAGTATATATTGAAAAATATTCATCTTGTTTTAAAAAAATGTTCATGTATAAAGAAAAGGTAGATTGATAAATTAAAAATAGGATTCACCCTCCGCATGCACCAGAAAAGAGCATCCACAGTAGGGTGAAAAGGATGAAGTTTGGTTTGTTTCTATGCATGTCTGAAATCGTAAGTGAGTAACTGTGAGGAAGTGCAAAGGCGTGATAGAATTAATTAGTAGCATCTTCCTCACATAGATTTCATGTCTGAAAGAAAAACAATTAAGATGAATGAAAAGTATTTCACCACTTGTTCATTTTTCACCACTTAATTACAAGGTGCTTGCTTGCTTGGAGCATAAAATAAATGCCAATATATGTCGAATATCACCATTTGGTTTGCTTGCTTGTAACAAAACAAACGCCAACATATATATCGAATATTTAGTGTGTACAATTTAAGCAACAAAAACCAGAACTATCACAAGAGTGACATTTAGCTCTCCGGTCTTCCTTGCCTTCCCATCCCTTCCAAAATAATGTCATGCTTATTTTTCCAGAGTAATTGACAACCCGCCACCACGCCCGCGCACACTTTTCTTTTACAACCGATCCAAACATTATGAAATAATTAACACAAGGTACATCGGATCGAAAGGAACCAAAACACGCCAAAGATCCACGATAAAACATCACATTGTGTATGCCGATGGCAGTAGCCTCGGCACGGGCTGAACCATTAGCGGCACGGCCCGCTGCAAGGTGAGACCATAGGCCTCCTCCATGTCGAGCTTTTCAGGTGTCATGCCATCAACCAAGGTCCAGTCGAACGCGTGCACGAGGGTGGCGGTCATGAGCGTGACCATCCGGAGGCCCCAGCTGAGGCCCGCGCATATCCTTCGCCCCGCCCCGAACGGAATGAGCTCATAGTCGCCCCCCTTGACGTCCACGCTCTCATGCGACCCGCCCGCGAGGAAGCGGGCGGGCCTGAACTCTAGGACGTCATCCCCCCATGAGGCCGGGTCACGGGCGATGGCCCACACATTGACGAGCAGGGTGGTGTCCTTGGGGATGCGGTAGCCGTCCACCTCGCAGTCCTCGGCGGCCACCCGGGGAAGGGAGAGCGGCGTCGACGGGTGCAACCGGAACGTCTCCTTGATGACGGCGGCGAGGAAGGTGAGTTGGGGCAGGTCGGATTCGGTGACGAGGCGGCCATTTCCGACAACGTCGTCGAGCTCGTGTTGGAGCTTCTCGAGGACGTCTGGGTGTCGTATCAGCTCCGCCAGTGCCCACTCCACCGTGCTTGATGTCGTGTCCGTCCCGGCGGTGAACAAATTCTAAAAAAAAGAAACATGAGCATTTAGTTCATATAAAACAAAAAATATATGGTTTTGTTATTTGTAATAATTCATCTGAGTTATTTTCTTGCGTATGGCTCTTTTTTGCACAGACATACCAAGAGGAGAGCCTTGATGTCAGTCTCGTTGAACTTGATCCCGTCCTCCTCGCCGGCGGCGGGCGGCGACTGCCGCATCATCCCCAGCATGACGCTCAGCAGGTCATTCCCCTCGCCGTCAGCCCTGTCGCCCCTCTCGCTGATGAAGCCGTCCATCATGCGGTCGTAGCGGCGGTGGAGGCGCTTCATCTTGGCGACGACGCCCTGCGGGTCGAGCCATCGGAGCGCGGGCACGAAGTCGCCGATGTTGAAGACGCCGGCGAGCTGCATGAGCTCGACGACCATGTCCTTGAACTCCCTGGCGCCCTCGCCGACGCCGTCGCCGAAGACGCGGCGCCCCACGGCGGCCCGGGCCAGCGCGTTGGTGGCGCAGACGTTGGCCTCCTGGCCGACGGCCAGGCCCGCGGGCGAGACCGAGCCCGAGGAGGAGGAGAGCAGGCGGGTGACCATGAGGCGGGCCTCGTCCTGGCGGACGGCGCGGAGGGCGTCGAGGGCGCGGGCGGAGAAGAGGTGCTGCGCGCAGAGCTTGCGGAGGGCGCGCCAGCGGGCGCCGTAGGGCGCGAAGACGAGGTCCTGGTAGTTGTAGGCGACGTGCTCGGCGCCCGAGTTGGGCGGGCGGTCGCTGAAGTTGGCGTCGTGGGCGCGGAGGAAGGTGGCGGCGACCTTGGCGGAGGCGGCGACGACGACCTCGGCGCTGCCGAAGCGGAGGCGGAAGAGCGGGCCGTGGAGGCGCGCGAGGGCCGCCATGGTGTGGTGCGGCTTGTCGCCCAGCTGCGGCAGGTTGCCCAGCACCGGCCACCCCCTCGGCCCCGGCGGCAGCGGCAGCTTGGGCTTCCTGGCCCCGCTGCCATGGCCGCGGAGGTGCCAGACGGCGGCGACGGCGACGGCGGCGAGGGAGGCGAGGAGGAGAAGGAGCAGGTCGTGATCCATGGCGGCTGGGTGTTGGAGGGTGGCAGTGGATGCGGGGGTGTTTGTTTGTTTGTTTGTTAGTTGGGCGAGCGCATGGCATGCAGACGCGGCCGTATAAATATGGGAGCTCTGGAGAGCGCGTGCTCCACCTAAATCGCCGGATCCACCAGTCCTGCCACCTACCCGCCCACGCCCACAACCATGTATGCATGGGATGGGAGCAGAGCGAGGAAGAAGAATGGGCGCTCCAGTCCTCCCAACTACCCAAATCGGAAGAGAGCCTGCAATTGGCAGAGTCCTAGGAATAAGGACAGTACAGAGCTTTCCAAAGGACGTTTGGAGATGGCCACAATGGGATGGGATGTGCACCACTCACTCACTCACTTGGCAGCCGCATATGTCAACTACTACTCCTCTCTATGTTTCCTCCACGTCACCACAAACTCCTTCTAGCTTCTTGTAAAACACAGTTGCAAAAATAAAAGTACAGTTACCCCCAAAAAAACAATAACAGTGAAGTACAGTTCAAAAAGAGGCACCCATGCTTTAAATGAATCTAAAAGGAGCTTTACCATGTAGTATGCCACAATGATGGTGCCAAATGCCAAACTAGCTTTTAGCAATAAAATATTGTATGCTTGCCTAACACCCAAAAGCAATAGCCAGATTTACCACCGTTAGAGAACTGAGCGTAGCTCAGTTGGCAAGGCACGGGAGTTTGCAGCCATCCCATTAGGGTTCAAGTCTCGGCTTGAGCATTTAGTGCTCACGAGTATTTTTTTACAAAAAAATGACAACAGGCTAGTCAGGCCCGGCCTGGTCCCTTTTTTTTATATTTCCCACCGTTGTGATGAAGTGGTAAGTTTTTTTATCTTATTCTATTTGATTGATGGTGGGACCCGGTGTACAGTAATTGGAACCACATACGTTGTCGAGACAATGCCAAATTCCTGATAATGGGCAAATTTGGCACCAACACACAATGGACGCCCTTATGTTTTATATAAGAGAGGGCTCGGTTCTTTCCTCCTCCCAAGAAAAGAATCACCGGCGATTAGATCTACTCCACCTCCGATCGGCGCCGTCGCCGGTGGTGGTGCGCAGGACCTTGCGCTCCACCGGTGGGACGGAACCTGCTCTCATTCTTGTTAGGCTCAACGTCTTGCTTGGGATTATGTGGCAGTGATGATGTCCCTCTGTTGAAATAATGTTTCACACGTCTGAACCTCGTCTCGATGGTGCGTCTAGCATCATCGAATGAATCTCACAGTATTCGGCCAGTGCTGGACTTAGGTGGATTTGTTTGGATCCACTCTTGGTTCATGTGTTTACAGGTATGATCCTTCCGATCTACGACTATTCATCTGCGATGGTTGCTTCTCTGGTGTGATTGTCATGTGGGGCATTAGCACGACGACTTCCCCACTTGTCTACTAGCACAACAAGATTGGTCCGACTCTGTGGGCATAGCTCATGGCTCAGGTACTGACGGCCTAGTTGTCATGGCCATGTGGACGCCGTGGTGGCGGGTCTTTGATGTTCTATGATGGTAGTGCGGCTGACATTCTCGTGACGGGTCGTACCCCGCATCGAAGCAGAGGGTGGTGGTCAGGTGAAAACCTCGTTTGGCTCTGGTCAGGCCGATGGCAGCGGCGTCCATGGCATCAATCCCTTCTTGAAGGCGCCGTTGCAGTGGCCCTTTGTCCTTCATGTTACTCCGGGTGAAAATGTTGATCCGTTGGATCAGGCGGTGACGATGCCATACTTTGAGGCACCTCTATGGAGTCCATGGCCTGTCAAGTTTTAACATCGTCTCTTCACGGCGGCGTAGTACACGGTTGAGAGCTCCATAGACCCCTAGTGATGCTCTATTTATTCACTTGATGTTTCCTTTGGGGTGTTTGTGATAGTGTTGCTATTTGTCGGCTCCCTTGTATATTTCCTTGGGCGTGTGTGTTGTGTGGTGGCGTGTTGTATATGGGTTTTGGTCGGGGCTTTATCTATAAATCAGAGTGAAAGCCTGTTTCTGTAATCAACATCAATACATCAAGTAATGCTACATGTACGGGGAGGTCACATATGGTTTAACAGGCATGTTGACTTGAAAGAGTGTGATTGGGAGATAAAGAGAGGGATGGGCCCAACCCCATAAAATTCGCCGGGGGGGATTAGTTCAAAAGTTTTGTAAAACATCTGTAAATGTCCGTGCCAACAAGGATCAAATCGCATGTGTGCTGTTTTGGTGTCTTCGACGTTGCGTGATTGTGTATGTATGCTGGCGTGAGTCTATGCATGTGTGCATCTACGTTTCATGGGTGTTTCTCAAACAAAAAATCCATGCCGGTTTGATTTACACTATTCAAGGCTGTGTCTAGAACTCAGTCGACCGAGACTTAACAAAATCTCAGTCGAGTGACGTCATCGTCCTTTTTTTTGCTACAAGCGGCACAGCTAGATGCTACAAACGGCGATGAAAAATGTTGTGATGGTATTGCAAGCAACAACAACAAATGCTACAACCGTTCTAACTAAAATGCTACAACCGTCAATGAAGGATATTGCAACCAATAAGATGATGTACTACAACCGATGAGGGACGTCAAGCTTCAACCAGCAAGGCGAATGTTACACCCGATAGTAAAAAATGTTGCAAAATATCACAAAACATGTTTTATGGTCGATAAAGACTTGGTTAAATCTCAGTTGACTGAGTTTTAGCAGGCCCTATTATTCAACTACACCAAGCGATCTTTCAAATCGTTCAAGACTCTCCAAGGCCCTCCTGCCAGCGCTCAGCGGAAACCCATGTCCGATGCGAGGATGTGCTAGCAGCAACAGCTTGTGCCTTCACCCTCTTGGGGGGCATCACTGGTGAGTGCGGGTCGCCTTTCGGTCACGGTGGCATGTTTGAGTTGGTGAACATCCTACCTAATATGAACATGTAATTAAGAGCAACTCCAACGCAAAGACCCAAACGGACACGGATTTGTCTGTTTAGGTCATCTGTCAGCCTAGCGGATATGGGGCGGACACGCGTGGACTATGGACGTACCCAACGCATAGACCTCGAGCGGACAAGCGAGGACGAGATGCAGCCCGGCGTTCCTCCCGCGCCGACGTGGCCAACCCCTCCCTCCAGCGTGCCGCCGCCGGCCTCTCCTCCCCACACAGCAAGCCGCCGAGGCCTCCTCCCCCAACGAAAGCACGCCACCGCTGCCTTCCCTCCCTCCAAAGCGCGCCGACCTCCTCCTCCCCTAGCGCGCCGCTTTTGCCTCCTCCGGGCCGCCTGCACCAGCAGAAAGGAGGAGGTGCGCCACCGCCGAGCTTCTCCAGGCCACATGGACCTGCTGCTCCCCGCCAAGGTCAGAACGGGAGGTGGCGGCCCTCGGCGGTGAGCGCGGCGGCGGCCTGCGCCGGCGGCCTCGTCGCATCTTTTGTGGAGGCAGAGGCGTTGGACCAGGCCGGACACACGAGGACACGAGCGGGTCGCTGATGCGTGGGACCGGACCGGACACACGAGTACACGAGCGGGCGACGAGAGCGTCCGCTTTTGTCCGTCGCGGACCCATTTGTGGCTCAAATTTGAGCTCGGTTTGGGTCGAGGCGGACAACAAACGAACAGCAGGCGGACGCGGTGTCCATTTGGGTCGTCCCGTTGGGTCAACTTTCTGTCCGGATGACTCAGACGGACGAAATGGGTACCCGGGTTGGAGTTGCTCTAATCTCCTCCCAAATATCAGGTTCGTGCATTGCATGTATACGTTTACTAGCTAATACGTAGCAAAGACAAATACTGTAATGCGGATAAAACGCATTGTCCCTCTGACGACAGACGGCATGACACGAGCCTGAAGATCCTTGGTGAAGACCATCCCTGGCCGGCCCTAAGCCCGCGCGAGTGGCAGCTACCCGGCCACACCACCTAACACGAACACGAAGGCCGGCCGCTCCTCCTACCTACTCAAGAGTGCACTGAGAGAGGCTGGGTGGCTAGCCGACTAGCCCTAACTTGTGGTATCCAGCAGTACGTAGCTTTCGCTGTCTACTCCACTCCACATACACGGGAAAAAAGCGACTAGCAAAGACAAGAATTGAGCTTTCCAAAATTGACCCGCGAACCTCCTCGTCAAGTGGCCAAATGGACTCTGCATCGCTCACGTCCTGAGGAGCCACGTATCTATGTCATGTTGACAGCTCTGGTTTCTCCCGCTCCCTCTGAAAATTTCCTTTCACAACACAAAATCAAAACAATCAACATAAAAAAAATTTGAGTCTAATAAAGCAGGAGGGTGTCAGCCTTTTATAGGCCTGCGTAGGTGCCATTAAGAGCATCTGAAGCGGGCACCTCAAACCCGTCTCATACGTCCGAGCGGGCCGCCCGGTCACTGTCCAGTCGTAAAATTTTGACCCAAACGGTCCCCTAAACGGCTCTCAAACGCCCGGTCCGACCGGCACCCCTCATATCCAACCTAAATATCACCCAAATTTGCATCAAATCCACCCCAAGACCAACCGGATCCATTTACTATCTCCTCTCTTCTTCCTCCTGCGTGTCGTCCGTCTCACGCTTCGCCGCCGCGCGCTCCGCGCAACCGTTCCTAGGCTCTGCGCCGCCAGCTTCGGAAGAGCAATTCTCTCTCCCGTCCTCGCCGCGAGGACGTCGTCGTTGACCCGGACGCCACCGTGGTACGTCCGGCAACTCTCTGGCTCCGCCTTGCGCTTGATGTGTTCGACACATTGTCCGGCCGGATTTTTCGTGATTTTGTTAGGGAAAACGATGGATTTCGATGCTTGCTCGGACGAGGAGTATGGACTAACATTTTCTATTTACGTGCGACATTTGCTTGTATTATCGATTTGCATGAATTTGAGAGTCCGTATTTGAGATATGTGGACGCCGGGAGGAAAATATGAGGGCCCGTCCAGATGCGCCTGCGGGCGTGCCCGGGCGCGTCCCTGGACGTATAGGGGGCGGCTTTACCAAGTCCGGCTGTAGATGCTCTAAGAAGGCAGTTCGGGAGGCGGCGGGTGGTTGGTTGTGGACGGTCAAAGGTCGTATATCCAGGTGAGAAATAGTGCGGCGGCCTGCTCGCATGCCTCTTGACTGTTCACACGGCACCTCCCTCCCTCCTCACACGCAAGCTAGGAGATGATGCCACATGGCGGCCGTCCGACGGGCCGCCACTGAAATTCGAGGGGGCGGGTGTGGCATTATGACCGGGTGATTGCTTGCCGGTGGTGCCTGAGAGGCTGCGCAGCTTCAAAACCCGGCCGTGGTGCGAGGCGGAAGAAGCTGGAACTTATCTCCCACGCTGGCGGTTGGATATAGAGGAAGCTTCAAAGTGGCAGCCTCCAAGCTCATTTTTGAGTGAGCTTCGCAAATTATGGCGATACGAAGGCATGTTAACAACTTTGTCAGAGTGTCACTTTAAATCAAAATCATCATAATGACAGGTATCATGACAATCAAGACATATGACAACTTTGTTAGAGTTGGCAGTAAGCTACCCGGCCACACCACGTAGGCACGTAAGAAGAAGAAGAAGAAGAAGAAGAAGAAGAAGAAGAAGAAGAGCGAGCGGCCGCTCCTCCTACCTACCCAAACCCAACATCCTGCTAGAGTGCTAGTGACATCGCTGTCAACACCAGCTAGCTAGCTCCAACATAGGAAAACAACTACTAGCAAAGACAAGAGCTGAGCTTTCGAAAATTGGCTAGAGAACCTCCTCCCTCAAGTGGCCAAATGGACTCTGCATCTTATACGGGACGTCTTATATGACGCATTGTTCGTTATATAGCACCAGGACGCACAGACGGGCAGCCAACTGGGCCGGCCCATTGGCAGGCAAGCCAATTCATGCGACCCTGCACTGGCTCACTGTAGATCTGCAGCGGTAATGTGTAGTTCATGGTACTGTAGCTATTCCGTGATAATTGTACCTTGAAGTTTGTGAAAATACTGTAGCTCAAGATTCAAGAATTTGTGAACGAAATTTTGAAAAGGATTGAATGTTACATTTTGGAAAATGTTGAACATTTTTTGAAACCATGAAATGAAAATTGAAATTCCAAACCAAAAAAATCCCAACATTTATTGAAAAATGCGAAAAAAATCAAAATAAATTTTCAAAAGCGTGAACAATTTTTGAAAACGTGAAGAATAAATTGAGATTCCAAACCATTTTTAATGTGTTGTTGTTTATAAGTATGCATTGATGTTATTATGTGTTATTGTGTATAAATTATGATTATATGTTGATGTTATGATTATGTGCCGTCAAAGTGATGTTATGCAAACGTGAGTATTTTTATCTGCGGGTACCCATTTACCCTGTCGGGTGACGTGTATGGGGAAAATTATACCCACTAGCAGGTATGGGTACGGATGATGGTAAGCTCAAATGGGATGGCTAAGGGTATGGGTGGCTCCATCCGTACCCAAACCCTATGGGTTCCATCCCAAGCTGGGTCAGCGTGGTGAGCCCTTTTGTGCCACGAGGTTGAGGACAGCTCATAACTTTGGGCTCAGGAGCTCGCTGAGGCTTAGTCCACGAGGGAGAGAGATGAGCGACCGTCCATCATACGCATGCCTCAGCAATCTACGCTCATTGCATAGAATAGTTTAAAAATGACAATGATGAATGCATGATACTTAAGAGCGCGGAGGGAAACAGGTTGGTAGAGAAGATGAGGTGATGATATGTCTACAAATATCTTGCTCTTTCTCGTTTGTTTGGAGATCAAGAGACTATGGTTGCTTTTTTTCAAAATGATGGAGGAAGAAGAGGAAAGAAATAGAAATCAGGCAACAGATCAAAAAAACAAGACGATAGATTCCTTCCCAACTATAGTCAAATTGCTGGACCTTTTTGGGAAGGTAATGGTGTCGTTAGAAATTATAGATTGTGAGAAGGTGTTCAAGGAAAAGTGCACCCTGATCTTCAGCCCACCGCCCCTTGCGAGACGAGGGACCATATGCCGCATCCCAATTCCAGAAGAGGGGTTTGGGAGCGAGTTTTGGCATGACGCCTAGGTAGGCGTGCCCTCGGCCGAGTGACCTCAAGAGCAACTTGTGTTCAAAGACTCGATGGTTCGCGGGATTCTGTAATTCACACCAGGTATCACATTTCGCTATGTTCTTTATCGATGCGGGAGCCGAGATATCCGTTGCCAAGAGTCATGTGGACTAAATAGCATTGCAACACCGGGGACCACTAGTAAGCTAGCCATGCCCCGGGGTTAGGCATAGTGTTCCTTGATGTCTTCGGCGTCGTCGGTTCTTTTACCCCGAGCCGCCACTCCAAGGAGGGGAGGCGGTCGAGGACTTGGTCGAGTGACGGACGGTGTCATCACCGGCAGATTAGATGACGCATGCGCGGTCTGTTTTGGTCACGACCACAACAATGATCCTTCCTAGGTTCACCTACGGAAACCTTGTTATGACTTCTCCTTCCTCTAAATGATAAGGTTCAATGAACTTCTTGCGACGTCGGGGCGGTTCGCCGCCCCCGCTGCAGTGATCTGAACACTTCACCGGATCATTCAATCGGTACGAGCGACGGGCAGTGTGTACAAAGGGCAGGGATGTAATGAACGCGAGTTCATGACTCGTGCTTACTAGACATTCCTCGTTGAAGACCAACAATTGAAATGATCTGTCCCCATGACCCCATCATGATGAAATTTCTCAAGATTACCCGGGCCTGTCAGCCAGGGCTATATGCTAGTTGAACACATCAATGTAGCGCACATGTAATTTGTATGCATATGTCCAAGATTTACAACAACTCTTGTTACTTGTCATGTTGATGTTTCTCTTGCTACGTGGGTGCAAGGAGAATGGAGATGGACAATTTGAGACAGGTCATATGTGATCGCATCATGTGGATATCAATGTGATCTTCTCATGCACTTACTGTTTTGGTGACAATCGGAGATGGATCGTACATGGATAATATATCTTGCATTTTCTGCTTCTCATGTGGACTCATTCTTGCACATAATTAGTGAGAAATTGAAACAGCCGTGTCTAAAAAGAATGCAATTTAAAAGGAGCTGACCTTGGATTATAAATTTAAGATTAATAACCCCAAGTGTGTACAAACTCCTCAAAACTTCACGTCCCTCAAGTTGAGCCATATAACCATCCTTCTTGTTGTTCGAAGATCAAGTAACTATGGTTGTTATTTCCAGAGATGATGAAGGAGGAAGTGGAAAGAGACAGAGCACGGGCAAGATACCAAGAAACAAGCCGATAGGTCAAGTTCCTTATGATTGTTGGACCTTTTTTGAGAAGGTAATGGTTCCATCGGAAATTGTAGAAGGTGAGAAGGTGTTGAAGGCAAAGAGCAACTATTTCTTTAACTTGTATGCTGAAAGGGCTAGTTATCGACTAGAGGGGGGTGAATAGGCGATTTTTATGAAAGTCTTCAAAACATGGAAGTTTCGAAGACAGACAATATAAACAACACTATTCTACTGCAGCGGAAGGTAGACTACACTAGACAAGCCATAGTCAAGTATTCAATGAAGTGAAAGCATGAAGACTAGTAGCAGCTAGGTAGTAAAGATCAAGATGGAAGATAGTATGAAGCCAAACAGAACAGATAGTCACACAGTGAAGTCAATCAGATAATACAAGCAGGCAATGACTTCACGAAGACAAACTGTAAGTAAAGAGGAGTAAGAGATAGAACCAGTGGCTTCAGAGGGACAGGGATTTGTTCGACCAGTTCCAGTTGCTGTGACAACTGTACGTCTGGTTAGGGAGGCTGAGATTCAACTCAGAAGACCTCGTCTTCACCTTATTCCCCTTGAGCTAAGAACACACAGTCCTCGCCCAATTACACTGGTAAGTCTTCAAGGTAGACTTTCGAACCTTCACAGACTTTGTTCACCGGCAATCCACAATGGCTCTTGGATGCTCAGAACGCGGCGCCTAACCGGCTGGAGGATTCACAGTCCTCAAGTGTAACAAGTCTTCAGATCACGCGGACAGAAAGACTTCAGTGATGCCAAACACTCTTTGGGCTCTTGGTGGTTTGGGCTTTGCCCTCGCAAGGATTCTCTCTCAAAGGCTTTGGAGGTGGGTTGCTCTCAAACGACAAAAGTCGTGCACTAACTCTGAGCAGCCACCAATTTATGGTGTAGGGGATGGGCTATTTATAGCCACTGGGCAACCCGACCGGATTTGTCCAAAATGACCCTGGGTCACTAAGGAACTGACACGTGTCGCAACGGTCAGATTTCAAACACACGCGGCAGCTTGACTTGGGCTACAAGTAAAACTGACTTATCCGACCAGGATAAGATTTGCTCTCATTGTCTTCGCTCGAAGACATAGGATTTGGTTTGAGCATCACTTCAGTCACTCTGACTTTGTTCACTTGGACCCCACTTAACAGTGCGGTGGTTCCTATGACTCAACAAAGAAGAAAAGGAAACAACGAAACATCTAAGTCTTCGTGCTCCATAGTCTTCACTCAATGTCTTCTCGCGTCATAGTCTTCAATGTGAATATCTTCACAGACCACCATTGTCTTCAATGTCTTCACACATTTTTAGGGGTCATCTCCGGTAGGTAAACCGAATCAAGGAGGGACTACTGCCTGTGTTATCCTGCAATTCTCACAAACACATTAGTCCCTCAACCAGGTTTGTCGTCAATACTCCAAAACCAACTAGGGGTGGCACTAGATGCACTTACAATCTCCCCCTTTTTGGTGATTGATGACAAACTGGTTGAAGTTTTCAACGGGGATAAAAATATGTGAAATTGTAAAGGATAAGGTATTATCTTCATATGTAGCAACAGGCTCCCCCTGAAGATGTGCATATAAGTAATTTGCTTTTGGAATGCAAATGCACATGGCAGGTTGTACTTGTGGAGATCCTCTTCAACTTATGAAGACAATTCATCATGCATGATTTGATATAACGAAGATAATGACATGCATAATGAAAAATGGACGTCTCCAAATGACTAAGTGCGGAATTTATCATCGCACATGCGGAATTTATCATCGCATCACAAAATGGCAAATAAGTAGCAGACGACCATCGAGTTTAAGTGTTACAACTCGGAGAACCAAATGTATAAAGAGCAAGAGTTGTAAACACTAGAAAAAATATAAAGCAACCGCCCATATGGACCCGCTTGAAGACTATCAACCCATATGCTTCTCCCCATTTTGTCAGTAAGGACCAAAAAGGTTTGAAGACATAGAGCCTCTACTCGTTCCCAGAAGGAGTAGGAGAAGAGATGAGGTCGGTGTCGGGGTTTGGCGGTGCGATTTAACTTGGTGCAAAGTGTCGACACGTGTTGGAGGTGGCGAAGTAGCATCATCTTGATCATTGATCACTCTGGCATTCACCGTTGCTGCGGAGGAGGAGTACTCTGAGTCTTCAAGAGATGGAGTGCGCCGTAGTACAGCCTTTCTGGGCGGTGTTGTGTCAAACTTGAAACGTTCAGAGAAGCCATCGTCTTCAAGATCATCTTCAGGACACATAAGCGTCAGCCCTTTCCATGTTCGCCGACAGGTTTCATGGGCGACAAAGGCATTCTTGGTGGCAAGGTTGCGAATGCGGTTGACGTCCATCAAGAGGTTGTGCATTTGGCGCTTCAGCCAGTCATGATGCTTATCCTGTTTCTGATGAAGGGCAACGAGAAGCTCTCGGTCATTGAGAACACGAGATCGCTTCCGAGGTCGTTGAGCAATTGTGCTTTCAGTGGCTTCGGCAGGGCACGGTGAGGTGCACGCGTAGTACCAGCCGTGGATAAACACTAGTGGCAGCCAAGACTCCTTCAATGGGCTGAGTGAAGCTTTGGTGATCGCGTTAGAAGATGAATTGGCTCCTTGGCAGACTCGGGTAGATGGCTTCAACAGATGATCAACCTCCGCAAAAAGATGATATGGTTGCGCAGAGGGCTGATAGTTGAAGGCGAGTGGAGCTTGATCGACGCATGATCCGGGAGCATAGAACTTCGGACCAAAATGTCGATCTCGATGCAGCAAGTTGGCGGATAAAGAAGTCTTGTGCATTCAAGCTTTTGCCGTGAAGAATATGGAAGACCAAAGTATTCATTGCACCTTCCAGCTTAGCATGTGGAGAATGTCCTTTGATGGGCCAAAGAGTTCGCCGATAATGTGATAGATGGTACGTGGCAGATACTCAAGGTCTTCAACAAGGAACTCCTTAGGATATTCGCATCGGAGGCAAAGGCTTCATCATGCTAAGCATCCGCTCATGTTGGGCTCAAGCTTGTGAAAATGCTCTCCAAAGCAGACTTGTGAAGTCGACAACCAGGTTCATATAGATCACCTGGAGTGGGCAGGCCAGTGAGCTCAATGACATCCAGAGCTTTGGCTTCATGATGGACATTTCCTGTCATCCACTCAAGGACCCATGTCTTCGGATCCCTGTAGTAGCCACGAATATGAAGGGTGGCATAGAATTGGAGTAGCAGTTCTTCATTCCAGTGCTCTTTGTCAGTGACGAACTGCAGTAAGCCAGACTCTCTGAAGCAATCCAGTGCTTCTTCCAAACAGGGCAGGCCAGTTATGGCTTCAGTGTCAAGACGCATATGTGGGAATATGCGACCTTGATTGTATAAAATGCATGAGTAATAACTGTGCTATTGATAGCTCCAGAACCGATCAGATGAAATTATTGGCCTTGAGTAGGGGTTCTTGGCGCTATCAAAGAAGGTGTTGTGCGCTTTGAAACCATTGACATTAAATGATCCTGGTGCAGATGCAGTACCTGGAAACCTTGGCAGCCTTGGCTTTGGCTTCTGAAGCTGAGGCATGTGCTCGACGTGGTAATCAAATTGAGGACCAGCAGCAGGTGGAGGAACCAGAAAAGGCCATTTGACAGTGATTAGCTGGCCATAGTTGTATGATTGCTCGATGGTGTGGGGCCTTGGTGGCGTAACAGAGCAAAGATGGCATCGAGAGAGGCGCCAGCTGCATATCATTGCGGTGCATCATTGGTTTCATTGGCTTCGCACGGTGTTGAAAGCAGGCTCCACATTGTCTTCAGCCATGACAACGTCATTGGCTTGATGGTGTTAGTGGTGGCAGCCTCAGATTCTCAACCTCCACTTGAGGAGCTGGAGGGTCGGGCATGAATCGTTCTCTTCTAGAACAACTTCTTGAGTGGTAGGGGGAGTAGCGACACGCTCTTCTTCTTGTCTTTCTTCGGCTGATGCAGCTGGATTGTCTTCAGCCACATTAGCTTCAAACACTGGGACCGTCACAGAAGGATTGTCTTCAGGGAACACTTGATGTGCCACTGAGCTGGACAAGTTTGAGTCTTCTTCTATGATGGTAGTCATGGAGACAGATGGCTTCAGGCCTTTGCGAAGCCGTTGGAACACAGGCAACGCCTTTGGTGACGGTGTGGTCTCCATGTAGTCGTCATCATTTGAAATGGGGCTGATGACAGGCACTGGTGAAGGACGAGGTGTACTTGGTGAGTCTTGATTTGGAGTTTCTTGTTGGGGGCGATCAGCCCATGAGGCATCTTGTGAGATTGGCGTCAAAGGACGACCAATACTGATGAGCTCGCTGTACGTTAGAACAGGCGATGATACCGTTGGGCGCTCGATCAGAGGAAGAACTACATCATCTTCTACATTGTCTTCTACATTGTCGTGGGGACCAATGTCTTCAGTCGTGATGGGGTCAACGACTGGAACTTCTTGAGCTTCAGGAGCCTCTGTGGAAGCAGGCTCATGAACAATCAGCTGACGCTCTTGATTTCCAGTAGCAGGGTGAGCAAAGGCAATGGGTTCAACAACAAGGGGCTCTGTGGGAGCAGCCCAATCTCTCTTCTTGGTTTTTCTCTTCTTGAGAGGTGGTGCATCATCAGTAGTGCACTTGGTTTTCCGCTTCCTAGCTTCGGCTTCAGCTGCCTTGGTTTTCTGCTGATCTGAAGCCACTGTGGAGACCTTAGGCTTCGAGCCTGTCATGCTGGCTGGGAAGATAATGTGAGGTTCTTCCTGCCGTGAAGCTTCAGTCTGGGCCACAGTATGCTTCTTCTTTTTCTTGGCAGCCATCGAGGGGTCAATGCCAGGACGTCCAAGTGCCTTGCGCTTCTCAGCTTTGTTGTAAGCTTGAACGCACTTGTCTGCAAGATTCTTCATGCACTCTCTTGAACCTTTGGCTTCTTCGCGTTTCTTTCGAAACGACTCCTTGAGGTCATTCAACATTAGCTTGAATTTCTGAACATCAGCCACACTAAGCTTGGCTACATGCTTCTTGAATTGCTCTTTCTCAAAGTCTATCTTTTTCTTCAATTCAACAATGCGCTGAGCCAGAGCCAGCTCAGGAGCAATGGCGCCTTGGAAAGCAACGCTGACGCCAATAGGAAGTTGAAGATTATCAAAGCTGATATATGGATTGTCGAACCATTCATCAATGAAATTCTTCAAAATGTTCACATCAAAGAGGGGCAGATCATTGAAGATCTCCGCCTCTTGCTTGCTCTTGATCAACTGCTCGAGAGCATCATTGCCAAATTCTTCATCTGAAGACAAATCAATGGCTTCAGATTCGTTCCTCAGAACGGCAGCTGGTGTGAGTGCGTGACTTGATCCTAGAGCAGTTTTCTGTGGCTTCTCGCGCCTCTTGGAGATGGGAGAGAGATCTTCAGAAGTGTTACTTGGAGGAGGAGGGGTAGTTGCCAATGGCTTCACCCGCGAAGCTTTTGGAGCAGCAGATGACTTTGAAGCTTTAGCCGTCTTTTGCTTCTGCGGCTTTGTGGTAGGAGCTGGGGCTTCATCAGTGTCAGCACCATCATCAGAATGATCCACTTTGGCACCTTGAACAGCAATGTGAGTGATGAGGCCAGCAAGGTTATAGAAGGGGTCGATCCTGTTCTCATTGGCTTCACGGGTGCCATTGTCTCGAGGTGAGGAAGGACCAGGGTTGAAGTCAAGCCCTAGATCCTTCTTGTTCTTTGCAGCTGAGTCTTTGGCGAACTGGTAGTTGCGCTTGAACAAATGGTCCTCACGGCACCATAGCAGTGAAGAAGGGTCAGCATCCACAGGTTGTGGTCCGCGCACCATACATGGATAGAAACGTTGCTCAATAGCTTTAGCCTGGGTCCTGGGTGGAAGATTTTTGTACAAAGCATCACCCCAGGGTGCCTTGATGGCATTCTTCTCTGCATATTCTGCTGTAACAAAGCGGTACTTGAACCATTCCTCAACCCAATATCTTCGAATCCATTGGATTCGATTCTTGCGACCCGTATAGGTTTCCTCTGGATCTGTTTTGTATAGCTCGTGCAAATCTGGAAGCAAATCCTTGGAAGTGTTCCCACGGCGATGTCTGTCACCCTTCCTTGTAGACTTCTCTGTTGCCATGAGGTTCCGTCTGAATGGCTTCAACACTGTCAAAGGCTTCCATCTGCTGGTCAGACAGGAACTGGCTTCGGGAGAGTTGATGTGAAGCTGTAAGAATTCTGAAAACGAATGCAGACTATGAGAACCAAGGGATTCTCCCACGGACATGTACCTGTGACAGCATTAAAGGTGCGAGGGAAGGGGAAGAGGTCATATGCATTCTCAGAAGATTTTGAAGATAAATCAGTTTGAAGACATTGACCTCACAATGCGAAGACATTCACTTATTTGATGAGAGTTGGTTCCAGATTTGTACAAATCCAAGAATAAGTACAAGTGAGGAATCGAACTTGTAAAGAAGCATAAGTGAACGGACTAGGCATAGTATGAGATGCAGAAAGAGATAGATTCAACTTGGGGATCTAGAAACCACTTTTGGTAAGAAGGGATGAATCTATCAGATTGAAAAGACGGTAAAAAGTGAATTTTAATTACCACACGAAGAACTGCTAGATGGAGCGAAGTTGGAGGCCGAGCAGTTCGATCTCCCGTGCCCTAACTAGGCAACGGAAGACACCTACGGCGACGGCGGAGAGGATGAGATCTGCGGCCGGCATGAGGACGGCGTCGGAGAAGTCGCGGCAGCTAAGCGCTTCGTCGCCGGCGTCGTCGAGAGCTTAGCAGAGGTGCTAGGGTTTGCGAGAGGTCGCGAGGTGGAAGAAGAATTTTTGACCGAGATGTGATGGGTATTTATAAGGAAGGAGACGGCACAGCGCAATTACGCAGGTGCCCCTGGCGGTTCACATCTGAAGGACACGTGGCACACATGCAACACATCGAGAGTTGTTCCATGTTCCCACGCTCGCCTTGATTGTTGGGGTGGTCGTTCCGAATTCTCCGGGTTTCAGGCAAAAGGATATAGCATTAAAAACAGATTTAAAGTTTGTCTCTGTGTCTTCTGCTGACAAGGACGCAGAGAAGACATTCGATAGTTTCATCAGAATGCATATGATTTGGATAGATAGAGCTTGAGGCAAGAAGCATAGAGAGGTTAGGGTCCGATCACATTCACTTAGTTCAAAAGATTCAAGCAAGAAGACATAGCTATAAGTGAATGTTGTAGAGGACAGAACACAATATATGTATACAACAGAGTCAAGACCAAATCAACATGGTGCAGTTAATCATGAATTCAAATTAATGTTGAAGACAAATCAACTGTGAAGACTTTGCAAATATAACGCCAAGGAAAAACACTTCAAACAAGAGTTTGGTGGTGGCGTTACCCACCGTATAGGAAGTATTAGACCCAGACACGGAGCACAATTATCATGGCGCTCCGAAGTCAATTTCCACTTTTATGTATTCACACTTAGAGTGTATGTCTTCATTGATTGAAGATATACATTACTTTGTGTGTTGCACATCTAAGTCATCAAAATGCATAAGTGTTAGGATGTGTGTCCATTCACAGGACATTTGAGGATTCCAAGATATTTAGCTCACACCGCAACTTGCAGAACCTTTTCTCATCCAAGGGCTTTGTGAAGATATCAGCCAACTGTTCTTGTGTCTTGACGTGAATGATATCACTATCTTCCTTCATAACATGATCTCTGAGAAAGTGATGATGGATTTCAATGTGCTTTGTCTTCGAGTGCTGAACTGGGTTGTTGGCAATCTTGATGGCACTCTCATTGTCGCAATAGAGAGGCACATTCTTCAGATGGATACCATAGTCTTTGAGAGTTTGCTTCATCCAGAGAAGCTGAGCATAGCAGGATCCAGCAGCAATGTATTCGGATTCAGCAGTAGAGAGAGATACACAGTTCTGCTTCTTTGAAGACCAACATAAAAGAGATCGTCCCAGAAAGTGACATGTGCCTGATGTGGACTTGCGATCAACCATATCACCAGCATAATCAGCATATGAGAATCCAACAAGATCAAACTCTGAGCCCTTTGGATACCATAATCCTAGTGTTGGGGTGTAAGCCAAATATCGAAGAATTCGCTTCACAGCTAAGTGATGCGATTCCTTTGGTGCCGCTTGAAATCAGGCACACATGCAAACACTAAGCATTATATCTGGCCTAGATGCACATAAGTAAAGCAAAGAGCCAATCATGGAGCGATATACCTTTTGATCGAACTCTTTACCATTGTCACCGGGACCCAGATGACTTTTGGTTGGCATTGGCGTCGTGTATCCTTTGCAGTCTTGCATTCCAAAATTCTTCAGGCAATCTTTGAGGTATTTTTCTTGAGATATGAAGATGTCGTTGCGTTGTTGACGGATTTGGAGACCCAGAAAGAACTTCAGCTCGCCCATCATGGACATTTGATATTGCTCTTGCATCATGTGACCAAATTCATCACTGTATTTCTTGTTGGTGCAGCCAAAGATAATGTCATCCACATAGATTTGGCACACAAATAGTTCACCATCATATGTCTTCGTGAAGAGTGTAGGATCTAGTGAACCAGGTTTGAAGCCTTTGCTCTTCAGGAAGTCTTTGAGTGTGTCATACCAAGCACGAGGGGCTTGTTTGAGGCCATCTGATTGCCTTGTTGAGCTCAGATACCATATCGGGATGTTTTGGATCTTCAAAGCACGGAGGTTGAGCGACATATACTTCTTCTTCTATCTTTCCATTGAGAAAAGCACTTTTCACATCCATTTGATACGTAAGAATGTTGTGATGATTTGCATAGGCTAGCAGTATGCGAATGGCTTCAAGTCTTGCCACCGGAGCAAATGTTTCATCGAAGTCAATTCCTTCCACTTGAGTGTAACCTTGCGCAACGAGACGAGCCTTGTTTCTGACAACTTGACCATGCTCATCTTGCTTGTTGGGATATATCCATTTGGTGCCAATGATATTGTGCTTTTGAGGATCAGGACGCTTGACCAATTCCCACAGATTATTCAGCTCGAACTGTTGAAGCTCTTCTTGCATAGCTTGAATCCATTCAGGTTCCATGAAGGCTTCATCAACTTTCTTGGGTTCAGTGATTGAGACAAATGCAAAATGCCCACAGAAGTTGGTTAGCTGTGTTGCTCTTTGAGTTGCTTTTGAACGAGTGAGTGGACCAGGTGCATTCAAGCTGTCAATTATCTTCTCAATTTGAACTTCATTTGCAACACGAGGATGAGCAGGACGAAGATTTTGCTCTTGCTGATCAATATCATCATTTGGGGGATTGTCTTCAGAGTGAGCATTGTCTTCAGGTTGATTAGGTGCAGAAATGATAAGCTCCTCTTCGGATTGATTCTCAGAGGGTATGATATCTCCAATTCCCATCTGCTTGATGGATTCACTAGGAGGTACTTCATCTATCACATTTGGCAGATGCTCTCTTTGCGAGCCGTTAGTTTCATTGAACCGCACATCCACATTTTCAACCACTTTATAGTGAAAGAGGTTGAAGACTCTGTAGGAGTGCGAATCCTTTCCATAACCAAGCATAAAACCTTCATGTGCTTTTGGTGCAAATTTTGAAGTGTGATGTGGATCCTTGATCCAGCACCTAGCACCAAATACTCTGAAGTAGCTTACATTTGGCTTCTTACCAGTTAGGAGCTCATAGGATGTTTTCTTGAGAAGCTTGTGAAGATAAACGCGGTTGATGATGTGACAAGCAGTGTCAATGGCTTCAGGCCAGAACTTTCGTGGATTCTTGTACTCATCAAGCATCGTTCGGGCCATCTCAATGAGAGTTCTGTTCTTGCGCTCGGCGATGCCATTCTGCTAAGGTGTATAAGGAGCAAAGAACTCATGTGTGATGCCAAGTGTGTCCAGATAGAGGTTGAGGCCAGTGTTCTTGAACTCAGTGCCGTTGTCGCTTCTGATATGCTTGATCTTGACGCCATAGTTCGTCATGGCACGATTGTCAAAGCGTCTGAAGACATCCTGCACTTCAGTCTTGTAGAGGATTATATGTACCCAAGTATATTGTCACAGCCCTAGATCTGATTATAACTAGGTTCATCAGCATCCATGCATCATGTTTAAACTTATTTGAAAATTGAGATGGGGATTGCCTAAACCCTAGCATTAAAGGAATTCAAATAGGTTCAACCAAAAAAATATTTTTCAGTGAATCCAAATGGCTTTAGAAAATGTTCATCATTTCTGGAAAAATGTTTTAAACCAGAACCAGAGGTGCTGCACATTTTTCATGTCACATTTGGTCACTGGATTAATTCATAAAGTATTTGCATTTGGGCAATTTAAAACCTATAAATAATTTAAATGCCCAAATAATCTTGAAGGTATTTTAGGCTGTTGAGAATATTTTCAAATGTGCCTCCGAATATTTTCAGGTTTTTCATAAATGGAATAGTATTTTTACTATTTCAAAACATAGAACAGAAACAAATAAAAACAAAAACAGAGGAAATAAGAGAGAGAGAGAAAACCCACCTGGGCCACTTACCTGGCCAGGCCACCTGGCGGCCCAGCTGGCAGCCCAGCCATCCGGCCCAGCCCACCACCGCCTCCTTATCTGTCGCCTTCCTCCTCTGCCAGGAGGATGAGCGCGTGCCGACGCGCGCACGGCCACCGCACGCCACCTCCTGCTTCCCCCGGCCCCCCCTAGCGATGCCACGACGACGCCCCGTGTCCCCTCACTCCTCTCCCTCTCTCGCTGCTCCCTCTCTCCTCCCCTGGCTCTCTTCCCTGAGCTCACAAGAACGGAGCCGCCGCCACCGACGAGCTCCACCGCGGCCAACACCTCCCCCTCGCCTCTCCTACATGCCCCGAAGCTCCGCCATCGATCACCGCTTCGCCCCAACCTGGCCCCAAGCGCTGGGACGGCCTGCATCGCCGACTGACTCATCTTCTTCCTTCTCGAGCAGTGCGCCGCCCGACGCCGATTCGCCCCGACAGACGCCCCGAGCCCACTGACCTACCGCCGCCAGATCCTCGTGAGCTCCTGCTCCTTTCCCCTTGCTCGCCCCTCCATTCTCGCCCCTAGCCCGTCCTCCGACCACGGCCGAGCTTGCCGCCGCTGTGCCATGTCGTTGCCGTGGCCACAGTCGCCCCCGCCCGTTTTTGAGCGTGTCTCCGTGCTCACCGAGCTCCTAGGAGCCGAACGCGACCAACACCGGCCCCTGCCGTGCACCGTAGCTCCTTCTCCTCCCGCGAACTCCGGCCGCCGTAGCCAGACGCCGCCGTCGTTCTAGGCCATCTCCGGCAGCCCCGCAGCCACCACCCGATGCGCCTCGTCGCGCTGTAGCCTTAGAGTCCAACCCCGCCTCCTCTCGTCGCCGGAGTCGCCGGGACGACACGCCGCTGCTGCGTCAGTGTGTCACCGAGGCTAACCGCCGACGTGGTGACATTAGATTAGGGACTAATTAAGCGTATTTAGTTAACACTAGTCACCGGCGAGGGTCCCGATTTATTAGTTTCTTGGTTAACCAAAATAATTAGGCTAATTAGCAAAACCGGTGGACCCATGCGCCGAGTTGACCTCACCGACGTGGTCGTTGATCGGGCCCACACGTCGGCGACCCTAACCAAGACCGTGACACCGACCAGTGGGACCCCCTGGTCAGGTCTGACCCGGGGCAGCCCTGTTGACTCTGCTGACGTCACCCTAACGCAATATTGACGCAGTTAATGATTTTCTGGAATTTAAATAATTCAGGAAATTCCAGAAAATAGCTAAAACTAATTCATAGAAATTCAACCGTAACTTCAAATTAAATAATTTATATATGAAAAATGATCAGAAAAATATGACGAATCTGTTTATGCCATGATCATGCATGTTTGAACAAGTTAACCTCACTGAATAGGACAAACGATGATTAGGGCAATTTATGAAATAACATTTGAAGTTGGAATTTGTTCTTGTTTGAGTTCCACTTCAATTAACTTGGCTAGATATTGCATTAGGTGAATTCAGTACCTTAACATGACATGTCATTCATGTGAATGTGCATTGCATTGATTGTGTTCTTTCTCAGTTGCCGGTGTTTGTCCCCTCTCAGTAGACGATGTTCTGACGATTGTTCAATGACACCGATGAAGAACTATATTATCTTCAGAAGTGCCAGGCAAGCAAAACCCCCTTGTTCATTCCGATATAATCCCACTCTCTCACTCCTGCTCTCTTTTACTGCATTAGGACAACAACGATTCATCTGTTACTTGTTGCGGTAGCGAAACCCCTTTATCCTCTGCATGACC
Source organism: Aegilops longissima (assembly GCA_021605205.1). Classification (NCBI taxonomy): domain Eukaryota; kingdom Viridiplantae; phylum Streptophyta; class Magnoliopsida; order Poales; family Poaceae; genus Aegilops; species Aegilops longissima. Next base: position 663,568,489 of record CM038676.1, read on the forward strand.
TGTCATTCCACAATAAATAGATGAAACCCACTAGCATGAGTAGGAGTTGTTTGAGCCATGTTGTGCCTACTCATTCATGCTTGTTTGTCGTGCCTGCTATTGCTTAGAGTTGTGTCAGGTCTGATTCATCAGGGATGAACCGGAGGTGTGTGAACATGTCCTACTGTGTGTGAGCTAAGTGTGTGAACACGATTTGGTAAAGGTAGCGGTGAGAGGCCATGTAGGAGTACATGGTGGGTTGTCTCATTGCATCCGTCCTCAGGAACTGAGTTCTGTGTTTGTGATCCATGAACAGTTACTACCACACATTGGGTTCCGGTAACTCGACCCCTCTCGACTTATTAATCAACTTGATCTCCATCCAGGAGTTGCAACTAGTTTCTGGTGTTTGTAGGATATGTGTTGGGGGCCGTGCGTAGCGCTGACCCTAGGGGTGGGCTATGTTGCGGTAGATACACCGTGGCACGGTGTACCGGGCGCTCGTTTGGTGTCTCAGGAACCCTGCTCACATCGTTTGGGGCCGTGAGCGACACCCCGGCCGGATCTCCTTGCGGATGGAACCCGAATAGGCGATAAACCTGGACGAGAGACTTGTGTGGTTAGTCAGGTCATGGCCGACTCCCTCGCCCGGCTTTCGCTTGAAGGTTGCCGAGGTACATGACGTGTACAGGGCGATAAGTGGCGAGAGCGTGTGTGAAGAAGTACACCCCTGCAGGGTTATCATTATCTATTCGAATAGCCGGATTCCTCGGATATGGAAACTTGGACCCCTTGCATAGTTCATAGACAAGTGAAAGTGGATACTCTAAAATGCGCAAGATAGCGTGAGTGCTATGGATGGCGTTCTCGTAGGGAGACGGGAGCGGATCCATAGTGGTGTATTGATATGGTGAATATGTGGACTCGTGTGCGCCACCTCAAAAGAGTTACTTGCAGTCGTAGTTCAGGATAGCCACCGAGTCAAAGCTGGCTTGCTGCAGTCAACTCCACCACCCACTTTGTTGATAATGATGCATATGTAGTTAGTTCTGATGTAAGTCTTGCTGAGTACATTTGTACTCACGTTTGCTTATTTTATGTTTGCAGAGAGACGTCAGTCTCGCTAGTAGTTCCGCTTGGACTTCGACGTTTAGCTTGTTACCTTAGCTACGATCTTGTGCCCTCGGCAGGATCTGGTAGATAGTCAGGCTTCTCAGCCTTTTTCATTTATAGTTGTCTATACTCAGACATGTTTAGCTTCCGCTTGTGCTTTGACTTGTATGCTCTGAATGTTGGGTCATGAGACCCATGTTTGTAATATCTCGCTCCTCGGAGCCTAATGAATAAATATTTGAGTCGAGAGTTATGTTGTGATGCCATGTTGTATTTACACATATTGAGCATATTGTGTGTATGTTTGAAATGCTTGGTATGTGTGGGATCCGACAATCTAGTTGTTTATCCTTGGCAGCCTCTCATATGGGGAAATGCAGTCTAGTGCTTCTGAGCGATAGTAGTCCGCTACAGCCCGGTTCACGAGTCCTGCTAGCCCAAGAAGATTGCTTTGGACACTTGATCTGGCGGCATGTGTTTCACTTCGTTCCTATGTACGTCCTTCGGGAAATGTCACGCGGTGACATCCGAGTCCTGCCTAGCCTGCTACAGCCGGGTTACCGGAGTCCTGTTAGCCAGTGCTACAGCCCGGATTCATACGTTGATGACCGACATGCTCGATGTGATTCATGTATGCCTGTCCCCATGGGTTAGTGCCGCTTTGGGTTTACGACTAGCCATGTCGGCTCGGGTTCTCTGTCATATGGATGCTAGCGACACTATCATATACGTGAGCCAAAGGCATAAACGGTCTGGACCATGGTAAGGCGACACTGTGGGAATACCGTGCGTGAGGCCGCAAAGTGATATGAGGTGTTACCGCTAGATCAATGTGACTTGAATCGGGTCCCGACAGCGTTGCTATCGAGCTCGACCGCTCAGAGGATTACCAAGCCAAACTGGTCGAAGTTGTGTCTAGTAATGCTTTAGTTATGTAAGGGAATTGATTGTGGAAGGGAACGTAAGGCTCTTTTTACTCCTTATACCTCATGGCCTTCTGATCTGAGTCATCCTCTTCTCTTCTACGGGGTTTAAGAACTAGGCTTCTCATCTATCTATTAGGATGACGTGTTACTAGTCCATAGACTTATAGAATTGATGGTTTCAAGCTTCATTTCAGTTCCTACTACTTCCGTATGTTAACTGTTGATCTCAGAATCTTGTTATGATGTTGTAGAGTGGTTATGCCACCATTTTGCATGATGTCTCAAATCTTTTTGAGCATTTACAGCCGTTATGTTGTCCGAGTCATCCCAGGTCTCCAAATAGTCTGATGCATTTGCAAATCCTTTCCTTCCGTTCCCGATGTCCTTTTTGGTCAGAATAAGCACACTAATCGGTAGGTTGAGGTACTTTGTTGCCTCGGCATAGATGTTGGAGCTATTGTTATGACCCTAGGTGTTAGCAAGTCGCCTAGCAATTTAGCAATGCTTTTGTATCCCCAGTGCAATGATTCTGGCCATTATTCTTGAAAGCATCCCGTGATGTTATTAGTTAGTAGGCATTCTATTCCTGGGTTCTTGAAACCGAGATTCACCCTACCTCATGTTGTTAGTATTTGCTAGTTCCTTTAGGATATTAGTAACCTTGCGACAGTCCTCGAGGTCCGTGGTATTTCCTTCTTCCAAATACTATGAACTAGTTATGGCAGAAGTTCTTTGAACCAAAGGATCACAACCAGAGTGCTTTTGAGGAGTACTCCATTCATATTGTGACTCTGCCAGTTCTACCTTCTCTGCATGGATTATCCGGAAGAATTGTTGAGCTTTGCCCGACATACTAATCTGTGCATCCACAACTCAGAAAATTATACGTTCCTTTGGGTTGTTCTCTTTAGTTGTATTCCGACCCTCCTCCATCAGTTGATAACCAAGAGTATGTGTGCATTGTGTTCATCGATGCCCTCTTACTCTTGTGTTCCGTCAAGCCATTCTATTGCGGAATGACTAGGAGAAACAAACTCCAGTACCTCATCCATATCGAGGATTGGGTCAAAGCAGTTGTATTCCGCAGATCAAAATGTCAATTTAGCTTTTGTTATGTTCTACCTTGGAGTGTTACCATCCTTATGTCGAGAGTGTCATGAGAATTGCACCTTCTCTCATGAATTTTTGACGTAGTGATACTTCTCACCATCATCATTCATTCCTCGGTCCTCGTGTTGTTGTAACCGGAATGCCGACAAGTGAACTGTGATGTGTGAAATCAACACTTCTAGCAACCATGTTGCTTAGTAGTAAATGGACAATATTCTCATTCTTAGCGTGTTGGGGTTATTAAATCATCATCCTAAGATTAATCGTGCTATCTAGTCCTTATTTCTGATGCACTCTTCGATCTATGAGTTAGGATTTTGTCAAGTCCTCACTCATTTGATCATATCGTCTTGCCCTCAAAAGCAAGATTGTTCTCGAGCTTAGTAACATACGGTGGTTCGTGACTTTCCAAATATCTTCTTGGAAGTGTTACCGGGTTGTTTCCTGACTGTTATGTTGAGCCCGTGATCAAGTTGGTTTCTTGAGAACCACCCTTTCTCCAAGAATCTGTGTTGGATATCCCTGAGCTAGTTGGTTAAGCTAGACAACAACTTGGAGAGTTGGAAGATAAAAGCTTGCCTAACTTAGTTTGTTCCAAAGGGATATTCTTGTGTAGTGTGTGTTGAAGAAAGATGATATCTTCATCGATTGGTCCTCGTGACCAGTTGTTGAACCTATTGTCTTATCAAACTTTGACTTGAGTATGGGCTATTATTAAGTCAAAACAGAACCAACGATGTTCATAATGTTGTCTTACTCATGGTTGATCCCTCGAGCATACACCATTACATCTTTTGGTCTGACCAATACTATCACCGTGTTCACATGATGGTGGAAGTCCAGTGATATGGAAATTCCGATGAGTTGCTGTTGAGCCCATTAGCAGCATTTTGTCTCCCCCATGATTCATGTTGAACATCAACCTAGTGTTGAAAACTTTGTAAGCAATGCCTTCGTGTTCCGTTCATGAAGCCTATGCTTGGATGGAAGAAGTGACTTCCTCGAATTCATGTGCTTTAAGTGTAAGTTGCCGCCATGAATTTGAGAAAGGTTTGTTTTGTTTCCTCTGGGATCGTCCCAAGTTAGTCATGCACGTGCGAAGTGCCCTATGGTTTGATAGGTTGGCCGCCTCCACTCCATATGTGTTCCTAGCACACCAAGCCACTGATTGGTTTGTTCGAGGAAAAGGAGTTGCTGTGCGAATACTAGTTCATGCACAAGATTCTGATATCCTCGATGATGGTTCCCCACCTGAACTCGGTAGTGTATTATGATAAGACTACTATGTGGTCATTCTTGTCTTGGACAACATGCTCACATGTATGTAGCAGAACCAGCTCATGTTTTGGAGCTTGCTATCGTAGTTCATATCCCGAGAATCTCGCAACGTTATCTCGTCGATTTGTGTTGCGACCTTTCTTTTCAGACATCTTGAGTCCAGAGTATCCTATTACCAATCGGATCTGAATCTCGTGCAGATATGATGGTTGGAACATTCCAGCATTTGCATTTTGTTCCCAGCTTGCACCCCATTTTGCCAATTTCCATGGGCTGCCCTCTCGATAATTGATGTCTAGGATCATCCTCAAAAGTGGACTTACCATGGGTCCCATCCATTTCTGATGATAAGCAAATCATCCATTGCGTTGTCTTTAACAAGGTAGTCCACATCATCCATTCTAGTCCGAGTATGTCATTCTTTCGAACTCCTTCAAATGATCGGTTGTGATTGCCTTAGGCTGGTATAAAGAGTTCCAACGATCTATGGATCAAAAGTAATTCTTTTTGCCACTTAAGGGAATAGTTCTTCGAGTCACCTTTTCCAAAGTGACCCGTTACGGGATTGTGGCAATTATTTCCTCGCCATCCGACACCATCCACCATCTTTCTAAGCATGGAATTGTTGCCCACCAAATCAAACCCCGTCGTTGTTCCTCCATCCCTCTCGATGTGTTTTGTGTCTCAACTCGAGATGTTTCAACATCTCATTCCACGAGTTGATCTTGAGTGCTCGATCTCCGAGGAGATCGTTTTCTATAGAGTATTCTTTTTGTCGCCATCGTGTTCGATGAAGATCTCGAAAGCAAAGACGTCAAGACCAAGATGATGGAATGAGTCGACATCTTCGAGAAGGGCAAATGGATCATAAAGATTGTGATAGCTTTGTGACTTCCCTTTTTCCTCTCACCTCACGTCTTGAATCTCGGGGCGAGATTCCTGTTTAGTGGGGGTGAGTTGTCACAGCCCAAGATCTGATTGTAATTAGGTTCATCAGCATCCATGCATCATGTTTAAACTTATTTGAAAATTGAGATGGGGATTGCCTAAACCCTAGCATTAAAGGAATTCAAATAGGTTCAACCAAAAAAATATTTTTCAGTGAATCCAAATGGCTTTAGAAAATGTTCATCATTTCTGGAAAAATGTTTTAAACCATAACCAGAGGTGCTGCACATTTTTCATGTCACATTTGGTCACTGGATTAATTCATAAAGTATTTGCATTTGGGCAATTTAAAATCTATAAATAATTTAAATGCCCAAATAACCTTGAAGGTATTTTTAGGCTGTTGAGAATATTTTCAAATGTGCCTCCGAATATTTTCAGGTTTTTCATAAATGGAATAGTATTTTTTACTATTTCAAAACACAGAACAGAAACAAATAAAAACAAAAACAGAGGAAATAAGAGAGAGAGAGAGAGAAACCCACCTGGGCCACTTACCTGGCCAGGCCACCTGGCGGCCCAGCTGGCAGCCCAGCCATCCGGCCCAGCCCACCACCGCCTCCTTCTCTGTCGCCTTCCTCCTCTGCCAGGAGGATGAGCACGTGCCGACGCGCGCACGACCACCGCACGCCACCTCCTGCTTCCCCCGGCCCCCCTAGCGACGCCACGACGACGCCCCGTGTCCCCTCGCTCCTCTCCCTCTCTCGCTGCTCCCTCTCTCCTCCCCTGGCTCTCTTCCCTGAGCTCACCCGAACGGAGCCGCCGCCACCGACGAGCTCCACCACGGCCAACGCCTCCCCCTCGCCTCTCCTACATGCCCCGAAGCTCCGCCATCGATCGCCGCTTCGCCCCAACCTGGCCCCAAGCGCTGGGACGGCCTGCATCGCCGACTGACTCATCTTCTTCCTTCTCGGGAGCCGGTCGCCGCCGACGTCGATTCGCCGCCGACAGGACGTCCCCGAGCCCGCTGACCTACCCTGCCGCATCCCTGTGAGCTCCTGCTCCTTTCCCCCTTGCTCGCCCCTCCATTCTCGTCCCCTAGCCCCGTCCTCCGACCACGGCCGAGCTTGCCGCCGCCGTGCCATGTCGTTGCCGTGGCCACAGTCGCCCCCGCCCGTTTTGAGCGTGTCTCCGTGCTCACCGAGCTCCCAGGAGCCGAACGCGACCAACACCGGCCCCTGCCGTGCACCGTAGCTCCTTCTCCCCTACCCGCCGAACTCCGGCCGCCGCCCAAGCGGACGCCGCCGTCGTTCTAGGCCATCTCCGGCAGCCCCGCAGCCACCACCCGATGCGCCTCGTTGCGCTGTAGCCTTAGAGTCCAACCACGCCTCCTCTCGTCGCCGGAGTCGCCGGGACGAACGACGCCGCCGCGTCTGTGTGTCACCGGCGGCTAACCGCCGACGTGGCTGACATTAGATTAGGGACTAATTAATCAGATTTAGTTAACACTAGTCACCGATGAGGGTCCCAGTTTATTAGTTTTGGTTAACCAAAATAATTAGGCTAATTAGCAAAACCAGTGGACCCATGCGCCAGAGTTGACCCCGCTGACGTGGTCGTTGACTGGACCCACACGTCAGCGACCCTAACCAGCACCGTGACACTGACCAGTGGGACCCCCTGGTCAGGTTTGACCCGGGGCAACCCTGTTGACTCTGCTAACGTCACCCTGACGCAATGCTGACGCAGTTAATGATTTTCTGGAATTTAAATAATTCAGGAAATTCCAGAAAATAGCTAAAACTTCTAAAATTCATAGAAATTCAACCGTAACTTCAAATTAAATAATTTATATATGAAAAATGATCAGAAAAATATGAAGAATCTGTTTATGCCATGATTATGCATGGTTGAACAATTTAACCTCATTGAATAGGACAAATGATGATTAGGGCAATTTATGAAATAACATTTGAAGTTGGAATTTGTTCTTGTTTGAGTTCCACTTCAATTAACTTGGCTAGATATTGCATTAGGTGAATTCAGTACCTTAACATGACATGTCATTCATGTGAATGTGCATTGCATTGATTGTGTTCTTTCTCGATTCTTTGGTGTTTGTCCCTCTCAAGAGACGACGCCCGACGATTGTTCGATGACACCGATGAAGAACTATATTATCTTCAGAAGTGCCAGGCAAGCAAAACCCCCTTGTTCATTCCGATATAATCTCACTCTCTCGCTCCTGCTCTCTTTTGCTGCATTAGGATAACAACGATTCATCTGTTACTTGCTGCGGTAGCGGAACCCCTTTATCCTCTGCATGACCTGTCATTCCACAGTAAATAGATGAAACCCACTAGCATGAGTAGGAGTTGTTTGAGCCATGTTGTGCCTACTCATTCATGCTTGTTTGTCGTGCCTGCTATTGCTTAGAGTTGTGTCAGGTCTGATTCATTAGGGATGAACCGGAGGTGTGTGAACATGTCCTACTGTGTGTGAGCTAAGTGTGTGAACACGATTTCGTAAAGGTAGCGGTGAGAGGCCATGTAGGAGTACATGGTGGGTTGTCTCATTGCAGCCGTCCTCAGGAACTGAGTTCTGTGTTTGTGATCCATGAACAGTTACTACCACACATTGGGTTCCGGTAACTCGACCCCTCTCGACTTATTAATCAACTTGATCTCCGTCCAGGAGTTGCAACTAGTTTCTGGTGTTTGTAGGATATGTGTTGGGGGCCGTGCGTAGCGCTGACCCTAGGGGTGGGCTATGTTGCGGTAGATACACCGTGGCACGGTGTACCGGGCGCCCGTTTGGTGTCTCGGGAACCCTGCTCACATCGTTTGGGGCCGTGAGCGACACCCCGGCCGGATCTCCTTGCGGATGGAACCCGAATAGGCGATAAACCTGGACGAGAGACTTGTGTGGTTAGTCAGGTCATGGCCGACTCCCTCGCCCGGCTTCCGCTTGAAGGTTGCCGAGGTACATGACGTGTACAGGGCGATAAGTGGCGAGAGCGTGTGTGAAGAAGTACACCCCTGCAGGGTTATCATTATCTATTCGAATAGCTGGATTCCTCGGATATGGAAACTTGGACCCCTTGCATAGTTCATAGACAAGTGAAAGTGGATACTCTAAAATGCGCAAGATAAGCGTGAGTGCTATGGATGGCGTTCTCGTAGGGAGACGGGAGCGGATCCATAGTGGTGTATTGATATGGTGAATATGTGGACTCGTGTGCGCCACCTCAAAAGAGTTACTTGCAAATGTAGTTCGGGATAGCCACCGAGTCAAAGCTGGCTTGTCAGTAGTCAACTCCACCACCCCTTTGTTGATAATGATGCATATGTAGTTAGTTCGATGTAAGTCTTGCTAAGTACATTTGTACTCACGCTTGCTTATTTTATGTTTGCGAGAGACGTCGGTCTCGCTAGTAGTTCCGCTTGACTTGACGCTTAGCTTGTTACCTCAGCTACGATCTTGTGCCTCGGCAGATCTGGTAGATAGTCGGGCTTCTCGGCCTTTTTCATTTATAGTTGTGCGTACTCGGACATGTTTAGCTTCCGCTTGTGCTTTGACTTTTATGTTTCAATGTTGGGTCATGAGACCCATGTTTGTAATATCTCGCTCCTCGGAGCCTAATGAATAAATATTTGAGTCGAGAGTTATGTTGTGATGCCATGTTGTATTTACACATATTGAGCATATTGTGTGTATGTTTGAAATGCTTGGTATGTGTGGGATCCGACAATCTAGTTGTTTATCCTTGGCAGCCTCTCATATGGGGAAATGTAGTCTAGTGCTTCCCGAGCGATAGTAGTCCGCTTCTGCCCGGTTCACCGGAGTCCTGCTAGCCCAAAGACTACTGCTTTGGACACTTGATGCCGGCATGTGTTTCACTTCGTTCCTATGTCTGTTCTTCGGGAAATGTCACGCGGTGACATCCGAGTCCTGCCTAGCCTGCTACAGCCCGGTTACGGAGTCCTGTTAGCCCAGGCTACAGCCCGGATTCATACGTTGATGACCGACATGCTCGATGTGATTCATGTATGCCTGTCCCCATGGGTTAGTGCCGCTTTGGGTTTACGACTAGCCATGTCGGCCTGGGTTCTCTGTCATATGGATGCTAGCGACACTATCATATACGTGAGCCAAAAGGCGCAAACGGTCCCGGGCCATGGTAAGGCGACACCCGTGGGAATACCGTGCGTGAGGCCGCATAGTGATATGAGGTGTTACCGGCTAGATCGATGTGACTTGGAATCAGGGTCCTGACATATATCTAGAGTAATCATCAACAATTACGAAGCCATAGAGGCAAGCAGTAGCATTGAGAGTAGAGTAGTGAGTAGGGCCAAATAGATCCATGTGAAGCAGCTCGAAGGGTTGAGATGTAGTCATGATTGTCTTCGAGGGATGCTTGGCCCTAGTCATCTTTCCTGCTTCGCAGGCGCCACACAGATGGTCCTTCTTGAACTTGACGCCTTCGATGCCCATGACATGCTTCTTCTTCGCGAGAGTGTGCAAGTTCTTCATGCCAGCATGCCCTAGCCTTCGATGCCAGAGCCAGCATTCTGAAGCCTTTGCTAGAAGACATACGGCCATCTGCGGTCCAGCTGAGAAATCTACAATATATAGATCGTCTTTTCGATACCCTTCAAAGACTAGAGACTTGTCAGATTCCATTAGTACAAGGCATCGATATTTTCCAAATAGCACAATCATGTTTAAGTCACAAAGCATTAAGACAGACATTAAGTTGAAACCAAGGGATTCAACAAGCATCACTTTATCCATGTGCTAATCCCTTGAGATTTCAACTCTACCTAGACCCAATACCTTGCTTTTGCCAGTGTCAGCAAATGTGATGTGACTCTTGTCAGATGGACGTAAGGTTGAGTCCATGAGAATACTTCGATCACCAGTCATATGATTAGTGCATCCGCTATCCATAATCCATTCTGAAGCACGAGGTGTCGTAGCCTACAGTGCAGTTAGGGGGATAGGCTTCACAAAGAGAAGTGTGAAGCATAAACATTTGACGAGCAAGTGGATTATGAAAGCTTAGATCCAAGTTAGGACTGATTGGATGTTTGGCAGATGATTCAGGAACAAAATACATAGTGAGACCATTTGGGCATTTGATCTTGCGCCCTACAAGATGTTTTAGGTCCCCAGCGATAGCATCCGACGCCTTTGATTTCCGGCTGGAGACCTTTCCCTACAAAAGAAAGTTAATTCTTCTTAACCACCCACATCTTCAGGGGTGGCTTAGAAGCAACGAGTCTAAGTGCAGCATCTGAGAACTTCGTCTTTGGAGCCCTAGCTAATAGCCTTGCAGGAGAAGAATGATACTCATATGAATAAGCAGAAAAGTTCTTAGTTCTATGAACATAGCGGTTTACAGACACACACTCATATTCATAATTCTGAGTATGGTTTCCCTGCAAAACATTGGCATTAGGGTGACTCAGGTGAGTCCTCTGTCTGTATGAAGCCTTTGGGTCATATGAAGCCTTTGGTCTGGGATTTGTCTTCCTCCCAGGTGGTGTCATAATGACATTCACAGGAAGATTCTCAAGACAACTTTTGGGAACCCAGATCTTCTTCATAGGTGGCCCGTTCCTGTAGTTAGTATCAATATATCTGGCAAACACCTCACCATTCTGATTCTTAAACAGTTTATAGTTTGCATCAAAGGATTCATCAATGACAATTGGGTTAGCACAGGTGAAGCCAGATAGGGTGGATGGATCCACTGAAGGTCCCTTTGCAGCAACCCATGTGGTTTTGGGGTACTCGCTCAGCTTCCAAGAGGAGCCATCAACATTCATTTTCCTCTCGAACCCAACACCCTCTTTCCTAGGGTTTCGGTTCAGAATCTGCTTTTTGAGGACATCGCACAGTGTTTGATGCCCTTTGAGACTTTTGTACATCCCTGTTTCAAGCAATGTCTTCAACCTAGCATTTTCATCAGCAATAGTAGTGGTATCCTCCGCAAAGGGGTTAGTTACCACATCAGCAGTTGAAGATATTACAACAGTAGCAGCAGTAGAACATTCAGCAACAGAAGTAGCGTTATCATGCTCAAGGCATTTTAGACAAGGTGGTTCAAATCCTTCCTGAGCAGAATTGATCTGTTGAGCGCGAAGTGACTCATTCTCTTTTTGAAGATCTTCATGAGCCGCTCTCAATTTCTCAAGCTCTTGTTTCCTTTGAAGATAATCATAGGAGAGCTTTTCGTGAGTGGTTGTGAGCGTTTCATGACGAATTTCAAGTTCCTGGCACTTAGCATGAATATTTTTAATGTCTTCAACTAAGGAATGAGAACGGGTCATTTCCGCGTCCAACAGGTCATCGCTTTTGTCTAACAGTTTTTGAGTGTGTTCCATAGCTTTCTGTTGTTCAGTTGCAATTTTAGCAAGTGTTTTGTAGCTGGGTTTGGATTCACAATCAAAGTCATCTTCACTTGATGTTTGAAAGTAAGCATCGCGTGATTTTACCTTGGCACCACGTGCCATGAAGCAGTAGGTGGGAGGCGAGTCGTCCTCGTCATTATCATCAGTGTTGGTGACGGAGTCGTTGTCTTCGGTGTTGAAGATGGACTTGGCGACGTAGGCAGAAGCTAGGTCCAGACTCGCAACACCCGAGTCAGACTCCCCCTAAGACTCCACCTCCGCCTCCTCTGAAGCAGACTCCTCTTCTGAATCCATCTCCTTGCCAACAAAAGCACGAGCCTTGCCAGATGAGCTCTTCTTCTGTGATGAAGATCTGGAAGAAGACTTGGAAGAAGACTTTGAGGATTTCTTCTTCTTCTTGTCATCAGAATCATATTCTTTGCTCTTCTTCTTCTTCTTCTCATTGTCCCACTATGGACACTCAGAGATGTAGTGACCGGGTTTCTTGCACTTGTGACAGGTTCTCTTCTTGTGATCATAGGCAGAAACTTCATCATTTCTTGGGCTGGATCGTGAAGACTTTCTGAAGCCTTTCTTCTTGGTGAATTTCTGGAACTTCTTCACAAGCATAGCAAGCTCCTTTCCAAGTTCTTCAGATCACCGTAACTGCAATGATTCTTCTTCGATGAGGAAGCAGCAGCCTTTCCTTCAAAGCTCGGGTTCGCCATAGTTGGGGCCATAGATATCTCGTTTCTCAGATAGCTGGTACTCATGTGTGTTGAGCCTCTCAAGTATGTAAGAAGGATCGAGAGTCTTGAAATCAGGGCGTTCTTGAATCATCAGGGCTAAGGTGTCAAATGAGCTGTCAAGAGATCTCAGTAGTGTCTTCACTATCTCATGCTTCGTGATTTCAGTGGCGCCTAGTGCTTGGAGCTCATCTGTGATATCAGTGAGGCGATCAAATGTGATCTGGACATTCTCGTTCTTTTGTCTCTTGAAGCGGTTGAAGAGGTTGCGGAGAGTACTGATACGTTGATCTCGCTGGGTTGAGACGCCTTCATTGACCTTGTGAAAGTGCAACTAACCCTAGGTGGTTTTGGTAATTCATAACAACATATAGCTCATTGAGCTAATACTATTCCAAGATAAACATTTCAGGAAAGCTCAATGACTGGCATGGCATGGATGATGAAAGTGGATCCCTCAAAATATTAAGGACAAAGGATTGGCTCAAGCTCAAAAGCTCAAGACTCTTCATTTTACATTTTAGTGATCCAAGATCACATTGAGTCTATAGGAAAATCCAATACTATCAAGGAGGGATGAGGTGTTACTTAATGAGCCTTTTGCTCCATGTGCTTAGTGATATGCTCCAAAACCCTCCACTGCTTTCTCATATCCACATATGACCTAAACCCAAAGTCAAACTCGGCCCTACCGATTCTTTCTAGCCGGCGCCACCGAGTTCAGATGTCATAGCCACTGCCACAAACCCTAGGCAAATCGGTTTCACCGATAGGGATCTCGGTCTCACCGAGATGGGATTGTAATCTCTCTGTTTCCCCTTTGTAACTTTTCGGTCTCACCTAAAGAGCGAATCGGTCCCACCGAGATTACAATGTAAACTCTCTGTTTCCCTTCCGTAACTTTTCGGTCTCACCGAAAGAGCAAATCGGTCCCACCGAGTTTACCTGACCAACTCTCTGGTTAGCTAATTACCAACTTCGGTCTCACCGAGTTTGTGTAACCGGTCTCACCGAGATTACGTTATGCCCTAACCCTAACCATATCGGTCCTACCGAGATGCATGTCAGTCCCACCGAAAACCCTAACGGTCACTAGGTTTACTAAATCGGTCTGACCGAGTTTTATGATTCGGTCCCATCGAGTTTGGTAAATTGTGTGTAACAGTTAGTTTTTGTGTGGAGGCTATATATACCCCTCCACCTCCTCTTCATTCGTGGAGAGAGCCATCAGAACAAACCTACACTTCCAACTTACCAGTTCTGAGAGAGAACTACCTACTCATGTGTTGAGGCCAAGATATTCCATTCCAACCATATGAATCTTGATCTCTAGCCTTCCCCAAGTTTCTTTCCACTCAAATCTTCTTTCCACCAAATCCATATCCTGTCAGAGAGAGTTGAGTGTTGGGGAGACTATCATTTGAAGCACAAGAGCAAGGAGTTCATCATCAACACGCCATTTGTTACTTCTTGGAGAGTGGTGTCTCCTAGATTGGCTAGGTGTCACTTGGGAGCCTCCGACAAGATTGTGGAGTTGAACCAAGGAGTTTGTAAGGGCAAGGAGATCGCCTACTTCGTGAAGATCTACCGCTAGTGAGGCAAGTCCTTCGTGGGCGACGGCCATGGTGGGATAGACAAGGTTGCTTCTTCATGGACCCTTCGTGGGTGGAGCCCTCCGTGGACTCGCGCAACCGTTACCCTACGTGGGTTGAAGTCTCCATCAACGTGGATGTACGATAGCACCACCTATCGGAACCACGACAAAAACATCCGTGTCTCCAATTGCGTTTGAATCCTCCAAACCCTTCCCTTTACATTCTTGCAAATTGCATGCTTTAATTTCCGCTTCCTATATACTCTTTGCATGCTTGCTTGAATTGTGTGAAGATTGCTTGACTTGTTCTAAAATAGCTAAAATCTGCCAAAGTCTAAAATTGGGAAAAGGTTAAGTTTTTATTGGTCAAGTAGTCTAATCACCCCCCTCTAGACATACTTCAAGGTCCTACAAGTGGTATTAGAGCTTTGGTCTCCATTTGCTTTGATTTCCATAGCTTTTGGTGGTCATAGCCTTGGTTTCACAACCTAGGAGAGTATGGTGTCTAGCGAGGGTAATTATCATCGTAGAGGTCCTTACTTTGATGGCACTATTTTTTCTAGTTGGAAGCATAAGATGAAAATGCATATTCTCGGACATAACCCCGCCGTTTGGGCTATTGTGTGTATTGTCTTGCAAGGTGAATTCTTTGATGGGAGAGAACCGAACCGTGAAGCTAGTGCGGATGAGTTGAAGATGTTGCAATACAACGCTCAAGCTTGTGATATCCTCTTCAATGGATTGTGCCCCGAAGAATTCAACAAAATCAGCCGTCTTGAGAATGCAAAGGAAATTTGGGATACTTTGATCGATATGCACGAAGGTATCGACTCCGTCAAGGAATCCAAGTTGGATGTGCTCCAAAGTCAGCTTGACAAGTTCAAAATGAAGGATGGTGAAGGTGTCGCTGAAATGTACTCTAGGCTTGCTCTCATCACAAATGAGATTGCCGTCTTAGGAAGTGAAGAGATGACCGATAGATTCATCATCAAGAAGATCCTAAGAGCATTGGATGGAAAATATGATACCGTGTGCACATTGATCCAAATGATGCCCAATTACAAAGATCTCAAGCCTACGGAAGTCATTGGAAGAATTGTTGCTCATGAGATGTCACTCAAGGATAAGGAGGAACTTCACAACAAGTCGAGTGGTGCTTACAAAGCCTCATGTGAAGCCCCCACATCATCAAGTGAGAAACAAACCTTCAATGAAGAATTGAGCTTAATGGTGAAGAACTTCAACAAATTCTACAAGAAGAGAAGCAAAGAAAGAAGCTCTAAGTCAAGGTCCTACAATGACAAAAGATCTTCTAGTCAAGAGCGCAATTGCTACAATTGTGGGAGACCCGAACACTATTCCAATGAGTGTACGACACCCTACAAAAGAAGAGAAGATTCTCCCAAGAGAAGAAGTAGAAGATAAGAATCACCACCAAGAGAGAGAAGGAGTAGAGATGATCGTTATGAACGAAGACCCTCACGGAGAAGCAAGGATTCGGAAAGGAAGGACAAGTCATCAAAGAGCTACACAAAACAAAGACATCAAGCTCATGTTGGTGAATGGGTATCCGGCTCCGACTCCGACCATCACTCCGAGAGAAGCTATCACTCCGACTTTGAATACACTCAAGATGAAGGTGTTGTCGGTCTAGCACTTGTGTCAACCAACTCCTACGACATATTTGAATCACCAAATGAAGGAATTGGTAGATGCTTCATGGCCAAAGGTCCTA
Organism: Aegilops longissima; assembly: GCA_021605205.1. NCBI lineage: Eukaryota > Viridiplantae > Streptophyta > Magnoliopsida > Poales > Poaceae > Aegilops > Aegilops longissima. The sequence continues at coordinate 663,584,256 of CM038676.1, forward strand.
AGGTAACACACCCCGAGTATGTTGATTTTGATGTTGATGAAGATGACTTGCTAGGTGATGATGATTTACTTGTTGACAACTCTAGTGATGAATACTATGATGAAACGTCAATTAATCATGCTAATCAAGTTGAAACGAATGACAATGATAAGGAGAAAATTGAGCGTCTAACTAAAGAACTAAACACTCTTAAGTTAGCTCATGAAACTATCTTTGAAGATCATCGAGAACTTTTAAGGGCTCATGAGAAGTTACGCTTTGAAAAGCTCAATCTCGAGCAAGAGCATGAGTTCTTAAAAGCGATCAATGATGATCTTCGTAAGAAAAGTTCTTCTTACATTGCCAAGCGTTTACTCTTATCTACTTACATGCCTCAAGTCAAGTCTAGTAACTAGAACAAGAAAGATTCTTCTTCTAGTAGTAACAATAACAATGCTAAATCCAATATTGTTGCTTCTAGTAGTTCTCTTGATTCCACTAATGATCCTCTTAGCCAAGTTACACTTGAGCAAGAAAACAGCTTATTGAAGGGAATTATAGATAAAGGTGTATACAAAAGTCTTGCCGGGAGTAAGCAATTTGAGGAAATTGTATGCAAGCAAGGAAGGCACCGGAAGAATCAAGGTGTTGGTTTTGAACGAAAGTTCAATGCCAATGGAGTTGAGTGGGAAGAAGATCAATATCCCAAGACGAAGTTTGTTCCTCAACAAGAGAAGTATGATCCTACTTCCTTCAAGGGAACACAAGCACAAGATGATCTTCCACCACAAGACCACAAGAACAAAGGCAAGGACAAGCTTCAAGAGGATATTGATGCATTTGAAGAAGCACCTAAGGCCTTGGTCAAGTGGATTCCCAAGACTACGTCAAGTTCTACTTCATCAAGTACAACTACTACACCAAGGATTCCCATCAAGTTGATGTGGATCCCGAAGAAGAAGAACTAGAGAGTTCTTGAGGGTGACTCCGCCAACATTTTTCACTCATATCATTATGGCGAGGACAAGTGCAATCAACTTCCATATCTTGCACTAGTTCAAGGAGTCACAAACCCTCATGTTGGTAAGGCAAGGGACAAGGAAACCTAAAGTTTTCATGGACATCATTTTGTGTGTGCATCACTCTATGTCTATGGATATCCTTGTTTGTTCCTTGTGGGACTAACCCATGTAGGTATTGAAAGTGCAACTCACTCCAAAGGATTGCTCCAAACGATCTACATCAACATTGAGCATCCACATCTTCAACACCTACATGAAGTCATCATCGACAAAACCCAAGGTTAGTTTATCCCTCTAAGGGGGGATCTCACATCTAGGGGGAGCTTAACTCTAAGAAATGAGTCAAAGCAACTCTAATGATGTGAACACATAAATGCTTTATGTAAAAGTAGTAACCCCACTTGAGCTTAAACGATGAGTATGACCTATGATCAAATGTTCTCATTTGACTCCTAAGTCAATATACTCATATATAGATGACCTAGTCATCGCCAAATGTTTGATAGATGCTAGAATTGATTGTGCATGCTTTGTCACATATTTCATTTGTCATCTTATTGTGTGATCATGTTGGTTGCATACTTTACTCATTCGAGGACATCCACTTGTTGTTTTGATTGTGTGGCTTTTCTTTCTTTGGCCAAGTGGATGGACAAGAATGCCTAAGAACCTTCTCTAGCTATCTATGCTTTTCTCGTCTCAAACTCTATTCATGCTACATCACAAAATTTGATCAAGCAGATTCGAACCACTCTGTGTGAGGAGCACTCGGAGTCCCCGATTCGTCATAGACTTAAACTTCCAAAACTTATTTGTGATTTTCGGTCTGACCGATTCCTCCATTTCGGTCATACCGAGATTACTAAGTCGATCTAGGTTTTCATCTCGGTGCAACCGATTTGTACTTTTCGGTCACACCGAGTTGCTATAACTGTTCACAGTTTTGCATCTCGGTGCCACCGAGTTGTACCACTCGGTCACACCGCTGTGGTCGGGCTATATATATCGCACGGGCAGAATTTGGAAAACTTTCTCCGAATCCTCGCGCCCGCGCATAGCTCGCTCTGCCAACTTGGTCTACGGATCGTCGACTTCGTCGCCAGCCGCCTCCAGTCGCTGGTCTCCGCCGCCATCAACGAAATTCTCCTCCGCCGTTGCCGCCGTAGCGAGTTCCCGCCGAACTAGGGTATGAACTCGATCACAGTGCTTTCCTCGTCCGATTCTCAGCACATTGTGTTCATTATGCATCTTGCCACGATTGAAACACTCCTATCCAGTCAAATCAATCCTTAGAATAGTTGCGATTTGAAAATTTAGGATTAGGTTTCCGCCGAAACCATCTCGGACCCACCGAGTTGAAAAACTCGGTCCCACCGATTTGGCTGATGCCATTGCACTTGTAAGTCTCGGTCTGACCGAGAATTACAAATCGGTGTGACCGATTTCTGAACTTTGTGAAACCCTAGCAGTCTCGGTGCCACCAAACTGTGACTCCGTCTGACCGAGTTTACTAGTTTAGGTTCCAAAACTGCTTTGGTATCACCGAGTTTGAAAATCGGTAGATCCGAAATGTTTTCAGTGGGAAACTAAAACTAAGTTTTTTGAATCATTCTTTTGCAAAAAATCTCTGCATTTTGTGATGCTCATCCACTCTACCTCATCTATAACTATTCTCGTGGTCAGCATCGGTTGCACAAAGACATGTCGGACAGAGTGATAGCGAACAAATCAAGAGCAGATCCAGTTGAGCGAGGGCACTAGTCCCTCAAGCAGCTCAGATGATGGGAGCGAAGCACTCCGAGCAATTTGCCCAAGGCTGCCACAAGGTCAAGAAGAAGAAGACCTCGAGTCCGAGGATGAGGATTACGTGGCAGTTGAGGATGAGGCAAGCTCCAAGAAGAAAGTGCTCAAGAGGGAATTAAGCACATCTGCAACGAAGCCTGGTTTGAAAATCAAAAGGCCAGCAGGCAGACAACCAATGTCCAAAGCCAGAGTGTCTACTGAAGCTCCTTTGGAATCTCAACCCAAAGAGTCTGTTGCTGCAGAGGGAAAGAAAAGGAAAGACAGGGTCAAGAAGACCATGGCAAGAGTGATTGGGAAGCCTTCCATGATGGAAGAGGAAGAAGAAGAAGAGGTTGCAGAACCAGCACCCAAGGCACAAAAACTGATGGGTGATGCAATCAAGTCAGGGGCTGCAACTTCCAAGCCCAAAGCTGCCCCCAAGCCCAAGAATGCACCCAAGAGGAATACCAGGAGCATACCAGCAGCTGAAAAGAACAAGGCCCCATTGCCTGAAGTTGAAGCTGAAGAAGATGAAGAAGGGCAGGTCCTAAGGAAGCTCAAACCCAAGATCCCAGACCACAACGATGCTCATCCTGTGGCTGAAAACATGAAGATCAGGAGAGATAATGGGTTGAGGCTATGGAGAGAGACAGATCCATATGCCACGAGGAGAAGGACTGCTGTGGATTACAGGTTCCACACCAAGGAGCAGCAGGACTTTTATGAGACTGTCTTGCTGGATAAGAAGCCCATAGTTTGTGATATGAGATGGGTCAACTGGACCTACATGAAGGAGAACGCAGAACACTACCCTGGAGTATATGACAGCTTCAGTGCTTGTGGAATTGCTGATTTTGTTGGGCAGAAGCTCACCAACTGGAACGATGAACTTATCATGCAATTCTACTCCACAACACATTTCTATCCAGATGGCAGGATAGTGTGGATGTCAGAAGGAACCAGATATCAGTCTACCATAGAGGAATGGGCAAGTTTGATCAATGCCCCAAAGGAAAGTGAGGATGACCTGGACATTTATGTTAAGAAGAAAATGGATCATAACTCAATGGCACACATGTACAAGGAGACCTTCAAGTTTGGATCAGTCCATTTTCTGCTGTCAGGGCTGCCTACGATCAACTGGATCTTAAGGCATACTCTATTGCCCAAATCAGGTGACCATAACATGATTAGAGGGCATGCAATCAATTTGCTTCATGTTTTTGACGTGCCTCAGAAATTCAAGGTCATGAGCCTCATAGTCGAGACAATTAAGAGGACAGCAGCAGATCGAAGAGAAGGCGTGGTTATGCCCCATGATTCAGGAGTTGATAAACTCAAGATGGGCACAGAAAGTATCTCTTGGATAAGGAACACATGGTTCTCTATCCTGATTTTGAGGACAATCGGGTTGTCATGACAGAGAATGAACCATCATCAGTGCAAGCTCAGGAGAGAAAGGAGAAGACAAGGCAAGAGAAAGCTGCAAAGATGCCAACTCAAGCAGAGGCATCTGACTACTTTCTGAAGAACAAGCAGGAGCGGCTTGGTTACTTAATAGCAGCGGATTGAGAAGGGGTTGGCCACCCTAACTCAAAACCAGGAGAGCCTGGAGAGAATCATGGAACAAAAATTCTATGATCTTGATGTCAAAGTGACTGAGATTCAGTCAGCTGTGGAGCAATTACAAGATGATATGCAGGAGAGGAAGGGCAAGACGACAACTGATGCATTTGCCAGAGTGCCTAGAGCTCAGAGGTCAGCTGCAGTACCAACTCCAAACACCAGAGCCACTACTTCAGCTCCAGCTCAACCATCTCCAGCTCCAACTTCTTCAGCTCCTACCACGTCTACTGATGCGTTCATCCTTGGAGTCCTGTCTACACCACCACCAGAAGACCAAGCCTGAGAGACGACATAGTACTATGCATTTTCTAGGAACTTTTTGGTAACTTGTTGCCAAAGGGGGAGAAAAATGTATAGATCATAGGCTTCGAGAGTGAGAGATTTGCTTTTGTTCTCTCTTGTCTTCTTGGTTGAACCTTTTTGCGTTTGATTGCTTGAGATACTATGCATTACCTGTGAGACATTGATGATCATGTGTTTGATCATAAGCTACACTTATGCCTTTTATGATATTATCTTATCTATCCTTATATGATCATTCACTATGCTTGGTGATGAGTGCATGTATTCAATTGTTATCATTTTGAGCGCTCCACCAAGATGTATGTGACATGGAAGAGTAACCCATAAGCCTAATCTCTTGTGCATTTGCAGTCCAAAGCAAATCTTAAGATATGCACAAATTTAGGGGGAGCTCTTGCTTATCACATACTTCTCAAAGTGACGATGTTTTTCTATTCTATTATCATTTGTCGAAGCTTTGATCTATATGTTGTCATCAATTACCAAAAAGGGGGAGATTGAAAGTGCAACTATCCCTAGGTGGTTTTGGTAATTCATAACAACATATAGCTCATTGAGCTAATACTATTCCAAGATAAACATTTCAGGAAAGCTCAATGAATGGCATGGCATGGATGATGGAAGTGGATCCCTCAAAATATTAAGGACAAATGATTGGATCAAGCTCAAAAGCTCAAGACTCTTCATTTTACATTTTAGTGATCCAAGATCACATTGAGTCTATAGGAAAAGCCAATACTATCAAGGAGGAATGAGGTGTTGCTTAATGAGCCTTTTGCTCCATGTGCTTAGTGATATGCTCCAAAACCCTCCACTACTTTCTCATATCCACATATGACCTAAACCCAAAGTCAAACTCGGCCCTACCGATTCTTTCTATCCGCGCCACCGAGTTCAGATGTCATAGCCATCGCCACAAACCCTAGGCAAATCGGTTTCACCGATAGGGATCTCGGTCTCACCGAGATGGGATTGTAATCTCTCTGTTTCCCCTTCGTAACTTTTCGGTCTCACCGAAAGAACGAATCGGTCCCACCGAGTTACAATGTAAACTCTCTGTTTCCCTTTTGTAAATTTTCGGTCTCACCGAAAGAGCAAATCGGTCCCACCGAGTTTACCTGACCAACTCTCTGGTTAGCTAATTACCAACTTCGGTCTCACCGAGTTTGTGTAATCGGTCTCATCGAGATTATGTTATGCCCTAACCCTAACCATATCGGTCCTACCGAGATGCATGTCAGTCCCACCGAAAACCCTAACGGTCACTAGGTTTACTAAATCGGTCTGACCGAGTTTTATGATTCGGTCCCACCGGGTTTGGTAAATTGTGTGTAACCTTTAGTTTTTGTGTGGAGGCTATATATACCCCTCCACCTCCTCTTCATTCGTGGAGAGAGCCATCAGAACAAACCTACACTTCCAACTTACCAGTTCTGAGAGAGAACCACCTACTCATGTGTTGAGGCCAAGATATTCCATTCCAACCATATGAATCTTGATCTCTAGCCTTCCCCAAGTTGCTTTCCACTCAAATCTTCTTTCCACCAAATCCATATCCTGTGAGAGAGAGTTGAGTGTTGGGGAGACTATCATTTGAAGCACAAGAGCAAGGAGTTCATCATCAGCACACCATTTGTTACTTCTTAGAGAGTGGTGTCTCCTAGATTGGCTAGGTGTCACTTGGGAGCCTCCGACAAGATTGTGGAGTTGAACCAAGGAGTTTGTAAGGGCAAGGAGATCGCCTACTTCGTGAAGATCTACCGCTAGTGAGGCAAGTCCTTCGTGGGCGATGGCCATGGTGGGATAGACAAGGTTGCTTCTTCGTGGACCCTTCATGGGTGGAGCCCTTCGTGGACTCGCGCAACCGTTACCCTACGTGGGTTGAAGTCTCCATCAACGTGGATGTACGATAGCACCACCTATCGGAACCACGACAAAAACATCTGTGTCTCCAATTACGTTTGAATCCTCCAAACCCTTCCCTTTACATTCTTGCAAGTTGCATGCTTTAATTTCCGCTGCCTATATACTCTTTGCATGCTTGCTTGAATTGTGTGAAGATTGCTTGACTTGTTCTAAAATAGCTAAAATCTGCCAAAGTCTAAAATTGGGAAAAGGTTAAGTTTTTATTGGTCAAGTAGTCTAATCACCCCCCCTCTAGACATACTTCAAGGTCCTACACCTTGGACAGCCAGTCCCAGACTAAATTCGATGTTTCCAGAGCACTCACACGGCCATACTGTCCTTTGGTAAGGTGGCCACAGATGATGTTCTTGGCAGTAGACTCCAATTGAATGAACTTCTTGACATCAGCAGGGGTGACACCTTCACAAGTCTTGGGAACGTCGTTCTTGACGACATACCATAGATCGACATCAATAGCTTCAAGATGCATGCGCATCCTATTCTTCTAGTAGGGATATTCAGTGCCATCGAAGATGGGGCACGCAGCGGAGACTTTGATTATCCCTGCAGTCGACATAGCTAAACTCCAGGTGGTTAAACCGAATCACACAGAACAAGGGAGCACCTTGCTCTGATACCAATTGAAAGGGCTAGTTATCGACTAGAGGGGGGGTGAATAGGCGATTTTTATGAAAGTCTTCAAAACATGGAAGTTTCAAAGATAGACAATATAAACAACACTATTCTACTACAGCGGAAGATAGACTACACTAGACAAGCCATAGTCAAGTATTCAATGAAGAGAAAGCATGAAGACTAGTAGCAGCTAGGTAGTAAAGATCAAGATGGAAGATAGTATGAAGCCAAACAGAATAGATAGTCACACAGTGAAGTCAATCAGATAATACAAGCAGGCAATGACTTCACGAAGACAAACTGTAAGTAAAGAGGAGTAAGAGATAGAACCAGTGGCTTCAGAGGGACAGGGATTTGTTCGACCAGTTCCAGTTGCTGTGACAACGGTACGTCTGGTTAGGGAGGCTGAGATTCAACTCAAGACCTCGTCTTCACCTTATTCCCTTGAGCTAAGGACACAGTCCTCGCCCAATTACTCTGGTAAGTCTTCAAGGTAGACTTCCGAACCTTCACAGACTTCGTTCACCGGCAATCCACAATGGCTCTTGGATGCTCAGAACGCGACGCCTAACCGGCTAGAGGATTCACAGTCCTCAAGTGTAACAAGTCTTCAGATCACGCGGACAGAAAGACTTCAGTGATGCCAAACACTCTTTGGGCTCTGGGTGGTTTGGGCTTTGTCCTCGCAAGGATTCTCTCTCAAAGGCTTCGGAGGTGGGTTGCTCTCAAACGACAAAAGTCGTGCACTAACTCTGAGCAACCACCAATTTATGGTGTAGGGGATGGGCTATTTATAACCACTGGGCAACCCGACCGAATTTGTCCGAAATGACCCTGGGTCACTAAGGAACTGATAGTGTCGCAACGGTCAGATTTCAAACACACGCGGCAGCTTGACTTGGGCTACAAGTAAAGCTGACTTATCCAACCAGGATAAGATTTGCTCTCATTGTCTTCGCTCGAAGACATAGGATTTGGTTTGAGCATCACTTGACCACTCGACTTTGTTCACTTGGACCCCACTTAACAAAGGCGGTGGTTCCTATGACTCAACAAAGAAGAAAAGGAAACAACGAAACATCTAAGTCTTCGTGCTCCATAGTCTTCACTCAATGTCTTCTCGCGTCATAGTCTTCAATGTGAATATCTTCACAGACCACCATTGTCTTCAATGTCTTCACATATTTTTAGGGGTCATCTCCGGTACGTAAACCGAATCAAGGAGGGACTACTGCCTGTGTTATCCTGCAATTCTCACAAACACATTAGTCCCTCAACCAGGTTTGTCGTCAATACTCCAAAACCAACTAGGGGTGGCACTAGATGCACTTACATATGCATGTGTCCAAGGTTCAAGCACCTCAAGCCTTCATGATGTTGGACATATTTGCATTTTTTATTAATTTAATCCATGTGAAAAAATACGGCGGTATTGCTAGCAAGATTAATAGCATGATATAAAATATTCATACTAGTGTGTAATAGACATACATCATACAAAACTATGAAACACAGGTACTGTGCATGCATGAACCAGTGAGAGTATGAATAAATCATACCTCCTAGTCGGAAAGGTCAAAGACGCAGTAGAGTCATCGATGGCCTTCTTCACGGTGTCATTGCTTTCACCCATTGTGAAGTCAGGTAAGTCAAAGAAGTAGTTGAATTCATAGATGTAGATAAAGGGCACTGAGCAGTCACACCGAGACGCTTCCCAAAATTGCATTGCACTTCTCCTGGTGTAGGATCGCAAAGGACGGGCTCCAGAGGCCTGCTCTCCCTAACGACTATGCATTCGTTCATTGGGACGGAGTAGCCCAAAGTAGCAGTGGTGAGAGGAACGATGGTTGGTTGTGCATGAGGAAGCAGAAGGCAAATGTGAGCCGATCATTTGACGGCTAGGGCAACTCATATTAGTTGGTAATTAGTTATCCATTTCTGAGCGGCAAAAATAAAGCAAACACATGACATAGGTTGGAGCTCAGCTTAGCTTATTTATGAAACACGACGTGGCGCACGAAGCGGGGTGAAGGAGGAGGAGCGTATGTGTACCACTCTTGTTTTCTCATGCTCCACTCTCAGGGGTGGGAATAAACTCATCTGTCATGAAATCATAGATGTGCCTCTGAAACTCATCTGTGAATTATTATTAATTATATGGGCCTAAAACCAATCTAACATAATTCTTAGAGTTATAAGATAGAACAATCGTAATCTTCTCAATGACTTTGAGGTTGGTCTCAAATATCAGTATGTCATCAACATACAAGCAAATCATAACTCCTTCGTCTCATCATGCTGATAATGTAGACATTTGTATTAACAACAAAGTCAACAGATGTTATTGCTTTTTTAAACTTCTCATGCCATTGCTTAGGTGTTTGTTTCAAGCCATACAAAGATTTCAAGAATTTCCATGTCTTTCCTTCCTAACCATCTACGATGAAGTCATCTCGTTTTTACATGCGAATTTTCTCGCCTAACTCTCCGTTTAGGAAAGTCGCCTTGATGTCCAATTAATGACAATAAGATCATATGAGGCAGCCAATGAGAGTAGCGCTCATACGGTGACCGGTTGGCCACAAGTGAGTAAGTATCAAAGAAATTTGGCCTTCCTTCTGGGTATAACCTTTGGACACAAACCTAGCCTTGTACTCTTCAAGTGTAACAGCAGGCATAAATTTCTTTATGAACACCCACATACATCCCAGGTTTGCAACTATAGGGACAATGAGAGGCAGCCAATGTTAGTAGCACTCGAAGCATGGCTAGTATGGCCACAACCATAGTTGAGTAGGTATCGGAGAAGTCTTTACCTTCGTTTTCAGTATAGCGCTTGGCCACAAGTCTAGCTTTTTACTTTCAATTGTACTCATTCCTAAGCTTCTTTTGAACATCCACTTACATTCCACAAGTTTGCAACCATAGGGGCGGTCAGTTATCTCCCATGAGGCGTTAGCTAGAATCCATTTCGCTATGGACCGCTTCCCTCCAGCAATCAACATCTAGAGATGCTTAAGACTTTGAAATGGGATTGGGAGTGTCATCCACAAGGCACACAATGAAATTATCACCAAGGACCTTGAAATCCTTTTGCCTCTTGATCCTGGTAGGAGCTTCATTGAGGAGTCACGTATGTTAACAACTCTTGTTTCTTCCAGAACAACTTGATCTTTAACAGAGGTTCGTTTATCCCTTATATAGGAATATAGGTGTGAGTAGTTTTGTAATTATATTTGTTTCGGTTGTATAATAATACAATCGGGTGATCCCTCTATTACGAGGAATGTATCTCCCATAAATATCAAAACCCTAACTTAGTGCACATGTCATCATCCCCTCGTGGAATAAGCTAATATTGCGGTACAAATGAAATTTACGTTGTTTTCTATGCTAGAGAGCTCTACAAAGGTGTCCCCGATGAGTTCCTTGGGCAATCAAGGAAGATAAACAGACAATCTGTCCAGGGGAAGGAGGGACACAGTTCGATGGTGGGTAGTTACATTAACCACAACATCAGCAGTGAAAATGCAATTGGATTATGAATTTCAAAGGAGCTACACTCTCGGATCATAAAATAAGCAGAGTGTACACAAAACTCCCCAAAACTTCACAGGCTCTTGTGGCCCATCCATCTAACCCCCTCTCCTACCAAAACCAAAAGCGGCAAAAGAATTGAGATCTCCATCTCAATCACCTATAACTTGTTGCTTGTTAGCCATCTTGTCCGGGATCTTGCGATCTTCTTCTCTCTTTTTTTTTTCTCTAGGTATTTAAACTAAAACAAGAAAGATCTCCAAGGCTGGCGAAAAACAAAAAATATGTGAGCCTACTAGACAGACAGACCAATTCAGTTCCAATTTACTCTACACTGTACACGAGCGAGCGAGCAGCCGGCCATCATATGATACGAGGTGAGCTTCACCCGTTGAGCTTCGCCAGGAACTGGTTCATATCATACTCCTCCGCGTACTGCGACTGGTCCCACAGCTCGTCCAGCCCACTCAGGATTGACTTGAGGCCCTTGCGACCCGGTTTCCCCTTGTTGCTCTCTTCTTCCGTGGCGCTCGAACTGCTTGGGAGAACCGACGCCTGCACATTGGAGATGGGATTAGGAATGAGTTCCTACAACAGGGGAACTAGTTTGTCCCAACTATCTTACCTTTCTGGAAGCAGGGGTCGAAGTGAACAAATCGAGTAGCTGGTCAGTGTTCATGGTCTTCAGGCTAGCGTTCTCAGAGTTTATGACCGCGTTGGCCACCGACACCTTGAACCGCTGGAGACTCATCACTTTCTCCTCCAGGGTGCCGCGCATGATGAGACGGTGCACATTCACAACTTTCCTTTGGCCCAGACGATGTGCTCTGTCCATCGCCTGTCACAGCAGAATTACATTCATCAGAGGACAAAGTAATAATCTGAAGTCATTAATAGTCAGAAAAACTGCATATGGATTCTAATTAATGCGGGGGGAAATGCGTTGTCTCTCTATTCAGATGCAAAAGACGAACCTGGAGATCCTTCATTGGGTTCCAATCATGTTCCATGAAGACCAAAGTGTCAGCAGACGTCAAATTCAAGCCCAGACCACCAACTGCAACAAACAAGAATCATTTAAACAAAGCCTTTCTAGCGTACCAAGAAGTAAAACCCCCACTTCACAAGGAATTCCTTGAACCTACCATGGGTCGTTAGTAGAAGCACATCGATGGTTGGGTCCGAATTGAACGTTTTGACAATTTCAAATCTCTTGTCTGTTTGAACAGAGCCATCAAGCCGCAAATACGTGACGCTGCAACATTATCAAAATCTCCCTAATCAGATGGCTTGCCTAGAAAGGCGATATGATGATATAATAATGCACATTAACTCTTGATGACTTTAAATGCTGCAGAAATATGAAATGGCAGCAAAATTACAATAAAACTAGCAGCCTAAATTAGTTTTTGGACAATTTAATCAGTGGTATCCCAACTCAAATTTACACATTAGACAGTTCAGCAGCAGCAATTCTGAAATATTTAAGCACACAGGACTCCTTAAACAGTAAAACAGAAGGTGAGGCACGTAATGGTACTACATACAGCAACGTTCTTCCAGATAATTTGCATCTGCTACTAATGTGAGAATACAGCACCAAATGGTATTTGCTGAATATAAAATAATGCATATCTAGATGCAACCAATGTACGGTATTTGCTGAATAAAACTCACCTTCTCATATGGGACTGAAACAGGTCCTTCTCAATAATGTCAAGGAAAGCCTACAGAAAAAGTTGAGAACAGAGTAAGGATGAAATCAGAAGAGAGAAACAAGAGAGACATCACAGAGAAACAGACTCAATACCTTATGTTGAGCAAAAATCAAAACTCTGTGTTGCCCAACAGCCGCAGAAGCATCAGGACTAGATATCTCTGATCCTATACCACACTCTTGCAATATCTCTTGAAGAGCAACAAGCTTAGGAGAGTGGTGCAGCTCATGCAGTTCATCACCAGTTCCCATACCTATTTCCTTTAGATGCTCCACAATATAGTCAGGTGGGCTCTCCCCAATTACAAGTAAAGGATGGCTGCAGAGCTTCAACAGGTATTGCAGTGCCTGCGTTATCATAAAAGAATATCGATCCATTTAGAGGGCAGTACTAAAACAGGATACTACAGAATGAAGAAACAAGAAAGAGTTGGCAAACTGTAGCAGCACCTGGAACACATGGCGAGTTGCCTTTGGTTGAGAGGTGGATGGCTCTGATTCATCTGCTTTCACTATAGTTGAAATCTCTTCTTTCACGTTGGAGCTGGAGAACTTGTCATAAAGTTTCAGCTGTAAGTGGCTGAGATTGCAATGTCTGTCCTGGATAATCTTCTCTGGAAGATCCGATAAGACTTCATCCTTGGTTCTTCTGAGTAGAAATGGCATGACCTGGTATAGCAAGGTTAATTTATTCATCAGTAAGGCAATAATATAGTGTTATTTCTAAAATGTAAGACACAAGAAAAAACCTGTTTATGAAGTGCCTCCATTGCAAGAATGCCTGCTTCAGCATCCTTTGCTGAACATTTGGAATCTTTAGCTGCTATCAGTGGTTTCCCATATGTAGATTGGAACTGTGCAAAGCAATGTTTGGTCAGATTTCAGCATACCAAGATAGCTGCCAGCCTGCCATGATGGAATATGTGCTTTTGACGAGAGTAGTATGGATTGCATCTTTAGGTCGAGGTCTAAATAAGAAAGGTGTGTCTACTTTCTTTGGTTTGTATGTATTCCACTTCGAGGTTTATCATTCATAGACTAGTTGAAATAAATAATTCTATGATGCAGCCTAGCACATACTAAACATCATATGTAAGAAAGTGTAATAGCTCATAGTTTTAGTTGTTGTGGTGTCTATAGACTCTAGAGAAAAATATACACACACCACGAAGGCCAGAGGACCATTCTTCAACTAACAAGCAAATATTAATGAAGCCATTGTTGTTCAAATTCTAGTCTTAACTGATAATATTATGCCTGTGACTCACCATGATAGTTACTTTTAGATATACTAGGCTAAATTCTAGTCATTGATAGTAACTCTGTGTTGGCATGTAGGGAGTAGGAGGCTAGAGCAGACTAAAAGTTACTATCAATTGGTTCCATAAGTACAGATTCATAGCACACAACTTACCTGTTTTTCTGTTCCAAGAAACCCTGGCATAAGGAAGTCAAATAGCGACCACAATTCCAATACATTGTTCTGCAGTTCAAGAGAATGTGTCAACTTACAGAAATAATTAAACCAATGGCAGCTAATTTACTATCCACAAAGGACACAGACATAAATGAATATGTGAACACAAATAGAGAGCAGCTTAAGGTATACCTGAATAGGAGTTCCACTCAAGATAAGACGGTGCTGTGCTTTCAACTGCTTCACAGCAGACGTTATTTTAGATCTTGAGTTCTTTATTATGTGCCCTTCATCCAGAACACAATAGTTCCAAATGACACTCTCGAGAAAATCGATATCCTTGCGTATAATATCATACGATGTTATGATGACATTGAATTTATCGAATTGAGCACGGAGCGTCATCCTGTCTTGTGACGAGCCAATGTACTGAAGAGGTTTCATGATAGAGCTGTCTATGTATTTCTCCACTTCGTATTCCCAGTGTGCTACTAATGTAGAAGGACAGATAATCAAAGATTTTGGATCTTTGTCATCATTCCGTGCACGGGACTCGGCAATATCACTTGCTACGATAGCAGACGCCTGGAGTGTCTTGCCAAGCCCCATGTCATCACATAAAATTCCATGTAACTTAAACCGTCTAAGGAATGCTAACCAGTTGATTCCTTCTTGCTGGTACCTGAGAAACAAGATTTTATTTAAAGAAAAACATCAGAACAAACATAAACCTGCAGAGAGGCAATATACAGCAGAACATTTTTCAACATATGAAGCAAGCTAGACTCAACTTACATGACAAGTTCATTTTTATGCATGCAAAATAAACAATTTCAATAAAGTAGAATGCCATCATGAAGCCAAATTCTGACTAAGGAACTTTAATGATAGTTACAGACCTGCGCAACTCAACACTAAGATGAATGTTGAGCTTGTGATCATCAATTTGAGAGTTGTCAAGGAGTTGTTCCAGAAACTGTGCATCTTCTGTGCTGCTATATAAGCGCTCACTTAGTCCACTTGGTAGCGGAACTCCCTTCGCTAATGGCAGCAAAGGGACCAAAGCAGCGAAACTGTGAGTGACAGACTGCCTAACAGATCCATCAGGGTCGCTCATGCACCTCAGAAGAGGTACAACAAGGAAAGGAGCATAGGGAACCAACTCCACAGCCAAACCCTGAACAAGAAGGCTCAAAAGCATCCCAGCTCCTTGTCTTGCACACACAGAAGATGAATCCGACAACATTGGAATGGCATTTTCTATGACAACTACCATCACATTATCAGTCAGTGACTTCGCCATTGACGTGATGCACCTGGCAGCAGCTAACCTAACAGCCACATGAGAATGACGCGCGCACCCAAGAATACAGGGAAGGAGCCTTAACAGCTGAGGCCTCAAGGGCTCAGGCAGGTGAGGTGTAATTGAACGAACAACCTGCAACAATCAGGCACACCATTAGAAGCATGGACATGTGACTGAAATGCAGCCAAATAAGTCTTAGACTAAATGATTTGACATGACGATCTAAGCCTAGAGGATATAACTGTTGCAGCCACATAACACTGAATCCACATCAAGTCCTGATGGAACAAACCTGGATGTTATTTATAAGGGACTGTGGGTCCTTATCCTCACAAGACCTGCCTAGTTGTGTGATACTTGGATCATCTTTCTGAATGTCATCTTCGATCTTAATAGGTTCAAGAAACTCGGTAAGGCAATCCCACAACTTGGGGAGTTTTTCGAATAATGATGATCCAAATTTCTCACAGAGATGCTTTAAAGCCAACTCTGATCCACGACGACTTATATAACCTTCCGTTTTCGTTCTTTCTTCACCACCAGAATTCACATGACCCCTGGATTTGTGGTTGCTAAAACGCTTCCCGATTGACAACAAATTTTGGTCCTCGATAACCTGTATTGAATTGATAACTGCAGCTTGAGGTGTCTCGCTGATATCAGTGCATGCTAAGGTGCAGAGGTTCTTTGTAAGCTTGTCATTGGGGCCTGGCTTCCGACCAACACAACCAAAAATGAGCTCCGCAAGTGCATCTGCAGCTTTGTCTTGAAGTAGTTCCTCCTGCATGACATGGAAACATCTAAATTCATATGCTAAATTGACAAAGTAGAATTGCTAAAGTAAGCACAAGGCTACATGTTTTACCTGTTCCCTTTTTATTGCAGCCATTAAAGGTAAAATGACTGGATTCAACTTGCTTGGTAACCCCGACATCCAGACGACAGCAGAAGCCACTAAAGAAGAGACAGTGACATGCAAATTGTTCTGCATAACAACATCAAATGAGTTAACTTATGTGAAGATGCAACCATGGACCGACCAAGAATAATGTAACACAGACCTTCAATATTTTAACACAAATATAAACAGACAATAATCGGAGAGAAGACACATACCTGAACACACTTCAAGTAGCCTGATGTGGACAACAGGCCTTGTTTAGCTGACTCTATGTTATTCAGAACAATTTTCTCACTGTCCGAAGGGAGATCAAACTCAGTGGGTAACGACAGCTTTGAAGCAAAATTAATAGCATCATCAACGCTCAGCATGTCAGCGTTAAAATTTAAGCTGCTGGCATAATCTTTGAAAACAGCACAAGACTCTACTGTACGGAATAAATTAGTGGCTTCATTGCGCATCTTTGTGTATGTTCTTGCAAGTTCAGAATAGGGAAGCACAGAGCCTTTTGTTGGAAATGCCGGATCAGAGCAAGACAGCAAGTCCAAAAGATACTCTTTCACAGAGGAGAAGAAAGCTAGCAATGTGCCAACTGCAGCGAGATCTCTTCCTCTGAGGTCTTTAAACCAAGAAACAATAACCATAGAAGCCACCTGGATCAACAAAACAGATCAGTACAATGCAAATAGTTCTGGAGTGAAGATATTAACACACTAATATAATGCGGCCATTTCTAACCTGTCTCTGGACTCCTGAGAGAGACATGACATCATTAGCAAGTGGAGTAAGAACAACTTGCCACGAGCCAACTGGCAACTTCGAGGCAAAAAGCCCAAGGGCCATTGCTGTTAGTACTCGTGTATGGGTAACAGATTTGTCAGAATCGGCCCCCACGATTATCTTTGGAACATTTGAAGAAAGATCGAATTGCTTCTCGTGTGAAGTATTTTCTCCCGTAGAACCAAAAGATATCATTCTTGAACTTTCATGTTCTAGCTTTGCAGATCTTATCTTTGCAGCTCTTGAACGGCTTCCTCGGGGAAGGGCAACTGGCATAAACATTTTTGTAGAATCCAATGTTGAGCCATATGGAGTCGTAGCAAGTTGCACCCAATTACTAAAATATGATATTGCAGCACACTCAAGGTCTTTCTCAGGGCACTGCAATAGCAAAGATGGTTTTGTTTAATACCATCCTATGAGAGACAAGATTACTAAAGTTTCTGGGTATTTACAAACGGTAGTGCTAAAACTCTGACACCAGATTTTTAAACATGGCAAATTGAACATTTTTTATGGCAGCTTTAGTTGGCACGAGGATGGCAATTTTAGTTTATGAGCATGGCAATTTCCTGGCAAGAAAACAAAACAAAGGCGGATTTGCCATGCTTGCCAACTAAACTTGTCATCCTCAGTAACACAAATTGCCATAAAAAAGGTTCGATTTGCAATGGTCAAAGATCTGACGTCAGATTTGTAGTGAAGTCCTCTACAAAATGCCCAGAAGTCCAGAACATTAACCTGAAGTAGAAGTTTCCAAGCCCTTTCAGAAGATTGAAGAATCTCGTCATTCGACTCCAAAAGTATATTCTGGAAGGCAACCTGCAGTGAATCACCTAATATGGATGTAGGCCAGAAATTAGATGAGGCATCTCCAGCTGAACTCCTGGTGTTGCAAACCTCAAGAAGCCTCTCCTACAAACAGTCAAAACTTCACAGTTAACTAGGAAAGCATAATGATACAAGTGGACTCAGCAAGATTCAGTATACATAATGGCGATGAAATTGCATTATTCCATACTTGAGGCTGAAAAAAATAACTCAAAGTAATATTTTACTAAAGAAAGTTGCCTAAAACATTAGCCCGATGGCTCAAAACTGATGCAAATGTAAGACGTGGACTTGCACTAAAGGCAACAAAATTGCATTATTCAGTTCTTGCGACTAGCAAAAGTATCTCGTGGCAGGTTGTTTCTTTAGTAAACAAAGCTGAAAAAGGGATTAGCCAGATGATTCAAAGCTGCTGAACAACTTCGGCTGTAAGAGACATGTGATTGAATGGTAATGACTGCTAATTTCTATAAATCAATTCCAAAACTCAGGTGATTTCTTCAGTAAACAAAGTTGCAAAAGTAGCCAGATGGCTCAGACTGCTGCACCACATGGTTGTAGAAATTTCTCACCGAACAATGACGGTTCTTTCTATAACTCAATTCAAAAAGTCCAGAATGCCTGATACATCAGCACAATAAACCAAAGTGGATCCTAAATTCCAAGTAATTCTTACCAATGTTCGTATAGCAGAACGCCGGACTGATGTAATACTGTGTCTCATAAAAGGCCACAAACGGGGTGTCAGTGTGGCTAAAACATAAGGGTTCTCGCTGTATGCCAACTTGTCTTCTTGCTCAGCCATCTGAGTAGCTTTGTTTAGATCAAATTCTCTCTCGCTTAAGGCTGCCGTGCCAAGCATCTTTGGAACCATCTCTGGTTGCGAATATATCTCAGCTAACAAATTCATTACACTGAAATAGAAAAGAAATGTTAACAGTTTAGTTTCAGAAGATGAAAGAACAGCCGTAAATTGGTCAAATAATCTTTGGCTTATGCTCAACTTTACGCTAATGTATGTTTGCCACACGACACGAGATTGAGTGATACCTGCTTGTAGATGGGCTTAGGTCATCAAGGTCAAGCAATATATCCCATAACAACATCACAACTGAATTCAGCAATTGATCATTTAGTCTAACTAAAGAAGCAGCAGCCGGGATCAGGGCCTCTGCAGCTACAGCACGGACATCATCATCCGGATCTTCCAGACCAGCTTTACAAGCATGAAGGACATACTCAAACAGATCTTTAAGCATTTCCTGGTGAGGCAGAGAACGGTATTATCAATTTTGTATACAGATTGGGTATCAATTCATACATCAATATGGATGAACAAGCCATTAACAGTGCACACTGGAGCATCTAGATTGACATGAGTTGTACAAAGCCCAAGGTGTAGTCAATCACATAACAGCGCAATATGGAAATAAAATCTTATATAGGTGATCAGTTGCTCGATTAGCAATCACCTTGCGAACCGCAACCAGGTATTTAATTCCAAGGAGGCTCCCATGACGAACTTCCCACTCTTGCCTGCGCTGAAAAAACAAATAAAAGAGATGACAGTGACGACAAAAGTGAATGTTTTGTTTTAGAAATGGATGATCATGAGACAGATAACTACAACACATACCTGCATTTGCAGTAAGATATTTAGTGTATGGCACACTAAAGAAGGATGCATGTACTTCAGAACAGCACCAAGAGCTTGAGCGCAAGTTTCACGGACAGGGGCAACCACTTGATCAGATACATAATCACCAAAGCTGCGAGCAGAAAAAGGTGTGCAGAAGTAAGGCTAATAACCAAGAAAAAGATATATAAGCATGCCCATCTTGAAATCTAGAAATGCATACCGGTCCAGTGAGAGTGCACAAAGGAAACGAATTGCACAATCTTGAAGAAACTCCCAATTCTTCATACACGAGTACTTGGCCAATTTCATCAGTTTCACATATTTTGAATTGTCAGGAGCATGTACAACAGAACTTGGATTTGATACCGAGTTGAGTGCACTGTTGAGTGATGTACATGATGTTTCCACTTTAGAGGGATCGGTTGAATTATCAAGCTGCAACTCTGGCTCGACCTTTACATGAGCAGAATTAGGTTCATCACTCGATACAGTGAGCACATTACTCAAACCTGCCTCGGCTTTGGAATCATCAGGATTGACCAGATCCTTATCCACGTCAATGTGCATAATCTCAGAAGGATTTGGTTTCTCCTCTTCCATATGTCTCTCCACAACTGGTTCAAGCATAATCTCAGAAGGATTTAGCTCTTCTTTCTTATGCCTCTTCAAAACCGGTTCAAGATGTTCCGCATCAATGTCTTCATTAAGATCAATACCATGAGGCTTTTTCAGGGTGTCAGAATCGGTTTTATCATCCAGATCAGCAAAAGGTGAGCTCAGATCAGGGAAATATACTCCAGCGCAAGCACCTTGATGCGTCAAAATTTCCCTCAAAGCCATAATGGTGCCATGGCGAACTTCCCAAACTAAAAGGAAACAAAACTCAGTTAAAGGATACAAGCAACACAAAAAGAGACAAATGTTGGAGTTGGGACGTGCACTTACTAGGGTCAAACATGTCAAGAATAAGCTGATCAACAAACTGTTGAAAAGGCCATCTCCCACTGTCACTGTACTCCACATTGTCTTCATCTGCAACTGTGTCAGAAGCATCCTGAAATTAGGGAAATGAAATTATCAAATCATCATGGATTGAAGACAAAGCCATCCTCCTAGGAATGCTACTGCAGAAGTAACGTCTAATTGCCAGACAAAGCAACAGCAATAACAAACTAGCAAACATGCCCATGCATTAAGCACAAGAATACCAGGGCAAGTGAAGTGTATCAGCCACTTGCACCATGCCACATATTTAGGCATACTACAATCTATGGCAGCAATTGATATGAAACAAAATTTTACTGCTTTTATGCTTTGAAATATTGGAAAAATAAAACTACTAGCAGGCATAAATTTGCGGATGCTTTAGATTATTTCAAGAATGAGGTATCTTATATATAAATTAACCATCTCACGGAAGTAAATCAAATATATTTTCGAGCATGTGATTGATTGATCCTTACATTATATGTGCCAACTTGGTCAGAAGAAGCTCCATTGGACGATGCAGAATTTTTAAGCACAACCTCGTCATCCTCCGGTATAGACTTTGTATGATCCTTCGCATTGCTCTTTGCTTTCCGCTTCAGCATATTACGTTCCCTGGCACTTAGCCGCTTAGGTCGAAAAGTAGAATGTTTTGGATACCTAGGAACCATGGAGGCAACCAAGTGCTGAATATTCTGACCACTATTATACGAATAAAATCCATTGTTTTGGGCATTTGCACCCCAATAATTCTTTTGGGCAAGAAGATCCTCATCTTTGAAAACATCATTGAAATCCATAAACTGCTCGCACACATCGAGACCTGCACTAGAATAAGAAAGAAGTATGAAATCAATCCAAAATAACACTGGAAATATGCGAAGTAGACATTATGGAAACAGCACATGAGAACCTATATGAGATCAGATAGCACTTTGCATCACATATATTAAGCAAAAGGGAACAAAGGAGCAACTAATGATTTAATACCTTTTGACACTAATAATATTTTAACCCCTGCTCGCAACCTCAGAAAATCCAATAGATGTAAGCAGCGCAATATAATTGGTCAGAAAATTAGCTACTTAGTATTTAGTGATCACCAATATACGAATTCAAACTGATCGGCAGAATTCTAATGTAGGGCACACAAGAAAATGCATTACAAAAATTGATATTACAATTAACTGAAAAAAAAGGCTAGTTATCCATCTTTAAATCTATAATCTCACAACAATCTATATTTTGTGAACACCGACACACAATAAGATGAAACATTAATTAAATCTTGGAAACAGATTGTGCTTTACCATACATAGTAAGAAAAATAACATACCTAAACGCCGCCGAAGATTTTGCTTTTGGCGAGCTAAGCGGTCTGACGGGTTCTTGCCATTATCGTTAGCAACATCGAATTCCTAGCAATCAAACAGAGAGAACTCAAGTAGTCAGACCAAACTCTTTAGTTCATTGATGTGTTACGAAAGAAATCCAAAATATTTTAGTTGTGTTGATCAAATATTGAGGAGCAAGAATAACGGCACAAAAGATGGACCTGTCCACCCGATGACAACAAAGGAGACCCAAATTCCAGTACCCTGTTTATATCAAAGCTGTAACAAAAAGAACAGCATTATTAGTCTCTTCGTTTTAAGAGATAGGATCAAGACAGAAAGAGGGAAGTAAACAAAATATTGGGAAACCAAATCCATCAAACCTTCCAAAAGCAAGCTCAGATGTTGCAGTAGTATCAGGGCGTGGCAATGCTGACGCAACATCACCAGTTTCATCAGATAACCCAGCAGCATGTTTTTCTGCTTCCACGGCTGCAAACAAATCTTTGACTGACGTGTGCTTGACATTCTCTGCTATGGAACCGATCGCCTGAGCAGCAGCAACCCTCGTGTCCCAATTCTTACTACGAAGGTACTGAGACACCTAAAATTGGCACATGAGAGCATAACGTTTAGCCACCATTACGTGCATAATGCATAGAGAATGAAAGCTGGCCGCTCTCCAGTAAACTATGCATAGCATATATGCTAGCATGTTGATATCATAACAGTATTGAGTCATAATTTAATCTGACTGAACATATGTGACTACTTGGATTGCTCCATGAAAATACAGATCAACATTCGAACATGCATGCATAGGTGAGGACATATATATATAGCCAACAGAACTGCTATTTGACGGATCAACTTAGACATAACCGAAGATGTAACATATAACAGGGGAAACAATGTAGGATGAATTCGTGTGTTATCAAAGAAGAACAAGAATGAAGTGATGCAGCTAAAAAACCATGCATTCCTTCATACATCATGGCTTGAACAGCACAGCGTGGAGCATACAAGGCGAACAGTTGACGGGTTCCTTCATGGTTTGCAAATCTCACAACATTAAAGCCTGCGGCATCGTACACATACCTTTTTCAACAGAGCATTTAGCTCCTGGGGATGTGTCCTTGCGATTTCTCCGATCTGGCGCGCGGCCGCGAACCTTGTCGCTTGTGTCGAACCGGCTAAGTCAGGTTAAAGGAAACTTTGCACAAGAGATAATGATGGCGAGGAGGCAGTGAACATCACATAACAGTACATTATATAGGTTGGCAAGCAGTATGGTTATTATTTATTATTAAGCATGGCTAACTTGAAACTCCAATCCAACTGAGCTAGGTGAGATTGAATGAAAGTTTGCAGAACAGATGACGGTGATGATGAGGCACTGAACATCACATCACATCATATTACCTTACTAGGTGGCCAAACTAAACAGTAGGGTTATTACTAAGCATGGCAAACTTGACAGTCCATTCCAACTGGTGCTTGTTTTGCTTTGTCCAGAGAGTGAATGGGCAGAAACAAACAAACAAACAAACAAACAAACAAACAAACTAGAAGTGAATGAGCACAGCAGGCAGTTACATACATTCTGTAAACCCAAAGAGTAGACTTATTATTAAGCATGGCAAACTTGACACTCCATTCCAACTGGTGTTTGTTTTGGTTTGTTTTGTTTTGTCCAGAGATAGAATAAATAGAGTAAATGAACCCAAAAAACAATAATAGTGCAGAGTGCAGAGTGCAAGTCCCTTGGAATGAAATAATAAGAATAATAATAGCATGCAAGTAGGAAGGAAGGAAGGGGAGGATACTGTCGAGCAATGTGAGGAGGCGGTGAAGGCGGGAGGAGCTCTGCGCGGCCATACTGGGGTGGGGTGGCACTCATCCACTCGAATCCACTCGGCGGCGGGCGGCGCTTCACTCCAAATCAATTGCTCCGCCGCATACCTGGTCAGCAAACAACAACACGGGACGGGTGAGGGCGAGCGCAGGTAACGGACATGCGGGCACGGGGCTGGACGAGGACAAATCGGGCGCGGCTGACGGTTTCAAATTGGATTCGAAATCCGCGGAGCCGGCGCACGAGGCGCTGCGGGACACGCAGGGCCTGGGAGCTGTTGCGCGCGAGGCGGATTGCCGACGGTTGCGGCGGCGCGCGCGGCGATCCAGTCTTATCCGTACGGGGGGAGAAGGCGCGCGGCAAAGAGAAGAGAAGAGGGACCAATCGAGAGCGAGAGAGCGAGAGGGGGTGGGGGGCTAGGGAGGAGGACGTACCGGGGGTGGCCGGCGAGGTGGGAGGTGGAGCGCGGCGGCGACGGGGTGAGGGAGAAGGGGATCGCGGGAGGAGGAAGGAAGAGCCCCCGCCGGGGAGGGAGGGGAGGGGAGGGGGGGCGGTGTGGGGTCGGGGTGGCGAGCCCAATCCTCCGCTCCTCACGCGCGCGCCCGGGCTCGGTCGCTCGCTCGCTGCTTCCTTTCCTGGTCGAGTCGGGTCTAACCTGTGGAATGGACCGACGGGTCGGGGTTGGGGTTGGGGTGGGGGGTTCCAACTGGCGTGCCCAGGGTGTTATTTTATAGGCGAGCTGCTTTCCCTTCCACCTCGCGCCGGCCCCGGCCTTTGGACTTGGGCCCCTCTTTCTTTCTCCTTTCCCTCGCTGGGCTCTCTCTTTTCTACTACTCCTATGTGGCCTTTCTTCTTCTTCCTCTTCTTCTTCTTCTTCTTTTTGGAGCTCCTATACGGCGCTGCAGGCGCCCGTTAACGATCCAGCGCCTTCAGCGCTGCTAGCACGGGCCAGCCCACTAGCGTGCTGCCCTAATTTTTTTAGTTTTTTTTTTGCGAAAATAAAAATACGAAATGAAGAAAAGTTTACAGATTTAAAGAAAAAAAGTTCACCCATTTGGAAAAATATGTCCATATCTTTAAAAAATGTTCATAGATTTTGAAAAAGTTCATTCAAATTGAAAAAAAGTTCGTCCAATTTCACAAAAGTTCATTAAATTTGAAAAAAGTTCATCTGTTTTCAAGACAAAATGTTCATTAAATTCAGAAAAGGTTCATCAATATTCAAAAAAGTCCATCAATCTCAAAAAAGTTCACAGAATATTTTTAAAAAATGGTCAACCGGCGCCTAGATGGGCCGGCCCATTTATGGACGCCACAGGCGCCAGTTAACAAAATGCACGTTAACTGGCGCATGTGGCGCCAAATAGGAAATGCCGACATCTTTCTCTCTCTTATTATATCTCAAGAAAACCTTTTTTTCTCTCCCATCGCAACACCGCCTTTCTCCATATTCGACGGGTCCAAAACCCGGGGTACCAGCCCGGCCTCACCCTTGTCCGGGGCCCACCAGGCCCGAGGAATATCATGGAGGCGAACAACACGAGATGTAATTGTTGGCATACTTCATCTCTTGTAATTGCACTAGTATTTGGGCTCAAAAATCATTTGACTACGCCAAACTTACCATTCGTCCAGAATTTTGGCGGTAGGCATCTAGCACTTGCTGTAAGGAAGCTGCATTTAACACATCCGCGGTCATGAGAATCAAAAAATCGTTGGCAAATAAAAGGTGTAAGACCGACGGTGCATTCCTGCACACTTTAATTCCCCCGATGTCACCAGCTTCTTTTCAAACTACAATAAACTAGACAAACCTTTTGCGCAAAGGAGGGATAGATAGGGGGAGAGGATCTCCATGCCTAATTCCTCTAGTAGGTATAAAAGTATCAGTTTCTTGAGAGTTATACCCTACTCTATATCTCACCGAGCCAACACATGCCATCATCTCCACTACAATCTTTCGTGAAAGCCCAATTCCGGCATCGTGTTCCTCAGGGACACCCCACTCAACTCGATCATAAGCCTTATGCATATCCAGCTTAACTGCACAAAGGCATGTTTGTCCCACTCTTTTAGTTTTTATTTATGAATACATTCATAAGCGGTGAGAATATTATCAACAGTGAGCCTTCCAGGGGCAAATGCGCTTTGGGTTGGAGAGATAATATATGGAAGAATTGTTTTCAATTGAGCAGCATTCTTTTTTGAACTAATTTTGTAAAGTACATTGCAAAGACTAATGGGTCTAAACTGAGTTACCATCTCTGGGGAGTCAATTTTTGGAATCAAAACTATCGTTGTGTCGTTCCATTTAGTAGGGATTTGCCTTGAAGTAGTTACAAAGAAAACTTCCTGGGTAATTCCCTCCCCGAGTATATGCCAATATTTCTTAAAGAACAGTGCATTGAGTCCATCCGGCCCTGGTGGCTTAAGATAACCGATGCTAAAGACAGCTTTACGAACATCATCCTGTGTATAAGGAGCCAGTAACATATTATTCATCTGTGATGTGACCTTAGAATTTACCTTATCCAAGATAGATGGTTCGGTATGAGGCACTGCAGACGTAAATAGGTTGGAAAAGTAATTCTGAATATGTGGATTTCATCCAATTGGTGTCTTTCAACTTTCTAATGTAGTTTCTCTTTCTCCTTGCTGAATCATATGCTTGAAAGAATGTCATATTTCTATCCCCATTTTTCAGCCATGAAACTCGGGACATTTGCATCATGTGAATTTCTTCAAGTTCTAGAAGACATTCAATCAACTCCGAAAGATCTTTCCTTGCTTCTTCGCTACCGTCATTTATTGGGCCTACCATCACCATTTCAAGGTTCCCTTGCGCCTTACGGAGGCGTCGTTTATGTTTCTTGAGAACCCTCTTGTCCCAATCATGAAACATCGCATGCATGTGATTTAGCTTTTCATACACCGAGCTGGCAGCGGGATCTAAACCTACTTTCTACCAAGCCTCCATTACAGTATCATTAAATTTTGCTTCGCGTAACCACCTTGACCCAAACCTCTCCAGCTTTGCATCACCATGCATGGGTAGGCATAGAATAATACTCGGTATGAGTGATGATCACTTTTAAGAGCCAACCTTGAGTCGCTGTCTCCTTCTTCCTCTTGTTGCTCCTTCCTTCTTCTCCCTCCTTCCTTCTCTTCATCCTGAGACGATCCAGCACTATCTCTCTTCCTCCTTCCTTTTTCTTCCTTTGGCCAACACCGCTGTCGAGCACGTACGCCATGCTCGATGGGTGGGAAGTGGGGGGTCATCCAGCGGCACTGCTTTTGCAGCCTCGCTCCCTTGTGATCATGGGTGTCGTCACGTGCCTCCGCCACCGCCGCACCTTGCTCCAGCACTGCCGCCAATCGGTCACAAGTGTATTAAGTCACCTCGGTCAGGACACTGTGAGTTAGTTAGGGCATGATGATGGATGTCGTCACCTGAGAGGGCCCTAAGAATATCTCTCCATCGTTAAAGGAGCAAAATCCCAGTCCGTAGCTATCTCATCCCTCATCATACGTTCCCGATGAACCCGTAAGACGGATAACGTTAGAACAATCCCAAAGTGCCTCGTCCAGTATGAAGTGACTTGATACTCTCATGGTCTAAGGAATTGTGCATATGTTAACTTCCTACGTTATGGACTTTAGAATTTTGACGATTTCGTATCTTTAGTATAACATACAGCTTGGGTTAATTCAACACGTATGTTCTACCAACATTGTGCTTGTTGGGGAACGTAGTAATTTCAAAAAAATTCCTACGAACACGCAAGACCATGGTGATGGCATAGCAACGAGAGGGGAGAGTGTCCGTCCACGTACCCTCGTAGACCGAAAGCGGAAGCGTTATAACAACGCGGTTGATGTAGTCGTACGTCTTCACGATCCGACCGATCCAAGCACCGAACGACGGCACCTCCGAAGTTCGCACACGCTCACTCGATGACGATCCCGGACCGATCCAAAGAAAGTGTCGGGATGAGTTCCACAAGACGACGGCGTGGTGACGATGTTGATGCTCCACCGACGCAGGGCTTCGCCTAAGCTCCGCGACGATATGACTTCTCCGCGCAGGCTTCGCCTAAGCTCTACGACGATATGACCGAAGTGGAATATGGTGGAAGGGGCACCGCACACGGCTAAGGAACGATCCGTAGATCAACTTGTGTTTTCGGGTGCCCCTTGCCTCAGATATAAAGGAGCAAAGGGGGGTGCGGCCGGCCCTAGGGAGGCGGCCGAGGAGTCCTACTCCCACCGAGTAGGACTCCCCCTTCCTAGTTGGAGTAGGATTGGGGAGGGAAGAGGAAGGGCGCCGCCTCTCCTTGTCCTATTCGGACTAGAGGGGAGGGGGGCGGCCTGCCCGGCCGGCCCTTCCTCTTCTCCTTGTGGCCCATTAAGGCCCATATACCCCGGGGTTCCGTAACCCCGGTGTTCCAGAACTTCCAGTTTTCATTCGAACCCTTCCAAGTCCAAACATAGGCTTCCAATATATCAATCTTTATGTCTCGACCATTTCGAGACTCTTCGTCATGTCCGTGATCACATCCGGACTCAACAACCTTCGTGCATCAAAACTTATAAACTCATTATGAACTGTCATCGAAACGTTAAGCGTGCGGACCCTACGGGTTCGAGAACTATGTAGACATGACCTAGAACCATTCTCGATCAATAACCAATAGCGGAACCTGGATGCCCATATTGGTTCCTACATATTCTACGAAGATCTTTATCGGTCAAACCGCATAACGACATACGTTGTTCCCTTTGTCATCGGTATGTTACTTACCCGAGATTCGATCGTCGGTATCCAATACCTAGTTCAATCTCGTTACTGGTAAGTCTCTTTACTCGTTCCGTAATACATCATCTCACAACTAACTCATTAGTTGTAATGCTTGCAAGGCTTAAGTGATGTGTATCACCGAGAAGGCCTAGAGATACCTCTCCGACAATCGGAGTGACAAAACCTAATCTCAAATACGCCAACCCAACAAGTACCTTTGGAGACACTGTAGTACTCCTTTATAATCACCCGATTCGTTGTGACGCTTGGTAGTACCCAAAGTGTTCCTCCGGTAAACGGGAGTTGCATAATCTCATAGTTACAGGAACATGTATGGGTCATGAAGAAAGCTTTAGCAACATACTAAACGATCAAGTGCTAAGCTAACGGAATGGGTCATGTCAATCACATCATTCTCCTAATGATGTGATCCCATTAATCAAATGACAACACATGTCTATGGTTAGGAAACATAACCATCTTCGATTAATGAGCTAGTCTTGTAGAGGCATACTAGTGACTATCTGCTTGTCTATGTATTCACACATGTATTATGTTTCCGTTAATACAATTCTAGCATGAATAATAAACATTTATCATGGTATAAGGAAATAAATAATAACTTTATTATTGCCTCTAGGGCATATTTCCTTCATCTCCCACTTGCACTAGAGTCAATAATCTAGATTACATAGTAATGATTCTAACACCCATGGAGTCTTGGTGCTGATCATGTTTTGCTCGTGGAAGAGGCTTAGTCAACGGTGCGCAACATTCAGATCCGTATGTATTTTGCAAATCTCTATGTCTCCCACTTGGACTTGGTCCCGAATGGAATTGAAGCGTCTCTTGATATGCTTGGTCCTCTTGTGAAATCTGGATTCCTTTGCCAAGGCAATTGCACCAAGATTGTCACGAAGATCTTCATCGGTCCCGATGCACTAGGTATGACACCTAGATCGGAAATGAACTCTTTCATCCGACTCCTTCATTTGTTGCTTCAAGCAGCTATGTACTCCGCTTCACATGTAGATCCCGCCACGACGCTTTGTTTAGAACTGCACCAACCGACAGCTCCACCGCTTAATAAAAACACGATCCGGTTTGCGATTTAGAATCGTCCGGATCGGTGTCAAAGCTTGCATCGACGTAACCATTTACGACTAGCTCTTTGTCACCTCCATATACGAGAAACATATCCTTAGTCCTTTTCGTATTTCAGATGTTCTTGACCGCTGTCCGATGATCCACTCTGGATTACTTTGGTACCTTCCCGCCAAGCTTACAGCTAAGCATACGTCAGTCTGGTACACAGCATTGCATACATGATAGAGCCTATGGCTGAAGCATAGGAACATCTTTCATTTTCTCTATCTTCATTGTGGTCGGGCATTGAGTCCGACTCAATCTTACACCTTGTAATACTGGTAAAAACCTTTCTTTGCTCGATCCATTTTGAACTTTTTCAAAACTTTATCAAGGTATGTGCTTTGTGAAAGTCCAATCAAGCGCCTTGATCTATCTCTATAGATCTTGATGCCCAATATGTAAGCAGCTTCACCGAGGTCTTTCATTGAAAACTTTTATTCAAGTATCCTTTTATGCTATCCAGAATTCTATATCATTTCCAATCAATAATATGTCGTCCACATATAATATTAGAAATGCTACTGAGCTCCCACTCACTTTCTTGTAAATACAAAGCTTCTCCAAAAGTCTCAGATAAACCCATATGCTTTGATCACACTATCAAAGCGCTTATTCCAACTCCGAGAGGCTTGCACTGCACCATAAATTGATCGCTGGAGCTTGCACACTTTGTTAGTACCCTTTGGATCGACAAAACCTTCTCGTTGCATCATATACAACTCTTCTTCTAGAAATCCATTCAAGAATGCAGTTTTTACATCCATTTGCCAAATTTCATAATCATAAAATGCGGCAATTGCTAACATGATTCGGACAGACTTAAGCATCGCCACGGTGAGAAAGTCTCATCGTAGTCAACCCTTGAACTTGTCGAAAACCTTTCGCAACAAGTCGAGCTTTGTAGACAGTTATATTACCATCGCGTCGGTCTTCTTCTTAAAGATCCATTTATTTTCAATGGCTTGCCGATCATCGGCAAGTCAACCAAAGTCCATACTTTGTTCTCATACATGGATCCCATCTCAGATTTCATGGCTTCCAGCCATTTTATGGAATTTAGGCTCACCATCGCTTCTTCATAGTTTGTAGGTTCGCCATGGTCAAGTAACATGACTTCCGAATAAGATTACCGTACCACTCAGTGCGATTTTACTCTGGTTGACCTCACGGTTCAGTAGTAACTTGATCCAAGCTTCATGATCATCATCATTAGTTTCCTCACTAATTGGTGTAGTTGTCACAGAACCATTTCTTGTGATGAACTACTTCCCAATAAGGGAGCAGATCTGATTATCTCATCAAGTTCTACTTTCCTCCCACTCACTTCTTTCGAGAGAAACTCCTTCTCTAGAAAGGATCCGAATTTAGCAACGAAAATCTTGCCTTCAGATCTGTGATAGAAGGTGTACCCAACAGTCTCCTTTGGGTATCCTATGAAGACACATTTTTCCGATTTGGGTTCGAGCTTATCTGGTTGAAGTTTCTTTACATAAGCATCGCAGCCCCAAACTTTAAGAAACGACAACTTTGGTTTCTTGCCAAACCACAGTTCATAAGGCGCCGTCTCAACGGATTTTGACGGTGTCCTATTTAACGTGAATGCGGCCGTCTCTAAAGCATAACCCCAAAATGATAGCGGTAAATCGAAATAGACATCATAGATCGCACCATATCTAGTAAAGTACGACACGACGCTCGGACACACCATTTCTCGTGGTGTTCCGTGGCGTGAATTGCGTAAACTATTCCACATTGTTTCAAATGTAAACCAAACTCGTAACTCAAATATTCTCCTCCACGATCAGATCGTAGAAACTTTATTTTCTTGTTACGATGATTTTCCACTTCACTCTTAAATTCTTTGAACTTTTCAAATGTTTCAGATTTGTGTTTCATTAAGTAGATATACCCATATCTGCTCAAATCATCTGTGAAGGTGAGAAAATAACGATACCCGCCAAGTGCCTCAACATTCATTGGACCACAAACATCGGTATGTATGATTTCCAACAAATCAGTTGCTCGCTCCATAGTTCGGAGAACGGCGTTTTGGTCATCTTGCCCATGAGGCACGGTTCGCAAGTACCAAGTGATTCATAATCAAGTGATTCCGAAGCCCATCAAGATGGAGTTTCTTCATGCGTTTTACACCGATATGACCTAAACGGCAAGTGCCACAAATAAGTTGCACTATCATTATCAACTCTTCATCTTTTGGCTTCAACATTATGAATATGTGTATCACTACCGTCGAGATTCAACAAGAATAGACCATTCTTCAAGGGTGCATGACCATAAAAGATATTACTCATATAAATAGAACAACCATTATTCTCGATTTAAATGAATAACCGTCTCGCATTAAACAAGATCCAGATATAATGTTCATGCTCAACGCGGCACCAAATAACAATTATTTAGGTCTAAAACTAATCCCGAAGGTAGATGTAGAGGTAGCGTGTCGATCGCGATCACATTGACTTTGGAACCATTTCCCACGCCGCATCGTCACCTCATCCTTTGCGGTGCTCGTCTATTCCGTAGTCCCTGCTTCGAGTTGCAAATATTAGCAATGTAACCAGTATCAAATACCAGTGCTACTACGAGCTCTAGTAAGGTACACATCAATAACATGTATATCACATATACCTTTGTTCACCTTGCCATCCTTCTTATCCGCCAAATACTTGGGGCAGTTTCGCCTCAAATGTCCGGTCGCTTGCAAGAAAAACACTCGTTTCAGGCTTAGGTCCAGACTTGGGTTTCTTCTCTTGATCAGCAACTTTCTTGCTGTTCTTTTGAAGTTTCCTTCTTCTTCCCTTTGCCCTTTTCTTGAAACTAGTGGTCTTGTTGACCATCAACACTTGATGCTCTTTCTTGATTTCTACCTCCATGCTTTTAGCATTGCGAAGAGCTCAGAATTGTTTTGGTCATCCCTTGCATATTATAGTTCATCACGAAGCTCTTGTAGCTTGGTGGCGTGATTGGAGAATTCATCAATGACACTATCATCCGGAAGATTAACTCCCAGCTGAATTAAGTGATTATTATACCCGGACATTTTGAGTATGTGCTCACCGATGTAACTATTCTCCTCCATCTTGCAGCTATAGAACTTATTGGAGACTTCATATCTCTCAATCCGGGCATTTGCTTGAAATATTAACTTCAACTCTGGAACATCTCATATGCTCCATGACGCTCAAAACGCCGTTGAAGACCCGGTTCTAAGCCGTAAAGCATGGCACACTTGAACTATTGAGTAGTCATCACTTTGCTTTGCCAGACGCTCACAACTTTCGCTCAGCTCTGATCAGTTCGCTACCCAGCGGTGCTTCCGGGGCGTAATTTTTCGTGCAGCAATGAGGATAATCCTCGTTACGGACCCAGTCCGTAATTGCTACCATCATCTTTCAACTTTGCTTTCTCAAGGAACGCATTAAAATTCAACGGAACAACAAAGACGAGCCATCTATCTCGAAGAAACATAGACAAGCAAAATACTATCGGTACTAAGCTCATGATAAATTTAAGTTTAATTAATCATATTAAACACTCCCACTTAGACAGACATCTCTCTAGTTATCTAAGTGATTACGTGATCCAAATCAACTAAACCATGTCCGATCATCACGTGAGATGGAGTAGTTTCAATGGTGAACATCACTATGTTGATCATATCTACTATATGATTCACGCTCGACCTTCGGTCTCCGTGTTCCGAGGCCATATCTGTTATATGCAAGGCTCGTCAAGTTTAACTCTGAGTATTCTGCGCGTGCAACTGTTTTGCACCCGTTGTAGATGGACGAGAACTTATCACACCGATCATCACGTGGTGTCCGGGTACTACGAACTTTGGCAACGGTGCATACTCAGGAGAACACTTCTTGATAATTTTAGTGAGAGATCATCTTATAATGCTACCGTCAATCAAAGCAAGATAAGATGCATAAAGGATAAACATCACATGCAATCAATATAAGTGATATGATATGGTCATCATCATCTTGTGCTTGTGATCTCCATCGCCAAGCACCGTCATGATCACCATCGCCACCGCGCGACACCTTGATCTCCATCGTAGCATCGTTGTCGTCTCGCCAACTATTGCTTCTACGACTATCGCTATCGCTTAGTGATAAAGTAAAGCAATTACATGGCGCTTGCATTTCATACAATAAAGCGACAACCATATGGCTCTCGCCATTGCCGATAACTCGGTTACAAAACATGATCATCTCATACATAAAATATAGGATCACGTCTTGACCACATCACATCACATCATGCCCTGCAAAAACAAGTTAGACGTCCTCTACTTTGTTGTTGCAAGTTTTACGTGGCTGCTACGGGCTGAGCAAGAACCGTTCTTACCTACGCATCAAAACCACAACGATAGTTTGTCAAGTTGGTGCTGTTTTAACCTTCGCAAGGACCGGGCGAGCCACACTCAGTTCAACTAAAGTGAGAGAGACAGACACCCGCCGGTCACCTTTAAGCAACGAGTGCTCGAGGCGGTGAAACCAGTCTCGCGAAAGCGTACGCGTAATGTCGGTCCGGGCCGCTTCATCTCACAATACCGCTGAACCAAAGTATGACATGCCGGTAAGCAAGATGACTTATATCGCCCACAACTCACTTGTGTTCTACTCGTGCATATGACATCAACGCATAAAACCAGGCTCGGATGCCTTTGTTGGGGAACGAGTAATTTCAAAAATTTCCTACGAACACGCAAGACCATGGTGATGGCATAGCAACGAGGGGAGATGTCCGCCCACGCACCCTCGTGAGACCGAAGCGAAGCGTTATAACAACGAGGTTGATGTAGTCGACGCCTTCACGATCCGACCGATCCAAGCACCGAACGACGGCACCTCCGAGTTACGCACACGCTCAGCTCGATGACGATCCCGGACTCGATCCAAAGAAAGTGTCGGGATGAGTTCCACAAGACGACGGCGTGGTGACGATGTTGATGCTCCACCGACGCAGGGCTTCGCCTAAGCTCATGACGATATGACTTCTCCGCGCAGGCTTCGCCTAAGCTCTACGACGATATGACCGAAGTGGAATATGGTGGAAGGGGCACCGACACGGCTAAGGAACGATCCGTAGATCAACTTGTGTTTTCGGGTGCCCCTTGCCCCAGTATATAAAGGAGCAAAGGGGGTGCGGCCGGCCCTAGGGAGGCGCGCTGGAGGAGTCCTACTCCCCGGAGTAGGACTCCCCCTTCCTAGTTGGAGTAGGATTGGGGAGGGAAGAGGGAAGGGCGCCGCCTCTCCTTGTCCTATTCGGACTAGAGGGGAGGGGGCGGCCTGCCCCTGGCCGCCCTTCCTCTTCTCCCTTGTGGCCCATTAAGGCCCATATACCCCGGGGTTCCAGTAACCCCGGGGTTCCGTAACCCCTGTTTCGGTAACTTCCGATTTTCATTCGAACCCTTCCAAGTCCAAACATAGGCTTCCAATATATCAATCTTTATGTCTCGACCATTTCGAGACTCTTCGTCATGTCCGTGATCACATCCGGACTCGAACAACCTTGGTGCATCAAAACTTATAAACTCATTATGAGCTGTCATCGAACGTTAAGCGTGCGGACCCTACGGGTTCGAGAACTATGTAGACATGACCTAGAACCATTCTCGGTCAATAACCAATAGCGGAACCTGGATGCCCATATTGGTTCCTACATATTCTACGAAGATCTTTATCGGTCAAACCGCATAACGACATACGTTGTTCCCTTTGTCATCGGTATGTTACTTACCCGAGATTCGATCGTCGGTATCCAATACCTAGTTCAATCTCGTTACCGGTAAGTCTCTTTACTCGTTCCGTAATACATCATCTCACAACTAACTCATTAGTTGTAATGCTTGCAAGGCTTAAGTGATGTGTATCACCGAGAAGGCCTAGAGATACCTCTCCGACAATCGGAGTGACAAAACCTAATCTCAAAATACGCCAACCCAACAAGTACCTTTGGAGACACCTGTAGTACTCCTTTATAATCACCCAGTTACGTTGTGACATTTGGTAGTACCCAAAGTGTTCCTCCGGTAAACGGGAGTTGCATAATCTCATAGTTACAGGAACATGTATGGGTCATGAAGAAAGCTTTAGCAACATACTAAACGATCAAGTGCTAAGCTAACGGAATGGGTCATGTCAATCACATCATTCTCCTAATGATGTGATCCCATTAATCAAATGACAACACATGTCTATGGTTAGGAAACATAACCATCTTCGATTAATGAGCTAGTCTTGTAGAGGCATACTAGTGACTATCTGTTTGTCTATGTATTCACACATGTATTATGTTTCCGGTTAATACAATTCTAGCATGAATAATAAACATTTATCATGGTATAAGGAAATAAATAATAACTTTATTATTGCCTCTAGGGCATATTTCCTTCAGTGCTCTCAATATTATCGGCATAGCCCATGATCAGAAAAACAGAACCATTGATTAACACATGAGCTAGTCCTGGAGGCAAGAGTAGGAATCTTTATTTTACTGTTTATAACCAACACGTGCTCATGAGTTTTCCTCTGAACCTCTTGTTATTGTAGATTCGGGGACCATAACAATTACTCCCTCAGTCCGAAAAAGCTTGTCCCTCTGAATCTAGCACCACAAATGGATGTATCTAGCACCAAGTTAATGCTAGATACGTCCATTTGAGGAACAAGCTTTGGACAATCTTTTCCAGACGGAGGGAGTATAACATAGAATATAAACATTAATTATAAACTTAGAAATAAATAATACTCAAATATTATTGCCTCTAAGACATATTTCCATCACTTCATCGTTGACGCCGTCGGCACATAGTTGGCACATAATCTAATAGTCGACCTTTAGAAGCAAAAGATGATGTGATACGGCTTACTTAGTAAAAACAAAGATGTTTTTATGTTGTTTTTATCTGTAACCATTTTGGCTTATGTAGTCTATCAATCTCTTTCTAGTCATTGAATGACACACTTACTTCAGAAGGCAAAAAAAAAAAAAAGATCGCAAGATAAAGATGAACTTACAATGCCAAATTCTAAAAAGAGGTCATTATTTGACGATGGGAAGACCACCCACCAATGATTCATATGAATTGCTGAAATGAACTGTTGCAATGTGCTCAGAGGTTGCAATGTGCAAGTTGAATGTGCAACTTTTGCACATTCAACTTGCACATTGCAACCTCTTTTAGAGCTTGTACCGGTGTACCGGAGCCTGACCAAGCGGGACGATCATAGTTGTTTCATCGTGGTCGTCTCCGACAAAAGCAGAGCCGAAGGATGCAGCTCATGGTGCGTCCATCCGTGTTTCGACTGGCGTGGATGAAAGGGAGCGTGGCGGCCGGCTGTAGTGGCACCTGGTCGCTGGTGAGTTGGTTGAGGTGGAGCTCGTCGGCAGCGTCGGCGCACACTAGAACAGACTCAAGAGATAGATGGAGGAAGATAAAGGAGAGCCTTTCGATTCCAATGGACGGCAGATCAAGGTAGCTAAAGCACCCATACAGTAACAACGTAACTGTAGAGGAGCCGAACCCTTGGAATAAGCAGGTAGCTATCTCAAAATCAAACAACAATTCAAAAAAGAATTGTTCACAAGGTTCGATCAGTCTGTGCAGTACTGTTAACATGGCTGCTCAGATTCTACCATGGAAGCATTCTTTTGCTTTTACAATTATCATTACATCAAATTAGTTATAACTATGATTGTGATTATCTATGAGGGTGCCAGATATGTTTTTTGCTTACCTCTCAATAGGTCTCAGCAAAATTCGCGCAATGGGGCCTTCCAAAATTCAACAGATCCAAACCCTACGATGAGCCCACCGACCATGCTTTCGAATGCCAGTTTTCTATTCGTTCATACTTCCACAAATTTGGAGACAAAATGTTGTTGCACACTAGCCACCACTTCTGTGATCACAATGCGATCTACATAAGCATCGCAAGATTGGCGGCCAACCAGCTATGCCATGTGGCGCAAGCTGGTTAACCGCGATGAGAAAGTTTTTGGAATATTTTTTAGATAGAGGTGATGATTTTTGTTTGAAATGTTCTTAGATGATGGTCAGAAACCCACGTATTTTCTTAAAATGGAGGATTATGTAAAGCGACGCTCGTCAGTAGGCTACAATGGTATTTTTTTTCATTTCCTTTTTTAGATAAAGGTGAGGATTTTTTTTTCTAAGATGTTCTTTTAGATGACGGTGAGGATTTTTTTTCTGAGATGTTTTTTTAGATGGAGGCGAGGATCACATAATTTTCTTAAATGAAAACATGCGCTCAACTTTCTTTCAAGCGGCGTCACAGGGTGGCGCCCCAACCACTAGTGTGATCTACGAAGACCGACCTTGTCAAAGGTAAAAACATCAACACCAACAAGAACCTGATGCAATTGCATCAAGAATCCATCTCAATGCAGATATCGAGAAAGGAAACAACAGAGTACATACCAGGCCATGATCTACAATGCGGGCGGTCTAAACTGGAGTATAACCGACGCGTTACAACTTATCCAAGATTGCGACATAAGATGCGTCGCGACGATCAAATGATAAGAGGTCCAATTGATGCAGAGATTACAAAATCTCCTTGGCATGAAACAGTAGATCCCCTGCCATGAATGGATCTTCTTCTTCTTCTTCAGGCTGCATCATACCAACAGCCAGGAACACATATAAATTGTACTCCCAGCTAGCTAAATTACTAGAGTACAGATGCTCTCTTCAGCGGCAGCTAAGAATTTGCCCTGTTGTCCATAAAAAAAATGGCATGCTAATTAATGGCGCTTTGCTGGGTTGATGATGTTCTCTTGTTGCCCGGCGAGGCTAGGACCCGATGCCCGCGACTCCCTTGGCTTGAGCAGCCGCTTGCTGTGCTGCAGCTGCTGCGGCGGCCGCAGCCGCTGCTGCTGGAGACTGGGGCGAGGCTGGGGCCGCGGGTGTTTGCTGTGGAACCTCAGCGGCCTGGGGCTGCTGAGTGTCACCGCTGCTGTTCACCTGCGACAGAAGGTTCTTGATCTGGGCACCTGTGAGGGTCTCGCGCTCGATGAGGGCGTTGGCGAGCGCGTGCAGCTCCTTGTTGTGGGTCGTGAGGATCGTCTTGGCATTGTTGTAGGCCGTCTCCAGCAGCTCCTTCACCTCCTGCTCCACCAGGCCCCGCGTCTGCGTGCTCATGGTCTTGCCGTCGTCGTCGTAGTTGTAGGCCACGAGGCCCACGCGCTTGCTCATGCCGTACTTGGTCACCATGGCCTTGGCCAGCCGGGTCGCCTGGCTGAGGTCGGACGACGCGCCGGACGTCACCTCGCTCTCCCCGAATATAAGCTCCTCGGCCACCCGCCCTCCCATGCAGACGTCCAGCCTTGCCAGCATCTGCTTCCTGGACACGCTGGTCTGGTCCTTCTCTGGCAGCTGCGTGACCATGCCCAGAGACATTCCCCTCGGAACAATGGTGGCCTTGTGGACGGGGTGGGCACCGGCCGTGTGTATCGCGACCAGCGCATGCCCTCCCTCATGGTATGCAGTCATCTTCCTGCTTTCGTCGGATATCACTGCTGATTTGCGCTCGCTGCCCATCATGATCCTGTCCTTGGCAAACTCGAGGTCGGTCATTGAAACGGATTTCGCTCCATCCATGGCAGCCTTGAGAGCAGCCACGTTCACCAGGTTTGCAAGGTCTGCACCTGAGAATCCAGGTGTTCCCCTGGCAATGGTCATCAGATCCACATCGTCTGCTTTTAACACCTGCGGTTCAGTTCAGGGAGAAAAGGTGGAGTCAGCTGCCTTAAATTATGTGGAGAAAACCAATCAAGCATTACAAGAGAAATGCATGGGATAATGAAGGATTCTTTACCTTTGACATATGAGTCTCCAGGATCTGCCGTCGGCCCTCAACATCTGGGTTAGGAACCACGATATGACGGTCAAACCTCCCAGGCCTAACAAGGGCTTTATCCAGTGACTGGGGGAAGTTTGTTGCTGCAATTACAATTATCCCATCATTCTGCTTAAAGCCATCCAGCTCAACAAGCAACTGGTTCAAGGTCATCTTCATATACTGTTGATCTTTTGGGTTTCTGCTCCCACCAATCGCATCAATTTCATCGATGAAAATTATACAAGGAGACCGCTTCTTTGCTGCACTGAAGAGATCCCTCACTCTTCTTGCCCCAACACCCACAAACATCTCCTCAAATTCACTGCCACTGCAGGAGAAGAAAGGAACACCAGCTTCCCCAGCGATGGCCCTTGCCAACATGGTTTTCCCTGTCCCAGGTGGGCCGACAAGCAAAACACCTTTTGGAAGCTTGCCACCAAGGCGTGTGAAACGCTGCAAAGCATGGAAGGTGCTGGTGAATACTTATAAACGAACAAGGGCACGTCACATGAAACACTCATCTTTAAGCAAAATTTGGTTTAACAGCTCAGCACTAGGGAGCAGTATAAAAGACACAATGTCATGACAAAGCAATAGTGTATTTCGTTCTACGTAAGACTTCGAAAGCTACAAAGTAAAGTGGAGCAAACGTTTCCAACAGAAATGCAGGAGAGACTTGGAAGTGACTTTTATCATGTATCGAGTTTCTCTAGAAGACCAGGATGAAAATATTAGGTAGAAAATGCAGTTCTTCTGCGGGCTAAAAATCACAACAAATAGAGGGGAAAAGAGGCATGACATGATTATGTATCAATTTATCATGTAGCAGACCAGTTGATTAGGTATCAACTAAACTGTGTCTGTCTTTAAATTTCAGTACAGCACAGCATGTTTATAAGTATCATTGCCCAGCTGTTAATATCTTCCTAGTTCACTGGTGGATGGAAACAGGAGATTCATAAAACTTCACCTTGGGATCTCGTAGGTAGTGAACTATTTCCTCAAGTTCAGCTTTAGCCTCATCAACCCCCTTGACATCACTGAATTTTGTGCTCGAATCCAAGCTTGGCTGAACCTCTTCATGCAACCCAAGGCCTGCATATATAATTTGGAGTCAATAGAGATAACTGCTGACACTGAATAAGGATCATGATATAGCCATCCTACATCAGAATGACAAACCTTTACTAATTCCTCTATCTTCAATCAGAGCCCCGATGCCGGAGATTACTAGGAAAGTGAGTGCAATGCTCCGGAAGGTACGCCAAAGCTGCTCCTTGAATTGGCCTGTCTCTGATGCAACCATGTGAATCGGTGCACCAGCAGTACCAAGAGCCCCATCTTTTGTTGTACGACCAACACTTTGAAATGCTGGGATGCCACTAAGCCCTTCTTCCTCCCTTGCTGAATTAACAATCCCTGCGTGTTTAGATCATGTTGAATGTTAATATCAAAACATGAGAGCATAAACGGCATGTGTATATCATAAAAGAAACCCACTAGCTAAAGATGTGTCCTAAAAAGACAGTATTATGTTCAGTGCGTTGGATGAAGGACGCACTTGAACAGATAGCAGGTTTGTGTCTTGCACAAATCGATCAATTGAGGCGAGGCAGTAAAGACCACTACCTCTTTGCAATGTCTTAAGCAGCGGGCTTTCATCCAGCCTGTCAAGGGCAACAAGAGCCTTCACATACTGAGAGAGAGCCGAAGAGTTGTTATGTAAGGAAGGCTGGCTCTCGAAGATCTGCACGACCCTTTCTGGGTTACTTCTGTAGATCTCTTTAAGAAGGGAGGCTTCACTTGGCGTGTCAAAGTCTCGTAGCCTGCGCGCGAAGCTACCGACGTAGCTTGATCGGTACCTCTCTTGCAGCGTCTTAAGAACTCCCCCTGCATTAATTAGAACACCCAACATCAGTTTGCAAACAGTAGGATTTCTTTCATGAGCAACAATTGAAGCACGAGACCTGGAATACAGTAAGATAAGGCTTTTTACACAAAGGGAAACACTCAAACAGACTCTTTTTGCCACACTAATAGAAAGAAACGCTCGGCATAAAGGAGCTTGATTCCACATAAGAGCATCAGTATGTCCTTGGAAGAGAGAGAGGGAGGGAGGCCATACCGGTGCCATTTGCAGGTGTCCTGAAAGCACTTGTACTCACTAGCTCATTGTAGATCACACTCGACGACCGCCTTCCAGCCTGCAGCATGAACAGAAGTTAAAACATACGGCACTCGATGGTTGAGTTGAGCAGAGCAATCTCAACAACGACACCCATAAAAAAGAGCTGAAACGACTTATAGCTAATAAAATGTAAAAAGAAAATCAACAAGGTTATTCACATATCAGGTGGCTCATGGAACATGGAAGCTCAAGTAGAGATTAAAACATACCAAGCTCTATTGCATGACAAAAAGCAGCATGAGCCCAAAGAGGCCAATAGCTCTGATAATTGAATAAAAGAGCAGGTTCATGTGAAATTGTGAATAC
This sequence comes from Aegilops longissima, assembly GCA_021605205.1. Lineage (NCBI taxonomy): Eukaryota > Viridiplantae > Streptophyta > Magnoliopsida > Poales > Poaceae > Aegilops > Aegilops longissima. The sequence continues at coordinate 663,626,153 of CM038676.1, forward strand.
TACTCCCTCCGCTCATAAATACAATATGTTTTGGATATTTAAATACGGACTACATACAGACTGAAATGAGTGAAATAACACTCTAAAACGCGGCCTATATGCATCCAATTCAGAAAAAAGTAAAAAAAAAAAAACATGTTATATTTGTGAACAGAGGGGGTAGTTTTTTGCCTTTCTCTAACAGTGAAATCTCCAGCAACTTCATTCATAGCCTTGAATCGGTGACAATACAAGAAGCACGGCATGCCAAACAGAGCAAGCGGCAGCGGTACAAACAAACACACAAACAAACAAAAATCCCTGAAAAGGGGGTGGCCACTGCCTTGGATTTGCAACATCTGATTTTGTGAATAAAGGGCGAGACACCGCCGCCTGGCATTCGGCGGTACGAGATAGAAATTCTAGGCACCATCCATCTGCGACAGATTTCAGCCTTAATTTTCCATGTGACGAATGATTAACCTAACCTACTACTACTAGTCTGCATAGTGCAATGATCAGGAGGCTCCTAGTTGCCGTTGCACTCGCGTGATTCGACAGGCACCGGCTAGGCTAGGCACTGGACGGCGGATGAGAGGAGAGGTACACCGGCGCGGTAGATCTACTCCGTGGTCTATCTATTGCGGGGGGGTTGAATAATATTCCAGAGCCAGACTGGCGGCGCCCTAATAAACCCTAGCTAGCCCCGCGAACGACGGCGCGGCGGGCGCCCTGACCTCGCGCCACGCGCGGCCGATCGAAGCTCCCGAGACCGGGGGGATCGCCTACGGCGGCGGACGGAAGAGGAATCTTGCTCGCGGCGGGAGGGAGGGAGGGAGGGAGGGAGGGAGTACCTTGGAGAGGGCGAGCCGCCAGGCCATGGGGGGTGGGGGATGGGGTGCGGCCCGCCCGCCGGCAGGGGTGATCGGAGCCGGTGAGGGTGGGGACTGGGGGTGGAGAGAGAGAGAGAGAGATTGGAGAAGAAGAAAGAGTAGATTTTTTTTCCCCTTGTGTTTTCTCAGGCTGTGGTTAATTTCGTGGGGAGTTTCGCGTCGTTCTTTCCTGGGCCGGGCTGGGCTGGCGGTTGGGCGAGGGCCAGGCCATTGAACGAAGATCATTTTTAAAAACAAGTGATAAGTGGATGATAGAAAAATGTTCTACTCCGATTTGCCAACAAAATTATACAGTATTGTCTAAAAAAATAAAAAAATACAGTAGATGATAAAAAAGGTGCCAAGTTTGTTCTTCAAAAAAAAAATGCCAGGTTGATGGTGTAGCAAAGTTAATTTGGTCTCAAGATTTTCAACAAAGTTGAAAATTTGGTTTGGAAAACTACATTGGAGTATTTTGTTTTTTGACAAACGCATTACAATAGTCCACGAAACGGGTAAGAATCGGCCAAAACTGCGAGTGTTGATTATCGAAACATAAACGCATCCCAGGGTTCGTTAATCGTGGAAATCACTCCGGGACCCCAAAACAGTAAGTAATAATTCATGAAACGGGCCAGAATCAGCCAAAACTGTGATTGTTGATAACTGACACGTAAGCGCACCTTGGGTTTCAAAAACTATGAAATCGCTTTGGGGCCCCAAAACGGTGAGTAATAATCCACGAAACGGGTCAGAATTGGCCAAACCCGCGAGTGTTGATGACCGAAACGTAAACGCACCCAAGGGTTTGTTTATCGTGGAAATCACTCCGGGACCCCAAAACAGTGAGTAATAGTCCACAAAACAGGCCAGAATCGGCCAAAACTGTGATTGTTGATGACCGACATGTAAGCGGACCTTGATGTTCAACAACTATGGAAATCGCTTTGGGGCCCCGAAACGGTGAGTAATAGTCCACGAAACGGGTCAGAATCGGCCAAAACCGCGAGTGTTGATGATCGAAACTTAAACGCATCCCAGGGTTCGTTAATCATGGAAATCACTCCGAGACCCTAAAACAGTGAGTAATAGTACATGAAACGGGCCAGAATCGGCCAAAACTGTGAGTGTTGATGACCGACACGTAAGCGCACCTTGGGGTTCAACAACTATGGAAATCGCTTTGGGGCCCCAAAACGGTGAGTGATAGTCCATGAAACGGGTCAGAATCGATAAAAACCGCGAGTGTTGATGACCGAAACGTAAACGCACCCCAGGGTTCGTTAATCGCAGAAATCACTCCGGGACCCCAAAACAATGAGTAATAGTCCATGAAACAGGCGAATCGCCGTAAGCGTGAGTGTTGATGACCGACACGTAAAGCGCACCTTGGGTTCAACAACTATGGAAATCGCTTTGGGGCCCCAAAACGGTGAGTAATACCATGAAATGGGTCGAATCGCCAAACCGTGAGTGTTGATGATCAAACATAAACGCACCCTGTGGTTCGTTATTCGTGGAAATCTCCGGGACCCCAAAACAATGAGTAATAGTCCATGAAACGGGCGAATCG